>JARVJN010000144.1:14565576-14575645 GCA_031763805.1 Argolebias nigripinnis
TGGAGGGAGGTGCGCAGCTCGGTTTGGTCTTTTGAAGCGCTCGGATATTAAAGGGGCGGGGCGCCCCGACGTATTACGTCATGAAATTAGCATATCATGATATATTTTTTTTGCCCGGGCAAGCATTTTTTACCGGTATTACCGGGAACGATATGATATGGCCCAGCCCTACCATCACTACTAACCTCTTGTGATCTTCGCCAGGGACTTCCTAGTCCTGTTTGTTCGAGTCTTTCCCAAGACCTCCTCGTTTCTTCGTAGCTCTCCTGTGGATCAACATTGTCCCTTTAACTACCAAACCACAAACACTGATACAACCTGCTCCTCTCTCCACCATTTCCTCCTCTGGATCTTCTACTCTTCTATGATAACCCAAGACTTTGTCTCCTTCTATACTTACTTTGGTGTGCCTGGCTCTGTCTTCCTCCTCAGTCTGCTAACTTGGGCTCAACATGATCTGTACATGATAGAAACATGTCCAGTGATCCGAAGAGCCAGCTCTAATAGAATTTAATTCGGGGGATTCAGATTTTCTGTCCTGTGGACACATTAGACTGGTTTGAGGGCATTCAACCAGCAACACTTGACATGAGCTCAAAATGCAGTAGCTGCAGCTGAGCCTGTCACAATAACCAATTTTGCTAGGCGATTTAATTGTGCCAGAAATTAATGTGATAAACGATAATATATTGATTGAAATTTTGACAATAATCAGTAATGTCAATTTTAAGAAAATGTTTAATTTGTTTTGCATGTAGTACCTTTTCTCAACCACGAGATGGCAGTAAGACTGTTTGAACTAAGGATGTGAGTATTGATGGGAGTGAGCAGCGTGTCTAAGAAAACTGGGAGGGAGGCCCCTTGACGTGACATGGGCTGTCTCTTCTTCGGTTCTCAAAATGGCAGACGGTTGGTGTGGATTTAGCTTTTTTGCATAGCACTTTTCACATAAAACTTTTTTATTTATTTAAAAATCAATAAACAAGATATCAGCTTTTTACAGATAAACTTTTTACACAAAGTCACATGTTTCAACCGTGAAGTTTAGAGCTTCGACAAAACTGAGTTGTGGTCAGCCTAAGGAAAACCTGTGCAATAATAGTAAATGGTAAATGGAGCTTACTTATATAGTGCTTTCCAGCCCCCTATGAGGGGCCCCAAAGCGCTTCACAGTTCACTTCATAATCATGCTGTCTACTCAGCAAGTCAGCATCTTAATATGCAACACCTGTCAGGTGGATTACCTCAGCAAAGGGGAAGTGCTCACCAACTCAGATTTATACAAATTTTGTGAACAATATTTGAGAGAAAAAGGCCTTTTGTACATATGAAAAGTCTTAGATTTTTGAGTTCAGCTCATGATAAATTAACAAAAACAAGTGTTGTGTTTATTTTTGTTCAGTATATATTTTACTGTATATAAGTTTTAAATATGTTAAACGTCTTGTGCAATACTTGTGTCAACGTACATGTACATCATTACGGCATTAAAAATACTACATTTACTCTTGTAAATATGGCTTTCAGATTATTATTATTTTGTTTATTCAAAATTATGACTTTTTAAAATTGATTTGATTTTATCTGCTTTCACTGAGGAAATCTGAGATTCAAACTGCAACCAGAAAAAGAAAGCTAGAATAAATCACGAAACCAACATGTGCAGTTGTAAACCATTGTTTTGGTCATTTTCATTTGGACATTTTCGGAAGCGAGTGGACCGACACAGACTGAAGGTAGATGTCATTAAAGTTCTGCCAAAACAATCGTGTTTATCTGAAATTTGGCTCCCTGACTGGCCTTGACAGGCCGTCTTATCTCAACACGCCTGCTGAAGTTTTGTAAACTTGACGCTCTCACCCATTCCAACCCTTCTGCTGAGGAATTCCACAGACTTTTCAGAGAAGCCCAGCTGAATTCTGACATCATTTCAGGACTCTGGATTTGACTCTGGCTCTGTCCTCGGCAGCCTGTACTCTCCCTGTTACAAGCTGGTGAAGATTCTTAGTAATCCAGGACATGATAAAATCCAAAAACGTTCAATACAGAAGCATCCAGTTGTTTCTGTATTGAACGTTTTTTGATTCACCCTATTACAGTTGCATCTGCAGAGATGAGCTTTTCCAAGCTCAAACTTATAAAGAACTATTTGAGATCTTTTATGGCACAAGAACGGCTCAGTGGACTAGCAGTGATTAGTATTAACAATAAGGTTAGCAAACAGATTTCTTAAAGAGATGTCATAAATGACTGCAACCAGAAAAGTGAGGAAGCACAGGTTTTAAGAGGTGAGAAAAAGTTAAGCATTTTTAGTTAAGATTTTGCAAATTGTTGCATACATTTATATAGTTTTAATAACTAATTATTCAGGTACATTTATTTTTTCAAACCATTTCACATGGTCTAAAGCGATCGTTCATTTACATTATTTAAGTATTTTCTTGATTTTTTATTTAATTTTGTCTGTTTTGCACAATTAATTTTTTTCATCCATGTAAGTTATTTTTATCTGTTGATCTTGCACTATAAATTATTTTGAACATTAGTGTTGCAGTTCTTTTGAACCAAAGATAATAAAATAGATGCCACTTTTGTACTAAAATACATTGCATACTGGTGTTATTTTTTTTTACTTTGTTGCTTTTAGTACCACTGGATTGCATGTGTCAAACTCATAACCAGGTATGTGTCCCTCTACATCTTAGAGGGACATAAACAGAAGTCAAAGATCACAGTTGTGAGCTTCGATATTACTTTATCAGTCAAATCAAATCAATTTCTATGTTTTTAATGCCATATTACTTAATCAAACATAAAATATTAAAACTTTAGAAAGTTAGATTTTACCAGTTTATTCATAGGCAATTTTATCAATACATTTGGCCATGTCTGGCCTTTTGAGGACATTCATGAACTTGATGTGGTCCAAAATTAAAATAAGTTTGACACCCCTGCAATTGATTACATATATACATTAAAAAGGGCTGTCAGAGTTGCAGGTAACAGGCAAGTCAATCAGTGGAGGAGTATGTTTGCATGTCAATAAAAACTGGTGTAAGACAGTAGTTGTGAGGGAAAAACGGTGTACTCCTGACATCAAACTTTTAGCAGTGTCTTTACGTCCACATAATTTACCAAGGGAATTCCCTCAGCTGTTTGTGATCCAAGAGCCAGTGCTGACGTAGCAGCCCTGACGCTCACAAACACTGTGGCTTCAGAGGGTTTCCCCAGATGCACCAAATTTTGTAATGGGCGATTTTAACCATTGTAACCCCGCAAAATCATTGTGTGGCTTTTAACAATATGTCAACTGTCCAACACGGCATATGAAATGTCTTGATCTGTGTTTTGGCTCAGTTAAAGGTAGACTCAGATCTTATCGTAGAGCTGCACTTGGAACATCTGATCGTCATTTATTTAGCCCCAGATTATCAGCCCATTCAGAAAAGGCTTAAATCGGAGCTTCGCAGTGTTCCGGTCTGGTCTGATGAATCAACTAAATGTCTACAGGATTGCTTCAGGTACACTGACTGGGACTTTTTTTAAATGCTTGTGGAAAATTTTAATGAATTAACTGAAACTGTGTCATCTTACATCACCTTCTGTGATGAATTGGTAATCCCCCATATATTATGACGTAAATTCCCAAACAACAAACCATGGTTCTCAGAAGATGTGAGGAAAGCCATTGTTGAGAGGAATAAATTGTTTAATAGTTGGGATATGGCTTTGTACCATGATTCACAGAAAGAAGTTAGGAAAATAAGAATAGCCCAACTTAATTATAAAAATAAAGTACTGTACAGAGTCTGTTCATCTCAGGTAACTTCCGCCCCGCATGGAAAAACGATGATTGACATGGAACCCAAAAGGAAGGGTGTTGTCACCAGAGGTTTTTTTACTGATACATCTGTTTTAGATTTTTCTAATGAATTGAACAGCTTTTATAATCGTTTTAACCGTCATGATTTTAGGAATGAATTGTCTGCTTTTATTAACATTGTCCCTGTGCACAAAAACCATGTGCCTATAACTAAAGGCATAGTGCTTAGACAGCTTAAAGGAGTCAAACAGAGGAAAAGCCCAGGCCCTGATGGTATTGGGGGGTGGGTCCTCAAAACCTGTGCAAGCGATTAGCAGATATTTTCTGCCACATTCTTAATAAATCTTTGGAGCTCTGCAAAGTGTCTAACATCTGGAAATTATATATCCTTGTTCCCGTACCCAAAATTAAATCTCCTAGGGAGCTCAACAATTTTAGACCGATAGCATTAACTTCTCTTGTTATGAAATCCTTTGAAGGAATTGTAAAACGGGAACCCTTGAGGCACACTCAGCCACTGCTGGATCCACTTCAGTTTGCCTATAGAGCAGGAAGAGGGGTGGACGATGCTATTGCAACCTTGCTTAACATGACACTTGCTCACCTGGAGGGAGCAAATAATATGGTGCGGATGCTTTTTATTGATTTTTCCTCTGCCTTTAATTCCATTCAACCCCATATATTGGCAGAAAGACTAAAATAATGTAATGTGGATTTTGCCCTGATCATGTGGCTAATTGATTTTTTAACAAATAGGTCACAGCCGGTCAAAATTAATGGCACATTGTCTGATGCTGTGGTATCCTTCACAGGCGCACCTCAGGGTTGCATTTTATCACCTGTGTTGTTTGTTCTTTATACAAACATGTGCCAAAGTCACCACGAGAATCATCACATTATAAAGTTTGCTGACGTCTAGATTATCGTGTCTCTATTAAATGGAAATGTTCCGACAGGCCAAGATAATGTCCTGCAGGACATTTTGGTGTGGTGCCAGTCATCCTTCCTGCACAAATGCATTAAAAACAAAAGTGATGAGCATAGACTTTAGGAAGCATTCTGCCCCTCTCCCTCCTGTTACCATTAACGGTCAGGTAGTGAAAGAGATGCAAGAACACAAGGACGTGGACATAATGATTGACAAAACATTAACATTCGAGTCCCAGGCTGATGGAATCTGTCGGAAAGCGCACCAGAGGATGCATTTCCTCTGGAAGTTGAGGAGCTTAAATGTTGATTGCATTTTTATGAAATTGTTTTACAGCTGTTTTATTGAATCTGTCCTCATTTTTTTTTTTTTTTCGTTTCCCTGCTGGTTTGGGTTGTTGAACTTAAAAAACCATAATCGCTTACAGGGCATTATCAAATAATGCGGAAAAATTATAGGGATTCAACTGAATGACATCATGGACCTATTTAAGTCCAGATCAGTATCCAAAGCCAAATAAAATCTTGGCAGATTCCGCCCATCCTCGACATACTTAGTTCAATCTTCTTCCTTCTAGCAGAAGAAATGGCCTACCTAGGTGTAGAACAAACAGATTAAAGAACTCTTTCATCACCACAGTCATTGGAGTTTTAAACAAAAAATAGTTTTAAAGCCTCATCCCCTTTTCAGTAATGTTTTTATGTGTTTCAATCTTGTTTTTACTGTACATTTGTATCCTGTTTTTACATTTATAGTTTGTATGAATGTGTTGGCTGTCATCACCACCACTACTTACTGTAAATGAATTGGCCTTTGAGGACCTAATAAAGTGAACTGAACTGAAATTACTCTTGTTTTTTTGTCTGAGGTTAGCTCACACTGGATTACATATCTGCATGGGTAGAGTGATATTTCCATTTGTGTTATGTCATTTAGTTCACTAAGTAAATCACACCACTGACTGATTCCAAACTAAGCACATTTCATTAATAATATTGTGAATATAGCCAATAGTTCAAAGCTAATTTGAGTGAAATCGATGAAAACATACAACTAAAACGCATCTGCACACCAAGCAAGGTGAATTGGTTTAGGCCTAACTTGTTTTGACTTATGTTGGGGGAGTGCCAATTGCACACATGGAAGATGGACAAAAAAGGTCAAATCTATCAGGTGCCCAGTTAAGGAAAAAGAGAAAAGAAGAAGAGGAGACATGAGCAAAAGATAAAGGCATACAGCAGTGTCATCTCTTGGAGCATATGGGAATAAGGAGAGAGGTGGCACAGAGGTTAGAGACGGTGGGCCTGTGATCGGAAGATGGCCGGTTAACGGCTCCCCATACAAGCCCCAGTACCGACAACATAAAAAAATGTGGGTGGAAAAAGGTGAAACACCCACACCTGCCTCCACCCTCATTCGCCCCACTCTGGGCCCCTGAGCAAGGCCCTTAACCCCCACCATCTGCTTCCTAAACAGGTTTCTCTTGAAAATGAGTTCTCGTGGCTCAATGAGACTACCGGATAAAGGGTAAATGAAAAAAAAAAATCAAGATTTGGTTGTAAAAACTCTTCTTGAACTTTGACATGCCTACAATCAATAAAAGTAAAATCATTAGAAACAATAGTGAAAAATGTGTGGTTCAAATTTTATTGATGTGTCTCTTATCAGAAGACACAAACATCAGTGGCTTATCCCCCACTTCGACTGCCCCAACTCAGATAACACAATCTAGGAGTTCACCTAATGTCAACTCCCAAAGTTGTAGTCAGTTTTATTTTATGTGCAAATAAATGTTTTATTACCTTTTAGGGATCTCGTTAAATGTGTCTTGTTTAACACTAATATATATACAGTATATTATTTTAGCAGATCTGAGTGCAGGTGCAGCCATGAACTAGCAGTCAAACTTTCAAAATAAACATTATTTTGCATAAAAAAACAAATTGTCTTGTACTTATTTACCAAGATATATTAAAAACTGCGTGTTGTTCAATAAACACTACAATAGTACGTGACGTTGTAACCAAATAGTCTCATCTCTCTCATGATGATGACACTGAGAAGTGACTGTTGCATCATATAACATCTAGCTACTACTAGCTCAGCAGCTAGCTAACAGGCGCAAACATTACAAAAATACAACCTGAAAAAGTCACAAAGCCCAACTATCTGTGTGTTGGTGCAACCAGTGTAGCTGCTGAAAATGTTGCTGAACTTAAATGTGTTGAACTTCATCACCCCGACCCCAAGTTAGCACGCACGACCACACAGAAAGACTAGCTAATAGATCACCTGCGTAGAAATGCGATGTAATTACACAACCGAAAACACTGAAAGGAAAAAAAAGAAGACAATTACACAAAATCTGAACCGGTTAGCACAGTTACCCGTGTGAGTTGCTTGAAAGCGAATGACAGCATGTTTTTAAGTTGAAGTCCAGATGAAAGAGTGCTGATGCTACACCACTGTGACACGCACGCTCCACTGACGGTTTGAAGTGGGCGGATCCAGCCGCAGTCGTCCTGCCGAAAGGGCTGATGGGAAGTGTAGGCTTTTGTTTTCTTCCTGGATGATTGAGCTTTACAACCTTTTTTCTGAACCACTTTGGCCTTGGTTGTCCTCAGGCTGTTTCTGTGAGTAGCAAGTTGGCCACCTGGCCTAAAACATTTGATGATTGATTGTTTTGGATCGATGTGATCTGCAAGTGTTAAAAACCTACTTCTGAGATGCCAACAGGAGGGTGGCTTAAAACACAGCAGTGAAGACTGCCTATGGGACAGCTCTGGTTGGCAGACCTCAGTCCTCTGGATGGGGGAATGAAACATTTCTCACTTAAAGAAACTGGTCCAGATGACACGATTTAACATTTTTTGTCTGTCTGTCTATCCTAAAATGTTTCATCTTTTGGTCTTGCAGGTCTTTTGACCCTTGTGGCCCCGCTGGATTTTGAAGTTTTCCGGGAGTACTACCTTTCTGTGGAGGGAAGTCGTGGCAAGTCGTCCCTGACTGACATCACAACAGTCATCATCAACGTAACTGACGTGAACGACAACCCGCCAGTGTTTCAACAGAGCGTCTACAGCGCTGAGATATCAGAGGATCTGACGCCAGGAAGCCTGGTGATGACTGTAAGAACCAAAGAACACGAGAATATGATGTCAACGCAAACATCCAACTTCAGATATATTGTATTTTCCACTGTAAACATCGCTCCGCCCTGTAAGTCGCATTGGTCCAATTGTGTCTAATAAAGTATATGTTGCATCTATTATGCATCACTGCTGACAACCCGGAAATGTTGGCCGAACCTGGAAGTGTGGGCCGGTGTTGTGTCAAAAATCAATTGGCTGCAAAATGGCGGCCATAAGAGTGTGCACAAGAGGACTTAATATATGGTGAATTCAAAAAAGTTCAAGACAAAATCAATAACTTAAAAAATTAAGTATAATAAATAAAGTCCAGTTGTTTTTGTCTTGAACTTTTTTGAATTTGTCATTATAGGCACGTTTACTTATTACATGATACAACGGCCTTCTATGCTATTCTGGTTCCATCTAGTGGCTGAAACATTGTAGTGTTAAAAAACATTCTGTCAGAATGAATGAAAACAGTCATATCTCAGCCAAAAATTGGTTTGTAAATATGGGAAAAAAACTCATAAATACATTGCTTCTGCCTATAAGTCAAAGGGCATGCAAATTATGCCCGAAAAAAACAAACAAAAAAACAAAAACACGACTTATAGGGTGAAAAATATGGTACTACTTTTATGTGGAAAAATATTTCTTGATCAGGATGGTAGTTTTGTTCATCCTCTGCTGTACCTAAGAGTTTAGAGCATTCCTCTTCCATAATTTTTATTATTGTTGGTTGAGAGCATAAATGAGTTAAGCATTATCTGCTAATATCTACTGTATCTTTCATCCATGCACATGCACGCACTCACAGAAATGAAAGAATATGCATCTGTAACATGGCAGAAAAAAGCAAGATAACACAGAAACTCTGATTATATGCAACATGTCGGGTCAGGTCAGCAGCTACATCACGAGTCTGTAATCATATGATCATGTTTCATGTTTGGTATTTTCCTCTGAGCGTTCTTTCACTTTTACAAACCGTGCATCTATTTTGAACAACAGGATAAAAAGTCACAAGTTTTATTGTGAATTCAAACGGATGATTCTAAACCATGACACCAGTGATCTGAATGAATATTTGTGTTCATTCAGAAGCAAAAATGTGTTTCTTACATGATAACTAAATGACTAATAACTATTCCGTTTTCGAGCAGACAAAATTACGAGACGCACTGAATATTAAAAACAATAATAACATGAAACTGAAATTTCATATCATGCCTGGTTAAAAAGCTAACTTTAATAGCTAGTTTGTTTTTTAATTTTAATAAATCAATTTAAACAAGATAAACAAAAGAGCATAAACATGAAATATTAGATTACCGGTAGTTCAAAAAAATGATTGAAAATATTTTTTACAGTATTGTGGTCTCCTTCTGTTCATGCTTTGTGTGTGGCAGTAAATGTTGTGAAATGTCCGACTGAATTAAATACCCTGCATTTTAAATATGGAAGTTTAAATTGATTCACTGTAGAAAAAAAGCACAAATAACATATTTCTTACATCTAAGAAAAATGATCCATCGCGGATTCAATGGCTGACTTTGTTCTGTATTAAAACTTGTTTTTCTGGGTTGTATAGAGTTTTTCTTTCACTTCTTACACCCACAGGAGATAAAAGATTCAACAGAGAGGTTTATTCATCCCTTCAGTTGCTTTCACCTACATTTTTTATTACCTCCAGGTAACAGCCAACGACCTGGATGGTCCGATCAATAATCTGCTGCGGTATTCCATCGTGAGTGGAGCGGATCAGCAGCAGCTCGCCATCCACCCTCGCAGCGGTGAAATTACTGTCCGCACTGCGCTGGACCGAGAGGAGGTACTCGTGTGTTCAATCAAACCAAGGATTCAGATGAAAGAGCGTTTTGTTCAAAGCCTAACTGTTCCTCCGCAGATCCCTCACTACTCTCTGACGGTGCAGGCATCTGATGAAGGAAACCCTCCTCTGCTGTCAGCCGTCCTCGTCACCATCACCGTCCTCGATGTCAACGACAACCCACCTGTTTTCTCTCAGGTTAACCACAACCTGATCCTGCAGGTATGCTCACCTGAACGTTAAAGGTATTTGTGACATGATGTTGAAACTATGCAGGAAGTGGCACAACATATATATATGTTGTATCGTTCAACTATGTTCGTTTTTACAAGCAAAATAATAAATCTACGGTGGCCCCA
>JARVJN010000144.1:14684930-14695056 GCA_031763805.1 Argolebias nigripinnis
TATATATATATTACAAGCAGGTAGATGTTTAACAACATGTTAAATACACCAAAATGCAGGAAAGCACATCTAGGAAAAAGGAAAGAGATCTAATGTTTAATAATCCACATTTAATAATATTACTTTGTTCTGGTAAGGTAACTGTTTATTTTAATAACATTTTAATACCAGTATTCATATATTTAGAATATATTTTTATTTATTTTTGATTGGGCTGTGGGAGAGTTGACTTTTTCAATCGGGGTTTGGGTGGGTAAAAGAGGAGAAGCAGCAGAGAGGTGTGGAAGACTACAACTCTGCTTCCTGGACTGGACCTTGGGTTGTCGATCATTTGGATCACAAAATCGGACAAATTTCTTGATAGAAGAGCGGGCTCCACCCAAAGTGAGATGGATGCCATCTCTCTGCATCAGGCCAGGTTTTCCTGAGAAAGTACTTCAGTTATCTAAAAATAAATAAATAAATAATAAATGTATGTGTGTATGTTTTTATGTGTGGGTGTTTTTGTATATAAGTGTATGGCTATGCATGTATATCTGTGGGTGAGTGTACATTTGTGTTTTTGTGCGTGTATATACAGGTATGTGTGTGCGTGTAATCACATCGTAATGCTTTATTTTCTAAAGGTACAGAAGCTTGTTCGACAAAAGCAGCTGGAGATTAAAGATTTCAGTGTCTACTGGGATACAGAGAGTGAGATGCTTGGGAGGCTGCCTGCAAGTCAGATTCAGGTCAGTATATTGTAATGGTACCTAGACTTTTTGACATTTTATAGAGGCCGTGTACTCTTCTTTTTGGTGGCTTGTGAAGATAGATGGCTGCACTGGATTTGAGTTAGGGCCACTTTTTTTCATTTTATTTTATTATGCAGACTAAGTTGAACATATTTAGATATTTCATACCTCTTTGTAAAAACATTTAAAAAAAGTACCATTTTCTGTCTACTGCTCAAGTATGTTCTAATTTTTGCTGGTTTATCACATAAATTCCATGTTGAATTTATTGAAGTTTGTGTTTGTATTGTGACACAAAGTATAAAAGTTTAGACATATGAATCCTCTTTCAAGATGTTTTTGTTTCAGAACGAGATACGTTTCCATCAGTCATCTTCTCTGACTTTTCCCTGTGCAGGATGCAATGACCCAGTGTATGCAGAGTCGTGAGCATCAGTACATCTTTGAACCTGTGTGTGCGTCTGTGCTGCTGAAACGAAATGCTTCTAAGGAGCCTTTGAGGTCTCGATACCCACCCCGAATCGAAGGCCAGGTTCAGCTGGACCCCATGTTTTTACGTCTTTCCCAGGTTTGTTAGAAAATAAGTTGCTCATCTTTATCAATAAGCTGATGGATGTAGAAATGTTTCTAGTCTCTGACAAGGAAATAAAAAGCAAGCCTGAACTGTTAAACTAGTAACACGTTTAAAATTAATGTTTTCATATAGTTTTGTATAAAATTGACAGGAAAACCTGGGATCTTTCAGGCTTGTGCTATTTTAATGGTGGGGAACCCTTTGCCTTCAGAGATATTCAACAAATTCAGCACATATGAAATTTTACATTTAAAATGTTACTTTAATATTTATTTCATACAAATCAGAACTCTTAAATTGTCCTCGAGTGCATCCTTGAACATAGCTCATCGCTCTCTTCGTCTCACCCCCTCTACAGAATTTCTACATCACCATGTGCTTGTTTTTGCAAGGGTTTTTTTAAAATTAAAGTTTTTCTTCTCGGGCAAGAAGAAAGAGTTTAGTAGGAATTTTTTTGCCTCCAATTTCTAAATGTGTCCAGTTTTCACAACATTTTGTCTTGTCTAAACAGATTTCACTTGAAAATGAGTCTTCTAGGCTCAATGTGATTTATCTGTGTAAATAAAGGTTGAATGAATGAATACGGTACATATTTTCAATTTAGTTTTTCTTGTTTTTCCTATTTTTATTTATTTATTTAGTTTTTACTGTAAACTACTTTGCAATTGATCAGAATTAATTTTAATTTAAGAAAATACAGTTATCCAATCAATTTATTTTTTAGTTTGTCTGTATGCAGGAACAGAATTCAACAAAACATTTCTACAGACATTTAAATGTTCAAAGGTCAAGGCATCTTAACATAAAATGGTCTGTAAGTAGTGAGAGCACTTTGCACATGCTAAATGCCAAAAACAATTCCTGAAGATTCTCAAAACTTTAATGAACAGGCTTTCTTGCGAGACCTGGCACTTGTATAATGGCAAAGAACCGGTCCCATCCCTAACGTTGGCAATGCCTATGCCAATTG
Source organism: Argolebias nigripinnis (assembly GCA_031763805.1). Classification (NCBI taxonomy): domain Eukaryota; kingdom Metazoa; phylum Chordata; class Actinopteri; order Cyprinodontiformes; family Rivulidae; genus Argolebias; species Argolebias nigripinnis. The sequence goes on from JARVJN010000144.1 coordinate 14,687,209, forward strand.
ACTATGTTCTACATAACTTCTTTCTCTGAAATTCTAAACAAACACGCACCCTTAAAACCCTTCAGAATTAAAAACCGTCTCAGTCCCTGGTTCAGTCCCAACCTATCCAAGCTTATTCAACATAAACATCACCTGTGGCAAAGAGCGAATCCAAGAACTGTGGTATGTTGAACCCAAAAGGTTGCCCCTTTTTTAGCTATAAGAAGGTGAAAATTGAGGTCCAAAACAATTATATAGCACTGAACACTAATTACCAGTACATGGAACAAGATTGACATATTTTAAACTGAAGGATCACTTCTCCTTGCTAGTCCCTGTATGGAGTAACCCTGATTTCCTCCCTGTCATATCAGAACCAGTGTTCAAAGTGTGATATAATTTAATCTTACAGGGTAGCTAGAAACAAATGCACACAGTCCATAAGACAAGCAAAAATTAATCACATCAACAAGCAACTCCTTACAAATAGTACCTGCCCCCCAAAATTTTGAAAACTTAAAACACTTGAAAACAAAAACATGCCTTTAGATTTACCATCTGTAATCAAAATTGATGACATTGTTGTCAGACAAAGTGACAATGGTTCATTACTTCATCAGGTACTTTGCTCAAACTGGTTGTGTAAATGACAATACTCCAAATTCATTAACAAATCCTCCTATTACCACAAACTCTGTATTAAGCCCACCAGCTACTTTGAGCTTGTACATGAGTCTTAAGTACTGACTACCCTACTCAGTCGGGACACCAACAAACCGGCTGGGTTAGGTGGGGTTGACCCTTTAAAAAAAAAAACACACAAAAAAAAACTGGTGCTCACATCATCACAACCCACATCTGTGACTTGTTAAATCTATTGCTGTAAACCAGAGTGTGCCCCAGAAATGGAAATCTGCTGTGGTCACCCCAATTTTTTAAGGAGGTGACAATGCCGACTTAAGCTGCTAATTAGTGAGTGCATAGGGTCACCTGTCAGACCTGCTACCCATCAGCAAAGGCGATCCCCAAGGCTCCATACTTGGTGAAAACCTTTTCAGCATATACATCAATAATGTAACAGATCTGTGAGCATCTGTCTTGTTCACACACACATCTATATGCCAATGACATTATTATGTATACCACCAGTACCTTGCTTAACTCTGCTCTCTCCGCACTACAGATTTGTTTAATTTACATTGAGCATGTTTTTTCTTACCTTCATTTAAAACTGAACTCTTTGAAAATAAAATGCATGATCTTTAACAGAAACCTCCCTCAAACTGTCTGTCTACCCTCAGAAAATCCTCTCCTCGGATGGCTCCGAGATCCAGTTTGCTAGCAGCTACGAATACCTTGTGATTTGGCTCTATTCTTCAATCTCATATGAAATCCAGAATAGGGTTCCTCTTCCGAAACAAATCCTCACTAACAGCCTGCTAAACATCTTCTGGTAAAAATGAGTCCTTCCAATGTTCACCTATGGTGGTTTTGTCTACAAAACCACTTCCAAAACTTTCCTCTACAAACTGGACACCCTTTACCACGCAGCCATTAGATTTGTCACTGGAGCTCCCTTCATCACTCATCACTGCATTCTGTATTTCCTGGTGAACTGGCCCTTTCTTCACTCCCACAGACAAACAAAATGGTTTCTGCTGATTTTACCTAACTGGTAAAACCCCATCCTACCGCTGTTCATTACTGGTACTCATCCATAGCAACATGCGTACTCTCTGCTCCAACAACTATGTTACATTATTTATCCCCAAAGCACACATCTAATTTGATCTGTCATCATTTCAAATACTGTTAAGGTGTGATTTGTCAATCTACATAGGTATGTGTGTATCTTATATCCGCCTTCAAAACCTGATCCCCACTTTCTGCTCTTTGAATTGAGAAAGCTCCTCAGATGAAGAGCGAAACATCTTCTGTTACAAATACTGTAAAGTCCAGTTGTTTCTGTATTGAACTTTTTTTTATTTGATCATGTCCTGGATGACTGAATCTTCACCAGCATATCATTTCAGTAGCTTCTGCTAATGATTGGAACCATCTACAACAAACTCTAAAACTTGGTTCTTTTGTCCCATTTGCATTGTTTACAAACTCTGTTAAAGTATGCTCACTAACATATAGCTGCACATGCTTTTAGCAATTTCCTCCTCAGTCTCTATCATTGCTCTCTTGTACCATGAAATCTGTCCCAGCTGTTTGTTATAATTTCACATTGTCTGCCCAACTTTATGTGTGATTCAGTAGTTTTACATGTTGTCTGGTGTTCTCCATCACGAATAATTTCATTAACAATAATGCTTGAATAAAAACAGAAGATTTTCCTTCCCTAGCGGCAGTTGTATTAGTAAAGATTTTTAGAATGATTTCAGATTTAATATTTCCTTTTTTTCAGGTTCAGTACCAGCAGATGATGGCTTTTCTTAAAGAACTGGATCGCAAGGAGAAAGGGATGTTGTACAGAAAGTTGAGACCCAAAGTACCAATTTCTGAGAAGTAAGTAACACCTCAGAGTGTTTGTCAGAGAACAAACTGACAAATAACAAAACATTATACATTAATAGAATGATCAGATTATTTCAAAGTAACATAAAATCTCTCATTAGTCAAAGTCCTAAATCTTGGTTTCTAAAAGATCACTGTGCATTTTGCTGCTTGTGTACTCACTGACATTTGGTTTCCTAACATTGTTTCTACATCAGCTGCCGGACGTGGTGGGTGTTTGCCATTCAGGCTAACCTGAAAGAAATAAGAGAACAGCGAAAAAGAAGCAGCTGGAGCTTTGCTTTGCAGCGGTGCAGAGACGCACAGACTTACACAAGCCTTTATTTCAAAAGGCTCAAAGGAATTCTGCTGAGTCCTCAGGAGAAGGTACTTCATGTCTCATACATACAAGAAGCATATACAATGCATATAATAATTATAGTAATTTGATATTTAATTTATCAACAATAAAAGGTAGTGATTTTATAAACACAAACACGTTTGTGATATTTCTATATTTTTTTTAAAGAAATTTAGTTAAACTCAGTTTTGTTTGTATAGCACTAATTCATAAACATCTAATTTCAAAAATATCCATCCATCTATTATCTTCACTTGTTCCAAAGTCAGGACACGGGGGTAGCAGCCTGAGCATGGAGGCCCATACCATACCATTATATTTATAACGCACTTTAAACAGCAACAAGGCCCAGACATCATTTTCCACAGCCATGTCTTCCAGCTCTTCCAGGAGGATTCCAAGGTGTTCCCAGACCAACTGAGAAACATAGTCTCTCCAGCATGTCTTGGGTCTTCCTCGGGGTCTCCTCCCAGTCTGACATGCCTGAAACACATCCAGGGCGGTGCCTAGGGAGCATCCTTACCAGATGTCCTAACCACCTCAACCGGCTCCTCTCGATGTGGTGGAACAGTGGTTCTACTCAGAGTCTCTTCCGGATAACTGACCTTCTCACCCTATCTCTAAGGGAGAGTCCAGCTACCATGTGGAAGAAACTCATTTCAACCGCCTGTATCTGTGATCTCATTCTTTCAATCACTACCCAGAGTTCATGACTATAGGTGAGGGTAGGAACGTAGATCGCTTGATTAACAGAGAGTTTTGCCTTAAATCTCAGCTCCTTCTTCATCACAATAGACCAGTACAGAGTCTGCAATACTGCAGACGCTGCACCAATCCGTCTGTCAATCTCACGCTTTATTTTTCTCTCACTCTTGGACAAAATCCCGAGATATTTGAATTTCCACTTGAGGCAGAACCAAAGCTGGTTCTTAGGACAATTTCAAAAATAAACAAAGAAACTCTGTCATTGTAATCTGGGGGAAATCTTTGCCTCAAGTGGCAATCTTTGCCATCCTACCTTCCTGAGTGAAGGTAGGATGGAGTGGGAGATGGATCCATGGATTGAGGCCCTGTCCCCAATAATGAGGGTGTTTCTTCAGTCAGTCATGGTTGGGAAAGAGTTGAGTCAAAAGACAAAGCTTCTGGATTTACTGGTTCTGTCTACATTCCAACCCTCACTTATGGCCATGAAGGTTGGATATAGACCAAAATAATAAGATCCTGGATACAAGCAGTCCAAATGAGCTTCCAGGTGTGCAGGCCCAGACTTAGAAAGAGGGTGAGGAGCTTGGGGTAGAGCTGTTGCTCTTTTGCGTTGAAAGGAGTCAGTTGAGGTGGTTAATTTGATTAGGATATCCTCTGGATTCCTAACTTTAAAGGTTTTCTAGACATGTCCCACTGGTTGGAAGCCCTGGGGAAGCCCCAGAAGTCTTTGGAGGGAATTGTATATCTTCTTTGGTCTAGGAATACCTTGGGTCCCCCCAGGAGGAGCTGGAAAGTGTTGCTAGGGAGACAGATTCATCTGATCATCAATCAATCAGACATGTTGAAGCATTTCTTTCCATAGCCAATCAGGGTTGGAGGGTGGAATCTAGACAAAAAGAATAAGATCTGATCAAGTACTGTAGTCCAAATGAGCTTACAGGTGACTGGGCCCAGACTTAGAGAGAGGGTGAGGAGCTTGATGCAGCTTGGGGTAGAGCTGATGCTCTTTCACATTGAAAGGAGCCAGATAAAACTCAGAGGATTCCGAATCAATCCCAGTCCTCTCCAGCATGCCCTGGGTCTTCTCTGGGGTCTACTCCCAGATTGACATACCTGGGAAACTTCTGTAATACCCCTGACATTCCCCTGGAAGACCTAGGGTGTCCAGGTCCCATGTGCACTTATGGACACCCTCATGCTCTAACTTGGTGTTTGCTTGTGACTAGCACACAATAACAAAAGACCACTACTCTGGTTCAGACTGGAGAGACTGTTCCTTCCACTCAAACCCCTCCATGTCACACTGTCACTACCCACATAATCACTGAAGTCTCCCTGCCAAATAAATGAGTCCCCAGCTGGAGTACTTTCAAGCAACCCTGCTGGGTACTCAATTCAATTCAGTTTATTTATATAGCGCCAATTCACAACAAAGTTGTCTCAGGGCATTATATAAAAACATTCACATACGTAGAAAGCCAATTGGTAAAGTTCTCTGAGGAAGCCACCAGACTTGTTGAATCTTCACTTCATCACAGACTGTTCCAGACTGCTGTTGGGAACATAGGCACAAACAACTGTCAAAACTTATCTCCCTACCTGAAGGTGCAAGAAAGGTACCCTCTTATCCACTTGGGAAAACACCCAACACATATAGGCACAAAACGGGGGGCTTTAAGTAAACTCACATCAGCTCAGCACTTCTCACCATGGGCAACTCTAGAGTGGGCAGTGGGTTCTCAGAAAGGCAAGCTCATGCACATTCAGGCTGAGTCCGACTGTACTACACTGTGCCATGTGGGTCACATGCCAGATCACCATGCACTCAATGCTGAGCCCCTCGCCCTTGATGTCTTTGGTCCATACAAGTATTCTGGCATTTCATGCCAAAGTTTTAAAATAAAATCATCCTTTGATGAGAAGGGTTACCGGTACAAACATTTTGGTCACACATTCTTTTTGCAAAGTTTTGTGCATCATTGTGAGATCTTGCATGATGTGTTAATTAACATAGAATATGAATCACAATATTGGGTGGTACTTTTGTAGGCATTTGCATCCTTAAGGTATATTCCTACTTCACAAGACGTCAAGAAATTTGCTTTCTGACATGGCAGGAAGACATAATTTTCCAAAAGAACATTTTATACTCCATATTTTATCTTCAGGAAGCCACCACCCATGCAGGGTGCCACTTTTGAGATGCTGACAAACAGAGATTACATAGCATAGAAATCCGTTTGATTCATTTTATTAAACCACTATGACAATAACAGATGGAAGTTTTTCAGTTGATGAAGTAGGAGGATGTCTTACTTCAAGACGTTGACTGTCATTATGAAGACTAGAGTCACGCCATCCGTTCAGCAGTACACACGCACAGCATACCAACCTCTGCCCAGGGGAGACAAGAGATAACTTTATGCATGTTGGATTCATGCAGATTGTTGCATGACTGGCCACACTGGTTTCTAAGGAGCACATGTAACAGCAAGGCCTCATTACCCATCTCCACTTCACAATTCTATCTACCGTACTCACACAATAGTTGATGCAAACCCCAAGAAAATTTTGCCCAGATCTTGTGTCAAGAACAAGCTATCATAGCTTTAGGAGAACAAATTGACAGTTTTGTTCTCGCAACAACTTCGTCAACACCCCCCCCCCCCCCAGCCATTTCTTGTGATGTATAAATCTAGATTTCGTGTCATTTATTGCTTAGTTTCTTGATCTCAAGGAAGTCTTGTCACTTTAAGGAGACATTGAACTTCCCTTTAGATTACTTTTCTTATGAATTAGTGCTATAAACATAAACTGAATTAAAATAAAACACATATATCACTGGTCTTTTTCATCTAGAGTGAACTAGAACGAGTGGAAGAGGAGCAGACGTTAGAGGAGATTTACAGCCTCAGAGAGGTTGTCCATGACTGGATTCTAAAGCTGGAACAGAATGCAGAGGTTTGTTTATTTTAATACTATTTGATTTAAAAAGTAAAATCAATGTGCAAATTATTATGAACTTCCATTCCTGGACTTAACACTGTGTTGTTTTGTTGTTAAAATTGTTTGTTAATTTATTGAAGTGGCTAATCAGAATCGGAATAAGCTTTATTACCATTGTACCGAAATACAGTGAAATTATGCTCGTACAGTCATCCGAAAGATGGGCGGAGTGCACAATGCTGCTGCTACTGGAGTGCGGCCCCTTATCCTTTTTCAGAATACTTTTTTTAGAAAGAATATGGGAAAATTCATGAGGATAGGATAGTGGCATTACAAAAAAGTTCACTTCACGCCATGTCCTATCAGGGCACGGTTTAAAACATCAAAAACTCCATCAGCAAGCACATTTATAAACACGTTACACATGCATTTGACGACAAGGTGGTGAGATTTGTCCATGAAGCACTTCCAATAGACCGTAGTCCTGATAAGATGTTGGTCAGCGGGCAGAGTTCTGATAAGCCTTCACAGATGTTCTCGAGGGGGCTGGGGTGCAACCCGGGGAGTCAGATTCAGATAATCCACAATTGTTCATTTCTTCAGGCAGACTGTTTTTATTTTCTTGTCAGCCTTGAGTCCTGCTGGTACTTTCAACATCCAAAATGACCAGATAAGTGGGCATTACACTGGTCCGTGCTTATGAGGCTCCTCCAAGATCGTTTCCAACATACAGGTACAGGCAAGGTTCAGAAACAGCAGGTGGCCTACAATTCTCACAAATCGCCTCCCTCTTATGGTTTAGCTTGTAAATCAGCTGATTTTGAGTACTCGAAGCAGGGAACAAACCTTCACTCAGACTCAGCAGTTTTGCCATTGTCGAAACTGCTGCTGCCAGCTTCCTTAATAGCCAATAACATGGGAATCGACCAATGTCAGAAAGCAGAAACCCTGCTATCATGAATCCAATTATATAAACATCTTTGGCATCCTCCTGAGATAAAACGGAAAGACACATCAGCTCCCAAGCTCCCCACGTCCATGACGTATCCTGCCGCGTGTCTCTCAGCGGGGCATGAGGGCTCTCCATGACCCTGTCGCTTTGTTGAAAAGATTTTGTCAGTTACGTTGAAAGTCCAGCTGACCAGAGCCATGGCAGTAGTTTTTGTTTCGGAAGATGTGTTTCATTCATTCATTCAACCTTTATTTATACAGGCTAGCCTCGTTGAGTCACAGGGACTCATTTGCAAGAGGGACCTGTCTCACTCACACCCAGGGTCAATTTAGAGTTGACAATCAGCCTAACATGCATGTTTTTGGACTGTGGGAGGAAACCGGAGAACCCGGAGAAAACCCAC
>JARVJN010000144.1:15045562-15057084 GCA_031763805.1 Argolebias nigripinnis
TTTTTTTTTTTTTTGCATAGTAGTATAAAAGTGTAAAAAATATATCTATAAAATAAAATGAAAGTTCTGGCATTGACTGTATATCTACTCACCATGGTGGGCAGACGGATGTTGGCCAGGCTGCGGATCAAAGCCTGACTCAAACCAGAAAGCTCCAGGAACAAAGATTCGTTTCTTTTTTCTATCTGTTTGTTCTCCTCCTCGATGTTCTTTAAGTTTTTCTCCATTGAAGAAATCTAAAAAAAAAAAAAAAATCAAATTCAGCCATGTAGCACAACAAGCAACTGCACAAACAGCAGAGCATGTGGAAGCTGTTTACTGTGTTCAGTAAAAACACCCATGTTCAAGATTTAAAGGTGTCCTTCAGAGTAATCTAGTAAAACTTTGGGTATTTGTCACACAGTTTTGATTAAGAAAAAAAGGGGCAATTGATTAGCTCATACACTTGGATGGATACAGAATAGTGTGCTGTGAAACAGAAACAAACACCTGAAATGAAACAAGGACTTAAATTACATTTATGTCTCATTCTAAAGCTGTTCCAACAACATGAGAAAATAAAATTGTACAGGACACATGATTGTCAACTTTAATATTACTCACATGATTGGGACAGTACGGGATACTGTACAGTAAAAATTTTACGAAAAAATAAAATACTTTGGACAGGCGCCACTGCTTTTCTCAATTAGCCTCCACTGAATCCTCGCTCATCATGACTACATTTCCCAGAAGACAACAGTGCCCCGCCCAGAAGCCCCGATGCCCTCTGCTGAGCGAGAAAGTTTTGATCTGATTGGAAAAAGTTCTGCACTTATTATTGTTCAGAGACTTCAGTGCCCAGTGGATGCAGAGAACCAGAGAAGAAAACAGAACCGAAGCAGAACCAGACCTCCACACCCACCGGCGAATTCAAGAACCGTTAGCTGGCCCACGAGGACTTCTCAGCAGAAGAGGCACTGCTGAAGGTCCGGCTACTCTCTGGAGCACATCAGGACTTTATCGGACCACTGCTCCCGCACCTGTCACCCAAAGTTCCCCACTCCCCCACCCAAATGTGCTTTGGCGCTCAACGGCTGCACAGAATCGGAGCAGAACTGGACTTCCAGACCCGTTGGCGAATGTGAGTCCACGAGGGCTTCCGAATGGGACACACCGCCGAATGTCCGGTGCTCCGTCCAGAGCCCACAGGGACTTTGTTCATGTCTCGGGTCGGAGTGGAACCGAGCCGCTGCTGTTCTGCAGAACCTGGTAAGTCACATGTAACTACATTACTGTACGTATGTTGTTAAAATTAGTAGGTTTTAGAGTTCAGAACTTGATAGTGAGCTTGTCGCTGCAGGGTACGTCTGCAGAAACGGAACAGAGTCAGAGCAGAACCAAGTCAGACTGGAACTGAGAGCTGTTCTGCAGAGCCTGGTGAGTAAAATTTAGTAGCTACATTTACAGTGCTGTATGTACCGGTATGTTGTTAAAATGACATAGATTTATGAGCTTAAAACATTGCAAGAGTGTGGGATGGGTTTATAAAGCCTTAAAATATATAAATACTAAAAATAAATATAACGTTGCTACTTCGTTCACTTTTCCACTTCCACAAGCTGTACAAGAAACCCAACCATGACTCCAGCGCAAACCAGGCAGGCACGTGTCCTTGTCCTGCAACAGCATCATGTGGGAGCATGCTGAAGAGGATTAACACCACAAAGGTGACAGGGCCAAACAAGGTGTCAGGGCAGCACTAAAAATATGGTGAGCAGCTTGTAGACGTCAGACTACGCTTCACTGTGGACGCTGCACTTATCCGCCTATCGATCTCACAGTCCAGTTTTTCCTCATTCGTGAACAAGACCCCGAGATACTTAAACTCCTCCACTTGGGGCAGGACCTCCTCCCGACCCGGTGAGGACACTCTACCCTTTTCCGGCTCAAGACCATGGCCTCGGATTTGGAGGTCCATACATTTTCTTGTTTCTCATAACTTTTATTCAATAACCTTTATTTAACTGAACTAGGCAAAGCCCCATGAAATCACAGATCTCTTTCACAAGGGAGGCCTCGACCTGAAGGCAGCCTAACATGCATGCTTTTCGACTGTGAAATGAAACCAAAGTACACGGAGAAAACCCACGCAGACACGAGGAGAACATGTAAACACTACACAGAAAGACGCCAGGTCCAAAATGGGGATTGATCCAAGGACCATCTTGCTGTGAGACACCAGTGCTAACCACTGATCCATCAAGTGGCCCATTTAAATAAAAGTAGCATTCCTTGATGGATTTGATATTACACCTTGCCTTGCATGCCAAAGAGTTAAACAATGATGTCAATTTCAACTGCAACCACTCCACAGTGTCAATGTCTGTAAAAAGATACGCTAAAGGATTACATTTTTTGTGTGTTTCTGGAAAGTTTTGATTATCCATGACAGCCATATTTAGTCAGATTGACTACAAAAGTTATTATGCTGTAGCTGAACATCCAGTAGTGACCTTTTGAGAATTCAGTGGTCCATGAAGTATTTTGCTGCCCTCCCCCACCCCCAAGTTATCAAAAGTTGTACTCACACCAGTATTGTCTAATCCCGGTCTTTGAGGGCCACTATCCTGTATGATTGACCAATTTATGTAAAGACTGTTATTAACCCATTCATTCAAATCATGTGTTGAAGCAGAGACCAATCTAAACCATGCAGGATAGTGGACCTTCAAAATTAGACCTGGATGCTATTGGTTCACAATCATCTACAATATCTGGGCACACAATCAGATAGCAGCATATGGGATGTATTTTCACATACAAATACAAGTTTCAGCAGTGTGTTAATGCTCACCTGGGTGTGAAGGTTGACCATGTCAGCTTCCATCTCTGAGTTGGACTCATTAAGTTCATTGATCTCCTTGTTGAGCTGCTTGATATCTTCATCATTGTCAAGAACTGAGTGAGTAATAACATAGGAATATTAGGACACTATCCTTTGACTGCCTCACATTTATAAAAGCTACTTTATCCGTCTAGAATCTAGATACAGTACTATACAGAAGGAATATCTATCTGTTTCTGGTTCTACCATGGCTAAAGTATTTAAGTAGGAAGTATAAAATCTGATACAGGTTAATTCTTAAAACAAAATATAGACTCGTGGAAAATGGAACCAAACTCAGTCCATGCATTTTCTTGGTCATTCCCTCAGGTCTACTTGAAGTTTATAAAGGCATGGGAAACAAACTAGAATGCACCAGCATTCAACATTTCTCCTTTGTTTCTTTCTCTTCTTTCTCATAATTCGCATGTTTAACTAGCAGGGAGCCTAGCTACTGGTCAATCATAGTCTGTGAATACCACAAATATTAAAAAATCATATCTGGTTTTATAAGACCTGCTTTTGGAGCAGTGTGAAGTTGTTGTTGTTAAAAATGGAAAACTGTCTTTCACTGTTCACTACTTCATTCATCCATCCACTCATCCATCCATCCATCCATTATCTTTACCCGCTCCTTCCTTTTCAGGTTGTGGGGAACACATATCCGGCTATCGCTTTGTGAGAGGCGGGGGACACCCTGGACAGGACTCCAGTCCGTCACAGGGACACATAGAGACGAAATGAGACAAACATTCACTCTCTCACTCACACCTAGGAACAATTTAGAGTTACCAATCAGCCTAACATGTTTTTGGTCTGTGGGAGAAAACCCACGCATGTACGGAGAGAACATGCAAACTCCACCTAGAAAAACCTCAGGCCGGGATTCGATCTGGCAACCTTCTCGCTGAAAGGCAACAGCTCTACCAACTGAGCCACTGTGCTGCTCACTCTACTTCAGTATCGTTAAAATTGTTTCTCATTTTCAGCTGCTTCCTTCTGTAAGGGTCACCACAACAAACAAACTCACACATGGATTTAACAGTTTTAGGGCCAGTTATTGTTGAAGCCAAATGCCATTTGTGACGCAACCTGGGCTCATTCTCTCAGCCCCAGGGTTACAAGACAGTGGCGCTGACCCCCTAGCTACCATGGACTCTTGAGCACCATTAACAATATTAATTATTGTAAATACAGTAAATGCAGATTAGTGATTGCAGTTTCTACAGTTCATTGATCCATGGTCAAAATTAACGATTGAGTTAGAATATAATACAGTAATCACATTTGTTTCTCAACATACCCCCTGGGACATACAACAATGATAATTATTTTGATTTTTAGGAAATATTGAGAAATTATTCTGTTTCTTTACCATCACTTGCTCTAAACTTCGCAGTTATATACTCGTCCCCAGGTGATTTGGCTTTTTTCTTGTTCCCTGATGCTCGTGGACAACCTGACAGACTGAAAGAAAAACTCATTAGGAAGAAAAACTTATCAAACATTTGGACAAAACTTAAGGGTTAGCTGACAGTGACTTAATGGGTCCTTAAACACAAGAATGGAAGAACCAAATAGACAAATCAAACCATTCATCATCCATGAATGATGAAGGATTTGTAGCATGGATGTTGGATGGATGGATGGATGGATGGATGAATGGATAGACAGATGGATGGATAGATGGATGATAGATGGATGGATGATGGATGGATAGATGGACATATGGATAGATGGATGGATAGATGGATGAGAGATGGATGGATAGATGGAAATGTGGATAGGTGGATGGATAGAAAGATGGATGGATAGATAGATGGATGGACAGATGAAAATATGAATAGATGGATGGATGGACTTCTGTTGTGACTTGGCAATGGATGATAGATGGCTGGATAAATGGATGGACTGATGGATGGATGGATGGATAGATGGATGGATGGACTTCTGTTTTGACTTGGTGATGGATAGATAGATGGATAGATGGATGATAGATGGATGGATTGATGGATGGATGAATGGATGGATGTATGGAAGGAATATGGATAGATGATGGATGGATGGACTTCTGTTGTTACTTGGCAATGGATAGATGTATGGGTGGATGGATGGATGGATGGATGGATAGATAGATGGATGATTGATGGATGGATAGATTGAAATATGGATAGATGGATGGATGGACTTCTGTTGTGACTTGTCGATAGATAGATGGATGGGTGGATGGCTGGATGGGCTTCTGTTATGGCTTGGTGCAATATTAATAAACTGAATTGAATTGAGATAGATGGATAGATGGATGGATGGATGGATGGATGGATGGATGTTTGGATAAAAAGAAGGATGGATTAATTGATTAATTGACTGATTAGCTGAATGGTACCTGCGGTGTGTTAAGAAGCTGCCATTAGCATGTCCAGAACCATCACAGCCCGGCGTTGGGCAGGTTGGACCTTCTGTTTTGAAGGCCTTCCAGGAGAACGGTGCTCCGTTCAGAAGCCCCTCCCTCTGCCTCTTTGCAGCCAGTGGACAGCCGTAGGCGCTGCGGTGTGTCGCATACTTCCCACTGATGTGACCGAGACTGTCACAGCCAGGTACTGGACACCTGGACACAGGCAGAAGAGAAGTCTCACTGGACAGGGAACATAAAGACAAACATGTCCAAGTCAAAATCAATTCATTTTTAATTACTGTATATAAATGTGATGATGATTTAAACAACAACAATTTTCATTTTAGATTACCATTTTAGATGATCAATAGTTATAACAACCTGAATTTTAAAAAATCAGGACAGTGTGTAAAATGCACAGACCTCTATGATCTCTCAAACCCTTATTTTAGTCCCAATGAAACATAGTGAACATAAGAAATGTTGAAATCAAGATACTGTTTTAAGAAGAATCAAGATAATGTTGATTTTTTTTTTTTTAATGATAGCAACAAAGTTTTCAAAAGAAATGGGGACAACAAAAGCTTGTCAAACTGAAGTGGTGCAGATAAGACACAGCTGGAGGAATATTTTGCAACTGAGTAAATTAGGCAAAGAGGTCTGAGTATAAAAATAGTATTTTAGAGAGCTGGAATTTCTCAAAACCAAAAATGGATCCCAGTCTGAAATAAATAAATAAACCACTGTAGGATTTCCAGTTTTTCTCCTGCAGTGTTTCTACACCAGATGGCGCCAACAAACACACCTAGGAACCATTACCCTAATGAGCTGCAGGAGCATGTGGGGCAGTAGATGACTTCACGTCGACGCTGGTGCATTATCTGCCAATCTGTAGTTTTGTTCCTGGCCTTCTTATTGTCCCTTGTGATTTGTGAAGACTGTTATCTATTTCTCACGTGTTGTAGCTCTGACTCCTGCATTCTTCCTGTGTCTTGGACCTCCCTGGTTTCTTCATAGCCCCTCCGTGATCTCTCCAGCCATGTCTTGCCTTCCACCACTTGCCAACCAGTATATGCACCTCTCTGGAACTTCCTTGCTCCTAGCTACTGGAACCATTTGGACCTTAACCTCAGTGACAACCTTGACTTCCAACAGTAAGCGACAAACTGGATAGTGAATCATCCCAAAGGATCTAAAGCCTCAGATTAACTCTTGCTCTCCAGGGTTCCAGTCCTTGCCTGCTGTTTAAACTTCCTCTGGTCTTGAAGTTGCTCTTTTTGGTCACTACTATTTAGGTATAGAGCTAAATGTTAAAACTACATCTAATAATAGAGAAATCATTTCAGAATAATGTCACTTAATGAACCTTAATTGTGAAGATTGAAAATCGCAACATCTAAAGTACATCCAGGTCTCTCTTGTAAATGAGTCCTCGAGGCTCAATGGGATTAACCTGCCTAAATAAAGGTTGAATGAACATAAAACCAACAAAGGATTCCATAAATCTTGAAGTATCTCAATGTTTTATATCACTTCTTTTTTATACTTTTCATTGTATATGCTTTCATATTAATATTTATTGTTGTTTGTGTACCTCATCTGTGGTTTTTGTTTAAAACAGCTCTGCTTTGTAAATGAGTCCTCGTGATTCAATGAGACTAACCTGTATAAATAAAGGTTGAATAAATAAAGGACAACACTGGATGGCTTTGATTTTTGGGCCGTCAGGGTCCACTGCATTAAAACTGATCTGAGTATGTTCTGAATATCACTACATAGACTATACACGTTTTACAACATGTACTCCCATCCACACAATGTCTTTGTTGGGGGAGGCCTTGCATATTTCAACAAGACATCATTAAACTTCATACTGTGTCATTTACAGCAGCATGGCTTCGGAGTAGGAGTCCAGATGCTGATCTGACTCGGCTGCAGTCCAGAACTCTCAGCAGCTGAAAGCATTTGATGCATCATGAAGAAAAATGTACCGCTAAAAAGATCCAGAACGGATGTTGTCTTAGTTCCTTGACCTTTACTGACTGTTGTTAAAGTGAGAAACATGTAGGGTTTGTGTTTCTTAGTGTCTGGCTTCATCTTGTGTTGTGTCTCTATCCTGCTCCTTTGCGTTTCATTACCTCTATTCCCCACACACCTGTGAAGCTCACAGGTGTTGTGTGTTAAATCTTGTTTAGTGTCTGTATTTAAGTCTGTGTGTTTGTCTTACTCCCTGTCCAGGCATTGTTAACTGTACCCTGGTGATGACCCGTCTGCTCCCCGTGTTCTCCTGGATATTCTATGTACGTTTTTTTCTACCATGCCAGCCTTTTTGTTTTGTAAATAAATAATTTATTTACTTACACTCTTGAGTCCTCGACTGCCTGCCTGCACCATTGGGTTCAACCTTAAAACCGCTGCCTTTTGACAAAACATGGACCTGTCCCATCCTTTCTGAGATCTCTTGCTGCCATCCGATTCAAATTTTAAATTTTTTTTTCGTACAAGTTTTAGACTTGCTTAGTTTAAACATTTGATATGTTTACTATTTTCCATTGTGAATATAGTTTGGGTCAAATAAATATTTAGATCATTCCATTTAGATGTACATTTCCACATTGTCCCCATGTTGTTTAGAATATGCTGCAGTTCAGTATTTGGAATGTTATTGTACAAATGTGATATAATCTGATTTTTAAGTAACTTCTAGAGTGGAACAAGGTCTTCTGAGGGATTGTATGTCCCAATTTCAAATGGTAATAATTACTGGTCACTAAACCAGAAACATTGCCATAAAAGTTTCTTGCAATTAAAGCTAGCTAGATAAGGTAGTGTTAATTACCGGTACATCTGATGGACAACAACATTAATCTGCTGCTGATCTAAATGACTATATAACAACAAATAAGGTATCTCTAACCAGATTATCTAAAAAGATTGCTCACTTCAGCAGCTCGGAGTCTTCTTTGTCATCCTTCGTGGGGGTTGTTTTGATGCCACTTTTCTTGGCTCGAGGACATCCAGACAAACTGGCAGCAGAACAGAAAGACACGCAGTCAATATTTTGTCTTTAAATGATAAAATTAAATAAACTGTTCCTTCCAGCAAAGCCTAGCAATCCTTGAAAGAATGCATACCACCTGCTGAGTTTGAGAACAAAATCATCTGTTGTTGAGAAATGACAGAGTTTCAGTCATTTTGGTCGAACCTCGTCTCATCTCGTGAGATCACATTAAAAACATCTGTTGTGAATGACTCTCGGCAATGAATACATGAAAGTGATAATGGATCAACCAGTTTACTGGTGAGTCATGACTGCCAAAACTATTTGTTCAAATGCAAAAGAACATTAGGCTGACGGTCCTCCTCTTACACATGAACCGCTAGTTCTGGCTGTGACCGGCATAGTGGTTGAGCCACTATGGGAAGGTGCTATTTCTAAGCCTGAGTTTATTGCAGCTCCTCGGACTGATGAAGTCATTTGGATAAAAGACGAAACGTGTCAACAAGAGGAGTCCGTCCAGAGGACCTGACTTATTAGATTTATCTACCTGGATTATTGAGCATGCATCAGGAATCTTTGTTCTAACAATTTCTTAGCACCTAAAATATGTTGGGGATCAGTCTCAGCTACACGAGGTTTTCGGTGAATATTTGTAAAACAGACTGAGTTATAGCTGTTTTTTGTGGGTTTTGTGGTTAGTTAGCTATGGCTACCATTTTGTATTGGAATGACTCCAAATTTAATCAACATAGAAGTATGTCCAATGGTTACTATCTCTAAATTTCATTGAAAATGTATCTTGGTTTTATAATATATTTTGGTAAAACACACACACAGACAAAAGCAAAAACACTTTATCCTTGGCCTTTTGGCAGCGGACAATAACTCCCACCTTCTGTGTGAAGAATAGTTCCCAGTTATGTGTCCTGACCCATCACAGCCTGTAGTCGGACACCTGAGTGACATGCAGACAGTCTTTCAGCTTCGAATCACAAAGGTTGAGCGTTCTTAATTAAAAAAATAATTAATCAGTGTTGTTCGCTTACAGTAGTAAATAAAGTCCGATAAAGTAAATCTATCTGACAAGTGTACAGTATGAAGGAGAGCATGAACAGAGCTGTTAAAGGTGAGAGTCAGGAAAAAAAACACATACTTCAGTTCAGCTGTGTGGGCAGCCATAAGGGTCCGAAGGGACTTATCAGCAAGAGGACAGCCTGAGAGACTGAAAGATCAGAAAGAGTGCATCAGAAAACCTGATCCAGAACCAAGTGTTGGACTTTCACAGAAGCGAAGAACGAAAACAGAATCAAAAGAAGACACAAGACTGTCAGACCGAACAAGGGCTGATGAGAAATATGACCTGCTGTATGAAGAGTGGTGAAAAAGATCTGAATGATGACCCTGTGTGCACAGAATAGAATAGAATAGAATAGAACAGAACAGAATAGAATAGAATGTGTCTGTGGTGCTCTTTTTGGCATGAAACCATACTGCTGCTCACAGATAGTCACCTCTTGTCTAAGTCTTGCTTCTACAACTCTCTCCCAGATCTTCATCGTGTGGCTCATCAACTTAATTCTTCTGTAGTTTCTTCAACTCTGTACATCACCCTTGTTCTTAAAAATAGGCACCAGCACACTTCTTCTCCATTCCTCAGGCATTTTCTCACCCTCAAATGTGCCGTTGAATATTTTAGTCAAAAATCTCACTGCCATCTCTCAAAGACATTTCCAAACTTCCACTGGTATGCCATCAGGTCCTACTGCCTTCCCCGTCTTCATTCTTTTCAGAGCTTTCTTGACTTCACGCTCACTAATGTTTCCTATTTCCTGGTCCACAGTTTCTATGACCTCTACTCTTCTTTCACTTTCATTCTCTTCATTCATTAGCTCCTCAAAGTACTACTTCTATCTTCCTGTCACACTCTCCTCACTTGTTAGCGTATTACCATTCCTATTTTTAATAAGCCTAACCTGCTAACCATCCAGCCTGATGCCTCTGTCTTGCCAAACGGTACAAGTCCTTCTCACCCTCTTTAGTGTCCAATCTCCCATACAACTCATCGTACGCACTCTGCTTTGCCTTAGCTACTTCTCTCTTTGTTCTTCGTCCCATCTCCTTATACAGGTAGTCCTCGAGTTACGAACAAGTTCCGTTCCTACGGCCGTTCGGATGTCGAAAATCGCCGTAACTCGGAAAACACACTAGCCGCCACTTATACACAAACATGTACAGTACTGTACAGTTACCAAGCACTTCGCCTATCCTAACACAGTACCCTACATAGTTATCAAAAAACAGTACATTTAGAGCCAAAATGAAGGGAAAAAATTGTTAACATGTCTGTTAGCATGTTAGCTTGTTGCACGTCCAAGCTTTGCAGCTTCCAGCTGCTTCACGCGGTCCAAACTGTAACTGCATGTTAGCTCCATACATTTGGAGCCATAATGAAGGGAAAAATAGTTAATAATTTACTGGGAGCTGGTGAAGCTGTTTCTCTGCGTTAACATGTTAGCTCCCGGCCGCAGCAGTCCTCTCCACCGTCCGTCAGCTCCATGTCCCTGGTGGGGCTGGCGTTAGCATGTTAGCTCCGGGTCTCACCAACAATCTAAAAAACAGTACATGTAAGGATGCCAGGCAGAGCATCGAGGCGAGCTCCTGGCCGCAGCAATCCTCTCCGCCGCCCATCGGCTCCATGACCCCAGTGGGGCTGGCGTTAGCATGTTAGCTCCGGGTCCCACCAACATGTGAGACTGCCAGGCAGAGCATCGATGCGAGCTCCCGGCCGCAGCAATCCTCTTTGCCACCCGTCGGCTCCATGTCCCCGATGGGGCTGGCATTAGCATGTTAGCTCAATTCAGACCCACCTGTGGGTCTGAATGAGTGTGTCTGTGTATGAATGTTTATGTGTCAGGCTGGGACTTGGACTGCCCCTTCTCTGATACTTCTGAGGCTACTTCGTGTCACGCTCCTGCCACGTGGCCCCATGGTGGGTGTTCCTTTGCCTGCGGGCGTGCTTGGGGCCCTCACTATCTGGGGTTGGGCACTTGGGCGTTTGTCGGCTCGACCTGGTGGCTGCCTGGTGGGGCTCGTGGCCTCTGGTCCTATCGGGTCGGGGCCTGAGGGGTGGGCGTCCCCGGTGCCCGGGCCTCGGTGACCGGACCTGGGGCTACGTCAGTGCAACGGGCTCCGGCGGGGGCCTGTGGATTTGTCGCGGTTGACCCCGGGGGGTCATTGTGTGTGGTCGCTGGTGGGGTTCG
>JARVJN010000144.1:15371419-15381480 GCA_031763805.1 Argolebias nigripinnis
TCCGAGTACTCCGGTGTCCTCCCACAGACCAAAAACATGCATATTAGTCTGATTGGTAACTCTAAATTGTCCCTAGGTGTGAGTGAGATAACGAATGGTTGTTTGTCTCGTTTGTCTCTATGTGTCCCTGTGATGGACTGGAGACCTGTCCAGGGCCCGGCCTCTCACACAGTGACTGCTGGGTGTGAGAACCACTGACCCCTGTGACCCAAAAAGAAGAGATGGGTAAAAAATGATGGATGAATGGATGGGTGGCTGGCTGGCTGGCTGGCTGGCTGGATAGTTATAGTTGTTGAGCCAACATACAGAGATTAGCAATAATGTATTAGCCCCAACACCATGTAAAACTGAAAATTAGGATTTTTACCTTTTCAGTGGTTCTCATGTCCTGAGATAAGTCCAAATAAGACTTATTTTTAAAATAATTATCATTAGCTCAAAGCAAAGACTCTTGACAGCTGGATGTAATTGTGAGTTATTATTAATTTCAAACTCTGTAAGCCCAAAAAAACCATTGTACAGACCTTATCCAGCCCGAGAGCCACCAGTTGATAACCACTACTTTAAAATGGGCCTGTACAACCAATTTAAATATCATTCTAATTGTAGTTTATGATCATATCTTTGCAAATTTTTTTATAGAGTTTTGAACAAATATTTGTTGTTATGGTGTTTTATGGATCAACATGAAGATGGTCTTATAAAACACCGGAGGTAACTTTGAAATATGTGCACATGCAGGGGCAGACTGACACGTCCAGGCAAACGTCACTGAGCAAACATCTCACCTGGCAGCAAGCCCACCTGGCCGCAGGTTTGACACTCTCGGCTTGCCATCCTTATCAGAGCCTCCGGAGATGGTGAGGCCAAGGCTGCTGCCTTCCCTTTTCATCAGCTCCACTGTGGTCACTCCTCGGTACCCCTCTGATGACAGATACAGATGCAGGCACAGATCCATAGTAAGAATTAGTGTCTGCTTGACAGAACTGCCCCATCTGAAAGGCAAGGAAAGACGTTTTTTTTCTAAATCGCTTACATATTATTTTCTGAAACACCGCTACAGACATTTTTTCATTCCATCATCCTCCTTTTCAGTTCTTTCAGGTCTCTTGAGTCAAGTCAGAGGAAAAAATATGAAGTCTTGGAATGAAAAACATGTCTAAAAAAATGTCAATTGGAGATGAGTGCAAGGGGTAAAAGTAATTCTAAGGTATTACGTTACAATAAAAATTTAAAAAATGTAAGTGTTACCAGACCTTTAATTTTGATTAATGCATTTCATTATCTATTGATCAGAAACAACGTCTATGTGCTTCATTTAAAAATCTCTGGCCTCAGTTAGCAGGTCAGTATCAGAAAAGACAGAAAATGTTTGGGTTACTTGTCAGATTTACCAAGAGAAAGCCTCCTGCCTTTAAGAGTATTATTAATGTCATGGCTTATGCTTGTAAAGTTTTCATTAAATATATTTTTAAACATCTGAGTCCTTTGGACAGACAGAAGAAACAATGTTGCATACAGTATAGAGAAATCCAAACACAGCAATATTATCTTATCTGAAATCCTTGTGCATAAACGAATGCCAGCAAACATGTAGATATAAATATAACAGAACAAAGTTCATTGACAACAATGTGAGAGATAGAAAAATATCATATTCTATACTGTATTAGAGATGTTAGTGTTGCATGTTTTCTAGCAGAACACTCAGTTCTCAGACTTTAGGTTTACTTGTGGTTCCTAGAGTTGCTAAAGAAATGTGGGCTGGAAGACAGAGATCCAGTTTCTGTTCGTGATACCAACACACTGTCTACTTTTAAGACTAGACTCTTAAAACTTTGCTTTTTGATAAACTTTTTGACTATGATGAGCGTGTCCTTGTGTGAATTTTGCTCGTCAGCTCCCTGCAGCCACAGCTAACTCTAATCAGCAGCACCTGAGGATCACTGGCTTAATGCACTTTGAGATTTTTATTAATGAAAAGTGCATTATAAATTGAATTCATTATTATTATTATTAATGAGCAAGAAGAGCATAAAAGGCTGCAGAGGACATCCAGTCAGCGCTGGAGCATTACCTGCCAAATCGTAGTTCTGTTCTATCCTTTAACTCATGAGTTAAACTGAATATAAACTTTGTATTTCGCTGTGCTTCCAGTAAACAATCCCTGATGTCTTCCTGTACCCAGGATTCTCTTCTGTGTACCTCGAGCTCTCCTGTGCCTCCACGCCTTCCTACCACTTGCCTGTCTCCTGCCATTGTTCAGACGAACACCTTCTTCTCCGGGAACCATTTGGGTCAGCTCTACCCACTACTAACTCCTAAATCTATTGGTTCCAGTTCCCTCCCTGGTTCATTGAATGATTTATCACCTTGTAAATAAACACTGTACTGTAAACACATTTTGAATCTTGGTATCTGTTCTCCTCTGTCCTTGTATCTGGGTATAGCCGCAATCGTTACAATCCTGGGTTACGCTGCTACATGCTGGAGGACAAACGGACTACATTTGCTGTCTTCACTCTCTCCATGCTCCATGTTTGCACATTCAATTATTGCTGCTCTAAACTTGGGTTTTTCTTCCCATACACCTGGACCAATACTGTAACTTCTGATTGTCCGTATCTCTCTCGTGTCCTGAACCTCTTACCCCCAGCTAGCCAGGGCAGATGGGCGCCCATACTGAACTTTTGCAGGAAGTTTCCTCCTGTTAAGAGGGAGTCATTGCTGTCCAGGGTCCACTGTCACATCCAAAGCTTCCTCATGATGAGAGGATGTGATGTAGTGAAGATTTGATTTGCTGATCTTTTCTTTGGGTAGTTAACTTTTATTAATTGGCATTTTATAATGTCTAATAATATACATAATGTGAATGTGTTGTGTTATAATGTACTGTAATTGGATTTCCCTTTGGATTTGTTTTGGACTGAATAGGGGTTGTGATTTAAGCATTTATTTTTATGGTGCTCTGAGATAATGTTTGAGAACTGCTGCTATATAAATAAACTTAATTGAATTATTTTAGGTTAATGCTGCTAAAGGTGGTTCCACAAGCTACTAAATTATGAGGCGTACTTATTTTCACATTGTGCAGTTTGGTTAAACTTTTGCTAAACAACTGGAAGCACATGTTCATCACCAGGAGTTTTCTTTACAAATTGATAAGGATAACCTGACAAGGACCAGATGATAAATTTTGTTTTCAACTACCGGTACATAAAATACATAAAACATTTGAATTAAAAGGGGATTCATTCATTTTCGTTATTGCTGCATTCCAATTTAAATTCCAAACAATGATAAAAAGTGCTAATCATAACTACAGTTGACATATTTGGGGTTTTATTTGTGTCATCAGAGAACTCATTCTGTCTTGTGGTCAACATTGTGCTGCGTTGTTCAGTTTACATGATGTCTGCCAAGTGTGGCTCAGTACCCGTGACAGGTACGCCACAGTAGCATCTTTTCAACTTGTCTAAGCATTTAGAACAGCACCGGATCAAGTAAAACACAAGAGACACACGACTTTACACACATACACAGAAATTCATTAATAAAGACAAGCAAGAGTCTTATTCTTCCTGAGGACCCAGGTGAAGAGGCAGGCAGCAGTGTGACTACAAGACAAAATGAAGTCATAAACAAATAGTCACAAACCAAATGACTGGATTGTACCTGAAAGGCAGCGCCCACGGGACGAATGGGATTGGTCAGTTGCCTCTTTGTTGCCCTTTGAGTACGGCCCTTCATCTGAGGAGGCAGCAGAGAGGTGACAGCATTATCTAAACTCTGCAGCAGATGGAAAACCGAACATGACTGCCCATCCGTGTCACCTCGGTGCTTTGAACTTCAACCTGGGTGACGCAGAGCAACACTGAACCAACAACCACATCGTCCATCAGGCATAAACTGAAGCGGAGTGATCAGGAGGCAGAGAGCTCGTCCGACTTTGTCTCCAAAACTATGGTAAAAATAAAGGCCTGCATACCTTGGAGGAACGCATACCACTGCTGCATTGCACGTCAGAGTTTAAAGATCGTCTTATGTTGAGTAATGACAGAGTTGTAGCTGTTTTTTTTTTTATCTGGAAAATAATCACATATAGTATTTAAAGGTTCAAAACATCAAAGTTCATGCTCGATAATCCAGGTAAAACATCCAACAAATTTCAGTCAGATCCTCTGGATGGTTTCTTTTTGTTGAAACGTTTCATTCTTCATCCAGAGGACTTCATCAGTCCAAGGAGCTGCAACAAACTCAGTCCTTGGGCCAACCAGTTCGACTGTGATACGATGGATTCTGGAGTTCGCTCTGGAGTGAACTTTGATGTTTTGAACCACTTTATTCCCTGAATTTTTTTATTAAAAACCAAGCAGCAATTCGGGAGATGTTTTGCTGGCAGACAGACAGAATAGACTCTAGTTAACAGAAATTTTAAACCAACATCATGTGTAATTTTGTCAGAAATTAATATTTGTGTTGGGGATTAGTCACAGCTTCTACCAGCTCAATCTCTGTAAATGGGACCGAGTTGTCGACGTGTTGTTTTAAGTACAGTTGTCTGTGACCGTTCAGCAGCAGGCAATAAGCAGCTGACTGATTTAAAACAGCACCATTTTTGTAGGTAAAGTCTTTTATTTAACACAGGAAGACATAAACTGTTAGCATGCATTCAAGCATGGGAGCAGCGTACAGTGAACAGAATGTGTTTAGATGGAAAGAAACCCTCATTTTAACGTCAGTTAACAGCAGCTACGATGAAGAACAGGAAAATGTTTAATCTGCTCTGCACCAAAGTACTTTTTAAATGTCTGCTCCATAGTGAACAATGACAGGGTCTGCAGATTAGCAGAGCCACCTGAACCTGAGAGCAGTCATGCAGTCATATCTGCCGTCACAGGGACTGACTTGGCACTTCTTTAATCCTGACCACTGTGGATTATCCTTTCAGGTGTTCAGTGGTTAAAAAGCACAGAAACCCCTGAAGAAAGGCTGTGACACGTTTTCTTTGTGAGACAGGACAAGCCACTGCCTTTCACTGCAAGCCTGCAGACTGCTGCAGTAAAGCACCGTAAAGGCTTCATGCAGGTTTCCACTCTGCTGTGGAGCTCAACGGGCGCCTTCAGAGGTTTAAAACAACAATTTGAAACTGTTTGTTTCACTGGCTGGAAATTTTTCTACATTTCTTTTTATCACCTGCTGCTGGAAGATGAAGGTGGGAGAACCCCCCGCCCCCTGTTTCTGTCTCTGTAAGCAAAGTCTTACCAAAACTGCTCTAACTGTGTCCGTTTTACTGAGTTTGAGAAATTATTTAGTCTGGTGGCAGCACGGTGGAGCAGTGGAAGAGCTGTTGCCTCTCAGTGAGATGGTCGCCTGTTCAAATCCCGACCTGGGACCTTTCTAGGTGGTGTTTGCATGTTCTCTTCTCTCCATGCATGTTTGGGTTTTCTCCGGGTACACAAGTTTCCTCCCACAGATCAAAAACATGCATGTTAGACTGATTGACTGGTTTAAATTGTCTTTGAATTGTCTCCAGGTGTGAGTGAGAGAGTGAATGATTGTCTCTATGTGTCCCTGTGATGGACTAGAGACCTGTCCAGGGACAGGGAGTCCACTGCCTTTCACATAGTGATGGCTGGACATGGGCACCAGTGACCCCTGTGATCCAAAAAGTTAGAAGCAGGTAAAGATAATGGACGGATGGTTGGATGCATGGATGAATAGATGGACAGATGCATGCATTTAGTGTGGTAGTAGCTGAAACTCATCCCTAACATGTACTTTGAGCTCTAACAGAGTGCCCTAGAGTTTTGGTTAAAATTTTGGAATTACCTCCTGGAGACAACTACTGGTGTGACTGTTAGCAAAATATCTCGTAAACCAGAGAATACATTTTTATAAAACTATCAGATTGAAGATGGCCACCACAACTAATTAACTTTAGCAAACTCAAAAATAAATTGTATACATACTGGTTTCAAACTTGTTGTGGTGAAACCTAAAAGTCCTGTCCAACACAAACACCGAGCGCTAACAGAGTTCACACGTTAGTTTTAGGGTTTATCCAAAACGGCTGCAACTCCCTCACCTCTCAACATAAGATGATTTCTGTCTAACGCTGCGCATGAATGTCAGCGTGTGATATACATTCCTACAAGGAATTTGAGGCCTCGGACTATTTTCTGTTGCACCCAGAAGTTACAGCGTGTCCAAAATTAATGGATAAATAAATAAAATTTGTTTTTTTTCACAGCTACATGCATTAAAAAAATCCCAGTTTCAGCATAAATTTAACAAAGTCAGCAAGAATCAAGTTTTACTCCACTGCACATATTATTCTAATGCTGTAACATGTGCAGCGTATCAGAAAACACTAAAGGTGAAAACATCAGAAACAGACTCATCTCAAAGACAAATTACCGTAGGTTTCAGAGTTTACAATTTCATCATGTAAAATGCCCATTTACATTTTAAAAAACAGTTATTTGTGTTAATTTACAAAGACTGAACACAATGAATCAATCGGACAACCGGCCCACTCCCTGTCTGCTCTAACTCTCCACATCTGTCCAAATGAGGTGAAGCCTTTCGACAGCTGAGAGGTATGGCTTCTTCGTCAACCCTTCTCTGACCTGAAACCTTTAGGCAGCTCCAGGACCCGGAGAGCAAAGAAGAAAATCTAACCTTTGCAGCAGCTGCATGAGTCAGCCTTCAGACGTATCTATCAGACTCGCATGTCACGGCGATGCACAGAGCATACACATATTTTACTTCTCTCCCCACACCCCTGAACATCCTCTACATAGAGCGTCCAGCAGCTTTGAGGCACGAGGGCACACAAAGTGAATGACACATCACAAATATGATAGATGAGGCAAAAGCTTTGCAACCACGTGGGTTACCGGAGGCCCTGGCAGTCCAGCAGCTGTCATCTCTGTCAAAAGGCAACATTAGCTCTGGGTTACACAGGCCCAATGGAGCGCACGTGACCGAACACTACTGTACCATCAAGCTGTCTGGCAGCCATCCTCCTCCAGCTTAAAATAAGCATCACTGACCCGAAGAGCCGGGGTCAGAATGATCACAAACAAGCCCAGCCATGGACCGACTGATGCTTGGGAATAAATGAGCTTGTTCACGGAAGTGGAGGCTCTGTGTCATATTTAGATGATGAGCAGAGGAGGAGTACAAATCCTCTCTTCTTGTGAAAATAAAGCGAGGTAATTAGCTTCTCGTTGGAATCGGGGCCCTGCGTGACATCTCTTTCACATCCAATCAGAATCTAGGTTAAGTGTGGGGGCAGAGATGACAGTGAAATCACAAGGCTATTTTCAGATGGAAAACTTTATTTAGAAAAACGAGCGCTTCCAGATCCAGTTACAACATCTGCCCTAATTACACATGGCAGGGCTGGTGGTCGAGTCCGCTCACATTTAAATCTTTTTCACTCCATCAGAGCCGTTCTGCGTGCGGACACGCGTTCAGGGCAAAGGGGTTGCTCTGCTGGGTCTTGGAGGAGCATTTATTTCCGAGTTAAGCCGCTCTGTTTGTTGAGGATTGAAGTGAGGGGGTGTTCTTACCAATGCTGTTCTTGGTGTCTCTCCTCAGACCACACAGCATGGCTGGAGTTCAGTCACCCCCTCTGGAAGCTGTCGTGCTGTTGGTGAGCAGAGAGTTGAGGTCCCACCTCAGAGAGAGCAGCTCTCAAGCTCTGGCCGAGGTTAGAAAATCATCTCTTGTTCTTCACTCCAACACTCCTGAGCATCTTGGTCCCATCCTGTCGGTGAAGCTGAACTTGCCGCTCGACTCCTCACAGATGTAAGATCTATACAGTCCAAAAGATGGAGAGGGACGGAGAGGGCCTCGCGCCTCAAAGTGGCCCTCGTCTCTGAGCGATCCTTACAAATGGGCTGAGTGTTCAGGAGAGCTTCTCCTCATGCCCTAGTCATCCACTCACATGAGCTCACACATCACCCCGTCTCCTCCTCTCTCTCCATCTCTGTGTGGGTTTGCTCATGCTCTCTTCCTCTCCGCCAGAGGGGCTCACACACACACATAGAAAGGGACAAAAAAAAGTCCCTCCCTCTCTCCCATCTGCACACAAACTCACACTTTATCCCACCACATCCCCAAACCCACCCACCCAGTTCACACACTGAGATTAGACGCGACAAAACAGCCCACGCCCCACGCACTGAACTGTCGGCACGATCGACACCACCTGCACACTTCGCGTCACGTTTTTCTCACAGACAGACTGCAGCCATGTTGCACAGCTTGGATACACATGCTTTTGAGTCTCACACACTCACACACACACACACACACACACACAATGGAAAATGGATATTGAGACTTCCTCCACAGAACAGCTGCATGTCTTCCAGCTGCTTGCCACAGGTGACAGATTCAGACCTTGAAGGAATGCATATCGTCCGCCACCACCTTACCTTGAGAAGGGCAAACTGTGGAAATTACATTTTTGCACAATCTCATGAGGGATCCCGCGAGATGCGTTTGCTCTCAGAGAATGAAGGGGATGACCTGCAGCTACTACCACGCTGAACTTTAGCTCAGTGTCTGTAAAACCAAGAGCCGTTTTTGTGCTGGGTGAGGTCAATTAGATGTGGTGGCCATCTTGAACTGGGTCGACTTCAGGGCTTAATTTGTAAACCCGACGATGCCAGAACGTAAATAACGGGCCGGCCATGGGGAGGGGGTCTGGGGGACCTCCCCCAGAGAATTTTGAATAAAGTAGATGCCATTTCCTGCATTCTGGTGTATTTTACAAATGTTTACTACAGAGTAGATGAACATGAAACAAAAGATGTAAACTCTGTTATTATTGAAATCTCTATTACTGCAGAGCGTTCACTTCAGAACAAAGTGAGGTCACCAATTGATCAGTTGCTGACATAACTTGATTGACAGTGATTGACAGGTGGAGCAACCCATGCAAGAAAAAGCATAGATTTTACTGGTCCGTTAAAGACTGTCATCATTTATTCCATATTAATTCCAAATTGATTCAATATTTTGGTGAACCTAAGGTTTGAGAACTGTTTCTTTATTTTTCAGGGGTGCTGAGTTAAAATTTCGGAGCGCTTGAGCACCCCCAAAACAGAGGCTAAAATTACCACTGAAGCCAGTTCATATTTATAATTTACTTTTAAATGCTTTATGTGTGATTTATAAGTGTATTAAGTGCAGGATCATTTCTAACCTTACTAGTTGTTTAGTATATCCCACACTGCGTCAGGTGCACCCCCTCCTCCTCCTCCCTGCTCTGAACCGTGGGACAAGAAGTGCTGCTCTGAGTTTTTTGCTACACTTAAAAACTGCATATTTAGCTCTTTGTCACTGGTTTAGCAAATAGTTGCTCTCTATCTTCCTGCTCAATTTAGAAAAGCGTCCTGGTCGCTCCAGCTTCGCTTCAAACACTCTGACTGCAGATAAAGAGCGTTATGAGCCGAGATCATCTCTTTTCTGCAGTTCAGATAACGCCTGCTGTGATTCACACATCAGATTGTTCACAAAAGCACAGGCACTTATGCATAGTGCAAAACTTTAATGATATTTTTGTGCTTTTTAATAAAATTGCCCATGACTTTAAGCTTTTAGGGGAACATTTTTTAAGAGGCAGAAATGCGAAACGACAACTCTGATGTGATATTAGGAAGCTTGTTATGTTTAAAATGAGTGTTTATGTAAATATTTTCAGTTTACATATCCAATAGAGTTTTTACTAATTCAAAAAAGTCATATTTGTTCATAACTTTATTATATAGGCCTGAGAGTTACCTGATCCAAGCAAACAGTTACCGGAACGCACCCTGTCAAATGATTATTTTCTAAGAGTTTCTGCTATAAATAAAAAACAACATAAAACATCACCATTTGTCTTCAGGTGATAACGAACGAATAAAAACTAAAATCTAAGCACATATTTTAAAGTAAATCAAATGTATGAGAATGTTAAAGCTCCACTGACATGATTTTTTTAACTTTTCATAAAATGGCTCAACATAAATATCTTGTATCATTCAACTATGTTCGTTTTT
>JARVJN010000144.1:15541685-15556228 GCA_031763805.1 Argolebias nigripinnis
TCCTGGCAGCTGCATTTCTAACATCCTTCTACCAATATACCCACTGTCCCTCCTCTGGACATGTCCAAACCATCTCCCTAACTTTATTTCCCAGTTGTTCAACCTGTGCTGTACCTCTGATGATCTCATTCCTAAACTTTGCCATGAATGAGCCTCAGCTACTATCACACCAAATTTTATTTCAAAATCTGTTAAAAACCACAGAGTTATAATCATTGTTGTGTTTGCTAAGGTCAGTCAGCTGTGGTGGCCATCTTGAAATGGGTTGACTCCAAAACTTAATCTGTTTTATTTGTGCGGCTGATAATTACTTTCTGCAATATCAAAGTTCATGTTCAATAATCCAGGTAAAAAAGCTAACAAAGGGAAGCCAGTTCCTCTGGACGGTTTCTTCTTTTTGTTGAAACGTTTCATTCTTTATCCAAAGGACTTCATCAGTCCAAGGAGTCACAAAAAAACAAACAAAAAAAACTCAGTCCTATAAGGAGCACACTCACATAGTGGATCAACCAGTTTGATGTCAAACTGATGACTGGTTGGCCCACTATGTGAGTGTGTTATTTATGGGACTGAGTTGTTGTGGCTCCTCTGACTGATGAAGTCCTCTGGATGAAAGACGAAATATTTCAACATAAAGAAACCGTCTAGAGGACCTGACTTACCTTTGTTGTATTTTCTGAAAGCTTCTCTAAAACCTGTCCGGCGGTTCATAAGATATTTTGCTAACAGACAAACATGATTAAACAGTTATTGGCAAGTTTTTTTAAGCAAACATGTTGCAAAGAATCTTATCGGTAAGCAGAACAAGCGCCATGAACTTTAGTTTTCAGTGTCATTTAATAAAGAGCACATTAGTGATGTGAAGGGGCAAAGTTTGACTGGTGTGCTGCGTGGTTTGGTTACCTCCTCCAGTTTGTACGTGATCATGGTGAAAGCTCTGAAGACGCTGTCGGTGGAGCCCGTGATGGTGATGATTCTCTCTGGACACGAGCCCTCGGAGATGTTGACTCGTGCACCGCTCTGTGAGGCAAGCAGCAGAGGTCAGGGGAACATCGGAGAGAAAACAACACTTCCAAAAGTCAGGAAATATAAATATATACTGGTGATTATGACAGTGTGCAGTGAGTTAGCCTGTACTGCTCAAAGTACTGTAATATATTTGCGAGTATTCTTTATAGGTTTAAAAGCGTTGAGGCTCCAAGGTTTTTTTTTTGTTTTCAGAATTATTAATCCTGTGTGACAGAGTGTGCTGATGATGACTCTCAGCTACAACCACTTCAAACTTTAACTCAAGATCCGTAAAACTGACTGATTTGACTTTCATTTTTGTATTGGCAAATATTGATTAGCTGTGGCGGCCATTTTGATTTGACTCGCCTTCAGATTTTTTTCAGTTTTAGATGTACATCCAGGGATTACTTTCTGAGAGTTTCTTCCAAATCTGTCCACTGGCCCATGAGCTATTTTGCTAACAGACAAACAGGAAGTTTTAATCAAATATAAGGAGTAACTTTTGGGGACCATGTTTTAATGACTCAATTACACACAGCTGACTGATACAGGTCCATCTTTGTGTTTTCTAATGGCAGTATACTGTGATGACTATCCTACATTAAATTGGCTCCTAAACAGCTATAGCGGCATATGCATTGAATATTTCCTGAAAGTTTCATTCAAATCTATTCAGTAGTTTATGAGATATTTTGCTAACAGACATCCTTGCCACCAAATAGCCTTCTTTGGCAAAGTTTTTAACAAAGACCTTGAGCGATTTTAAAGTGCTTGAACTATATGTTGGGGGTGAGTCTCAGCTACTACCACACCAAAGGTTAGCTCAACATCTGTAACTTTTTTGGGGGCTTGTCACCAGCTTTGTGTTTATTAAAATCAGTTGGCTGTGATGGTCATCTTACACCAAAGTGGCTCTAAAAATTAATCATTTGTAGACGTACATCCACTGATTACTTCCTGTGAGTTTCATTACAGTTGAATCAAAGATGCTTGAAACATTTTGCCAAAATCAGGTCATCTGGACAGTTTCTTTTTGAAGAAATGTTTCATCTTTCGTCTGAAAGACTGCATCAGTCTGAGGCCTGCCACCAAGTATTGTCTTATAAATAGCACCTTATTAATGCGTTTCAAGCAAGCCTGCTGTGGAGTTCCCAGAAACTGGTTTTCCACATGCAAAAAGGGGACCATCCATCCAAAACAATCCATCATCATGTACAACAACCAAATGTTTTAGGCCTGAGGGCCAACTTGCTACTCACAGAAACAGACTGAGGACAAGCTGGCTGAAACGTTTCTTCCAAAAAGAATCTGTCCATGTCATGTTTTTGCCTCTCTGTCATCGGCCACGCAGCTCATCAGTGCTCTAACACCGCACCTGTTCCTCGTCCTATTTAAGAACCCCACTCACCGCTAACCTCTGCCAGATTATTGAACACTTTTGGATGTAGAAGTCAAATGCTTCACTCACAGTCTTGTTTGATCCTCTTGTCTCAACCCCATCTTCTGGAACTACTGCGCTGCCTGCAGCCTGCTCTAGTTTTGTTATTCTGATCTTGTTGCGAACT
Organism: Argolebias nigripinnis; assembly: GCA_031763805.1. Classification (NCBI taxonomy): domain Eukaryota; kingdom Metazoa; phylum Chordata; class Actinopteri; order Cyprinodontiformes; family Rivulidae; genus Argolebias; species Argolebias nigripinnis. The sequence goes on from JARVJN010000144.1 coordinate 15,544,262, forward strand.
ACCATATTTTTCAGCCTATAAGTCACATATTTTTGCACAATTTACAAGATACATTTTTTTGTTGGCACAATAGCAGACCACATTTCCGGGTTCGGCCCACATTTCCGGGTTGTCAGCAGTGACGTGTAACAAATGTGTTGCGTCAACAGTGACGTAATAATAGATAATAGATGAGACTTATACGGCAAAGTGACATATTTATGGATTTTTCCACGTTGTTAGACATATTTGGACTGATACGACTTATAGGGCGGTGCGACGGGTACAGCGGAAAATACGTTATTCCTTTTAGCCCACTGACTCTGAATCATGGTTTACCCTTTGGACTTGTTTCTGGACCTCTGGCTCCCTGTGCTTGACCCCCACTTAGTCTCTCAGACCCTGCTTTTGGATTGCCCCCCTGACCACGTTTATCACAGCGCTCCTCTGCAGCTGCCCTTCAACCAGTGATGGTGATGTCATCTTATCCTTCTTACAGGTGGCTCCCACCTCATCTGCCTGAGAAGGCTAGTGGCTGTTTTTCTGTTCACCATCATGTTCTCAAAAATATACAGACCACTAACTTACATATTTTTGCAGATTGGACCCAGCACTGGACCTGACTCCCACCAGCAGCTGCATTACAACAAACTTTTAACCCTTCTTGCTGGCCAGCTATTTTACCAAATCCTAAAACCTGATTCATGTCAGTCCAGATGACATGATTGAACTTTTTTGTAATTTATGTACGTGGATGATTAATCTTACACTTATCTTACAATTAAAATTTTCTCCCAGCTATTTTTCGCTGGATGACCAGGAGCTTTGAGTTTCCCTTTGGTTTATTTGTTCTGATTGTTTTAGGGTTGTCTGTGGTGTGGCAGCAGGTACGTTGCTTTCAAATCACCTAATTGAACTAAACACTGATTTTCTGTTCACGCTGATGGTTGTCAGCACACAAATGTTTGTACGAGGTACACTTTTAAACAGCAAGGTGTGATCTCTGGACCGCAGTCAGATTACCGGTACCCAAAACAGATAGAAGTGCAAGGTCTGAACAGCTTCTTAGTCGTTTTAGGACTGCTAATTTCATTTGAGAGTCATTTCAATTTATTCATTTAATTTAATTTCATGAGACTCTGCGATGACGTTAGACTCAAAGCAGTAAATAATGTTATTATCTTGCTTTATATATAGTGTATTTATGAATGTTTCTGTTCAGTGCCCCGAGATGACTTCTGTTGTGACTTGGTGCTATATACAATAAACTGAATTGAATTTATTTACGAGTCTTAGGGACACACACAGACAGTGCTCTGACTTAAGGGATCTGTTCTTCCGTTGGTTCAATAAGTCTTTATCCCTCCTGTGACTTTATTTTGGAGGAGAGGAGAGATAAAAAGCAGCAAAGGTCAAAACAGCCGGGCCGGTTGAATGGATGGCTGGACGCGTGACTGCTCTATCCGGCTGCATTGTCCCGTAAACGCCCCAGTCCTCTGTTTATCTTCCGCCTCATAAAGCACAACGTAAAACCTTTTAAGCAGTAAAAGAATCAAATGTGTCGCCACCAGCATCAGACTAATTACTTTTTAATACTGAGAGTTAACCAAGAGGTATTAGTTTGGCAGTACTCTTGAGATTCATGAAGAGTGGACCAAGGGGCAGATGGAGGGGAAAATACAAGTTGTTTTAATTGGGAAAAAAAAAGAGGAAAGGGATTTGGTGAGAGCTGCTTGAGGAGGTGAAGAGTAAAGAAAGAAAGATAGGGTTTAAATTGAAAAGATGTTTTATTACCCAGGAGGTAATTTGGACAATAGGTGTGTTTGGTTTGCTTTTAGAGTGCAAAGCTCTCAAAAAAGATGTTCTTTCTTTCTTTTTTATTAATTCATCAAACTGCCTGCAAGTCTGAGCAGCATCAGGACCACAGGGGATTAGACAACGTTTTCTCTACAGATGAGCTGAATAAAAGCGCCTCGTGTCCTGACATGTAAAACAGAAATACGGCACTTATTTCCGTTAATTGTAATAACGGACATGCAACACACACTCTCACAAACGCTGCACAAACGCTGCACAAACGCTGCACAAACGATGAAAAGTCGTGCATTTGAGCCATGAATCGGGAACACTGTACCTCTTCTCGTATTCGTTTCACAGTCTCTCCTTTCTGAAAAGACAAAATGAAGGGCGGCTTTAAAAACAGACGAACAGGCTTCAGCTCCAACATCACAGCATCCTCGACCTCTAAGCAAGGCTGCCATTTTAAACCTTGAAATGCTGCAGAAATGTACAAAACAAAGCTCCTAACCTCGAGTTTCTCTGCAGTGATGTCCTCTACTCTAACTCTGCATTACATTTCAGAGATATAAAGCAGGGAGGCTTCACATAAAGGCTGCACACTGAAGGATCAGCGTGAACCACAATATTTTTGTAACACTGCAACACGTCCTCCACCGGCTTTTTGATTGCTTCTTCTCCTCTACCCCACTTCATTCTGTCTGAAGTCCGTCCAAGCTCCTCACACCCTCACGTACGACCTGACACTTCCTCACAGGGAGATCAACAGCTTCATCTCAGAGCTGCTGGTCGGTTCTAGTCCTGGAAAATAGAAAACCCGTGTTCTGTTGTGACTCCACGAGAAGAGATCAGGGGTTCGACCGAGACAGGAGGGAAGGAGTCGTGAGTTATCTGTTCAAGTTCTGCAGATCACGTGCCTTTCAAGGTGTGCATTACTAACAATCTTTATTTCATCCCATCGTTTGTTTTCTGAGATTTATGGGTTTCTGCGATACATGGCACATCCGCTGTGATATCTTTTTTTTTTTCAATTATCCGTATTCAATTATTTCCCTCCTTCCTCCCTCTCGGGTCTTTCAGGGCTTGATCATGGAGGCTTCTGAAGCAACGCTAACTTTCCTAGCAGACAGTAAAAGCAGCCACAAGGGGCCAACAGTAATACGTCTTTGGAGCTCGATTTCAACAAGAGGCTTGCAGTCAATGCACTAATGGTTTTGTTTGATGGATTGCCATAGTGCTTTATGGCATGTTGAGTGTGGGGGGGTGTAGCGATGTAGAGGGCTGGTTTGAGGCAATTATAGCTCGGGATAAAGATTGTTTGGATGATGCTACTGAGCTTGCAATGAACAGAATCAAGGAGAGGAAGATAAGGAGGAAGATGTGAAGGGTGCCATGCAGCTACTGCTCAACATTTGGTCCGTTGTCTTCATACAGCTCCACCTACATGTCTCTGCATGAGTGCAACTACAGCGTGCGCTCTCAGGACATCATTACATGCAGTGTCCCCTCTGTGAGGACTGAACAAGGCTAAAGGGCCTTCTCCTACTCCGCTCCTGTTTCCTGGAACATCTTGCAAAAAGATCTGAAGCTCTCGACCTTGACCTCTCTAAATGGCTTTAAGAATCTGTTGGACTTCTGGCAAGAGCCAATGCAGACATGTTCCTGTTTTTAGTTTTCTACATTCGCCTTATAATCTAGCTGTTTTTGCTACTTTTTTGCCATCTTATTTTAATTTGTTTTTAAAAAATCTGTATGCCTCTTTTATAACTGTCTATTGTTGTTGTTGTTGTCCATTGTTGTCATCAATCTTTGTTGAAATCAGGTCTCTCTTGTAAATTAGTCCTCGAGGCTCAATGGGATGAACCTGTTTAAATAAAGGTTGAATGAAACAACTATAAAGCAGCACAATGCACTATAGGGTTACCACCAGTGGTGTAGTCTTTGTGATACGTGGGTAAAAAAAAAGCTTGGAAATGTCAGTATACCCACTTTAAAGTGCCCCGTGATATGAGCCCATGTCATGTATCATTGGCAATCATACATGACATGGGCTCATGTCATTGTCAACACATTTGGAACATTTTATAGACACATTGAGTTGGTTCAACATGTTTTTTTTGTTTTGTATAATTAATACTTCTGTACTTACTACTTCATGCTTGAACATGTTTTACTTTGATATAGTTCTATAAATTATACGTTTTTAATACAAAACCAATTGTTGTACAAAGTTTGTTGTATATTTATTCAAATAAAAGCATCAGAGACATTTTGAAATATTCAATATGCTTAAAAATAAAAATTTATTAACGATTACATTGTACTAACCGATGTACTTTGGTTTCTAAATACAGTATACCCACTGCAAAAATGTAGACTACACCAGTGTTTAACACTGTTGCCTCACAGGAGGAAGGTCCAGTGTTTGATCCCCGGTTTGAACCTGCAGTCTTTCTATGTGGAGTTTGTATCTCTCCTCGTGTTTCTGTGACTTTTCTCCTCCCACAGTTCAAAACATGCACGTTAAGCTGCCTTCAAGCCCAGGCCTCCCTGGCAAAAGAGATCTAGTAAATACCCTGATGCATGCTCAATGATCCAGGTAGAAAAATCTAAAAAAGCTAAGTCTGGTCCTCTGGACATTTAAAAAAAAAAAAAAATCAAGGATTTGACTTAGCTTTTTTAGAGATCTAGTAAACTAAATAAATAACTAAGTAAATAAATACATCTATTATCTTTACCCGCTTATTCCTTTTCAGGTCACAGCAGTCACTGTGTGTGTGTATGAGAGGCAGGGGACACCCTGGACAGATCTCCAGTCCATCACAGGGACACATAAAGACAACAGAGACAACCATTCAATCTCAAGCTCACCTAGGGACAATTCAGACTTAGACTGCAACTTTTTGTTGCTTTGTTTTGTTTTATTTTTTGAATGTCCAGAGGACCAGATTTAGCTTTTTTAGATTTTTCTACCTGGATTATTGAGCATGCATCAGGGAATTCAGACTTAGAGTTACCAACCAAACTAACATGCATGTTTTTAGTCTATGGGAGGCAACCGGAGTACCTGGAGAAAACCCACGCATGCACGGAGAGAACATGCACACTCCACCCAGAAAGGGCCCCGGCCAGGCTTTGATCTGGTGACCAGATGAGCGGCAACAGCTCTAACAACTGCGCCACTGTGCCACCCTAAGTAAACTAATAAATAAATGCATAACTAAGTAAGCAGGAATTCTTCTTTGAAGATCACGTGTTTGAAATTCAACAGGAGCTTTTACATGTGGAGCTGGCGTGTGTTAATGCACAGCCCTGTGATGGACTGTTGTCTAAGGTGTACATCTCGTTGTTTTAGATGACTGCTGGAATATGAATCACCTTCCCACCCCAAACAGAATAAAGGAAATCAGAAAATGTGTAAATGACAAAAACCTACTGTGTAAAATGATCACTTTAAAATTATGACATTCAAAGGTGTAAGCTGTACCTGATACTTTCTTCCTTGTTAACTGTATCTGGGTAAGGCTTTTGTTTCATTAGGTCTCACCTGAATAACCAAACCACAATAGATACTAAACCTGAGATTCTTGCAAGGCAACATCATCTCTTAATCTCCCATAGATGCAGCCATGACCAATAATTGGAACCTGACCCGGTAAATATAAAACAACAAAGAAAACAAGAGTTTATTTTGCTAATAAATACAGGAACTCCATCCTCCAAAGTCATAAATGTGCTTTTACAACAATCTCCTATATCTATAGTTAAGATCAAATTCATAAAGCAAATACCTCGTTTTTGCACATGCATTGGATGGCAATAAGCAAACAGCCATCAAGCTCAAGTTCAAGTAAACTTTGTCTTTACCATCATATGTGGTACATGAGGTGGAACAAAATTATGTGCACATGGTCCCAGTTACACCCCAAAATAGCTAAATATAAAGTATAAAAAGAAACAGTAAATAAGGACCTAAGAAATACACTAAACACTAATAATGTAAAACAATATGGTGTAATAACAGCACCCCGAAAATGATAATCAAATCATTTAGAGACTAAAAAAAAGAGGATCAACCCTTATCAGCCCATTTAGATTGAAGGGGGTTATGCTAAGAAGCTTAACCCGGATACAAGACAGCATTATGTGGTGAAACTATTTTATAATTTAGCCAGGACTTGTTACCTGATCTGTACACGCTGAGACGTAGCTGGAAGAATGACCCAACTTTCTGGACAAATAATGATTATGTTGATATTTGGGAGGCTTGAGACCAGAGTGTCCCCCACCTCTGGCACAGTGACTGCTGGATATGGGCACCAGTGACCCCCGCTACCTGAAAAGGAAAAGTGGATCAAGATAATGTATGGATGGATATTTGGGAGGATTTGAGCAAACCTTCGTGTTCGTTCACCAGAGAGTCGCTGAAGGTCTTCAAGTCTCTAGAAATATATTACAGCAAGTATAAAATATAACCATTATTTTAGGTGTCTCTCTCTCTCTGCCTAAAAAGGAGGTTTTGAATCGAGCGATCAGAGGATTGTGACGACACCGTGATCTTCCCTGTACTAATTGTGATTAGCAGAGCAAAACAGATTGTCATTTGCTCTAGATCAGATTTGTGTAGTATCTCTAAGTGGGTATCACAGCTGTTCTCTTAATTGGGTTTCATTCATTCCTTGACTGAAACAGGCCCTACTTGGTAAAACTCTTATGAAATGAACTTTGGACTCTGAGAGTTCGCCTCACCTCTTTTATAGAGTAGACAAAATGAAGACCATCTTTATGTTACATAATCGTTTTATTATCAATGTCATGTGACCATTTATCAGAAGTCAGAGTTCAAAGTACTTTAACATCTGTAAAAATCAATACACACACACACAAAGTGGTATTTACATTTTTTGTTCCACACATTTGTTTTGAAAGGTTTTTTATATATATACAGTACATTAAACTTTGCAACATGCAAAATAAAGCAATATTTAAAAAAAAGAGAGCATGGATGAGACTTATTTTACATTCACTTGCCAGATAAATATGTACATATACATTGAATTATATGTAAAGCTCACATGTAACAAACACGGCTTTCCGCACACCTGACATTACTTCACAGGTGTAAATAAAAGATTGCACTCAAGCTTCTAAACACAGTAGTGTGACTTATGTTGTGCCATGACCTCACATTTGAATAAATTCACAACAGTTTTATTTCCCTTCTCTGAAAGAACGAAAAAAAAAAGGATAATAAAGTTTTACTTTGAAATTTGGGAGAAAATTGTTTATATACTGTACATGTAATAAATTTACAAAATACTTACATCACTAATAACACTGACATATGATGATAAACATATGGGATTAGTTTCTGCTTACATATCAAATTATCTGAGCCTTTTTAATAGTTCAAAATACACATTATTATTATTATTATTTCAATATTATTGTTGTTGTTGTTATTCCAATGCAGTTATTGTCAACCTTTGCATTGTGGGTAAAACATGCAATAACTTGAAATAATTTGCAGTTGCAATGACATTTATTGCATTGCTCTTATTCCACTCGGCTGTTTATTCATGGTTTTGTTGGGTTAAAGTGTAATTTAGGTAATGTTTGAATGGTTCTGCTTTGTTGTTTGCAAATCCCATTTCAATACAAAAGTGAAAAAAGTTTGGTTTCATTGAAATGCACTTTTTTGTTGCTCTGTGATATTAATTACATTTGGCGTCATGTGCGCTGCAATATGACAGCACCGACGGGAGGTCCGCCTCGACTCGCTCTTTTTGTTCCTGTTGTTTTAACTCTTTTTGTGCTAACACTGTACACCCACGCTACGGGTATGACCATGACACACTTTTGGAGTTTTGCATGTCACTGTCTTTCCATCTTGCCATCGTCCCATCATGCCATAGTAGTTCAGTTCCTGGTCCCCTTCCAGCCTCGGGCTAAGGTTCTGGCCCGTCATGGCGGCCATCTCCATGATCCTCTGTCAGTCTGAACAGACTGAACTCTATGGAACAGTTTGGTTCTGCAGGGAAACCTTGGATGTTTTGTGACTGCCGGGCCCAGTTCTGGAGAGTCATCGTCCATATGTTCCCGCGGTCGTTATTATCATAGGCTGCTAACAGAACCGTGCTGCTAACAGAACCGTGCTGCTAACAGAACCATGGTGCGAACAGAACCACTGTGCTAACAGTGCCATGCTGCAAACGGGAGACCATGCCGCAAACAGAACCACACTGCTAACAGTACCATGTGCTAACAGAACCACACTGCTAACAGTGCCATGCTGCTAACAAGACCACGCCACTAACAGAACAACACTGCTACCATGTTGCTAATGAGACCTTGTTGCTAAGAGAACCTCACTGTCAACAGAACCACTCTGTCTGTGTAGCAGTAGATTTATTTCTTTTTTACTTTTGGTGCCTAGGTTTTGTATTTTTGTTGCACGCTTGGCATTTCTTGTTGTTGTGTTGGCGAGTCAAGACAGTTCTTCTCGTCCTGAACATGATTTCATTGCGTTGTTGACCTTGTGTTGATCTGCATATGACAATAAACCTAAACCTAAATAGGTAAACCCGTTTATAGCTAATTTACATTTCTAACATACCAGACTTGTTAAAAATACAGATGTGAAGTTTTTGGATAAGAAATACAACAATGCCTAATATGTTGCATTTAATAATGAACTTTGCATACATGCTCACATCATTTTCTACACATTGCATAGCAAAGCTATTGATCCTTCCCAGCTCTGCATTCTCTCCAAATAGTCTTATTGTTGAATTTGTATTGCCCAGTGTGTCAGAAGGATTTGACCCGAGTTCTCTTCATTGTCCTCAACCTCTCCATCCATTTTTGGACTAACGGCGGTCCAAGTGTCAGAGGATGCAGGGTTGCATTGGATTTCAGGCACCCAATTTTGTTTGTAACTTGATTCAGTTAAAATGTCATTAGATGTTATGGTGTATCCTTTCAGCAGATCAGGACAAGCCTTTTGCGAGGCAAAATAAGTGGTGTTGTAGTAGAGATTTGTTGGCGTGTTCACTGTGCTGTCATCGCACCCTGAATCTGTCCAATCGGAGCTGTCTGATCTCTGCAGACACGTTAATGATGACACATCCTGGCAGTCTATGATGTCTGATAAGAGGGGTTTCCACTCTGGGTTTATTTGAGATAATGTGTCACTTGACATGTCCTCTGATGGAAATGCAGATGAGACAGGTTGTCCGTTAATCCTTATCGTGTTCAGAACTAGTGTTTTGGCTGGATGGTTAATGCTAAATTCAGAATCTGACACATATGGCATTCCCGATGGAATCAACTTTGGAGTCAGTTCACCTTCTACCCAGCGTCTGTCTTCATTAGAGTACAAAGGAGAATGAATGTTGACGCCGTTGTCACTAGCAGACTGGTGAAACCCATCATTGTCTTTCACCTGGTTGTGAACTGCAACTGAACTGTAGGTTTCGGAGAACCGGACGCTTGTATCCCCGCAGTGCGATGTGTTTTCTGATGCAGCATTTCTCATGGACGCATCAGTGTTGCAGCTGCAGAGATGCCAGGGGACGTCCTGAGGGGAGTAACCTCCAAACCTTCCTGGAGACACATTTGTCTTCACCGGGATTGGGCTATACAACTGTTGTTCCCTTTTGGGACCAACAAGTATTGTAGAAATAATGAGATTCTCCTCTGGATACTGTAACATTTTAACAGTCCCTGGGATGGCTGCCTGTTTTGGAGACAAAGAAGAGAGATCTGTCAGTGTCAGTAAGAGGTTTGCACAGTGAGCAAAGCTAATGTACAACAACAAATGCTAGAAAACACCATGACTCATTGTACACATGTTGTTTTTCTTTGCTAAAATAGCTGAACTGGTGTCAGTTTTGCTTTTAGGTTGCTGCTTTCTAACTGCTGTCAACATGAACATGTGTAAAGTAATGTGCCAGAGGGCATGCTGTTCCCGTAAGGCAACATTTCCTGGTCGTAAGGAAGGTCTATGACGCAAGAATGGACTTACCAGTGCCTGTGGCATGCTCTTTAACTTCCCACCCTTCAAATAGTTGCACACACACACAAGTGGTATTATGACTGCAGCTGACAAAGCTGCAAAACTCACAAGAAGCCATTGTAAAAGTATTCCAGGATCGTCTAAAAGAGAAAAGAACTGCTGTCACGTCACGTCTGGGAAAGAATGTGGCTGTAAATTCTGATAACTTGAGCTGCTTTAAAAATTACGGTAAAAAGAAAAATCCAATTATGACTCCCATGCTTGGCATGTTTGTCACACACTGTTACATTGTTTCATACCACAGATCTGACTTTTACTTCTCTGAAGGACTTTTATGATAATAGGAGCTTAAATAAACATGGTTAGATAAAGAAATAGCAGAAAGCAATTGTCCCCTTTTTGGAAGAGCTACAAATAGAATAGAATAAAATGAGCAAATTGTTTAAAAATCAAGACAACATGGTGAAAAAAGCTTTTGAAATATAGTATCACATCTTTATTAGCTTGACAAGCTAGATAAGCTTTTAATTTAATTTATTTTCATTGAATGGTTAGTAGTAAAATACATATTTACAAAATTAACAGAGATGCATTATTCTTACTAGTGAAAAAGCAGCATGAATCTCTTTCACATTGAAGTTGTGGATTTCTCTTTTTCCAAATTTGTGTTTTCTGCTTCTTTTTTGATTATTTCATGTAGAATAACAACATGCTACTGGATGCCTCAACTTTCCACTTGAGATTAATAAAGTATCCATCCATCCATCCATCCATCTTTCTATATGTATCCATCCATCCATCTATCCATCATCCGTCTTTCTATATGTATCCATCCATCCAACATCCATCCATCTATCTACATATCCATCCATCCATCCATCTATATATAGATCCATCCATCCACCCATCTATATGTCCATCCATCCATCTATATATCCATCCATCCATCTATATATCCATCCATCCATCATCTTTACCCGCTTCTTCCTTTTTGGGTCACTGGGATCACTGGTGCCCATATCCAGCAGTCACTGTGCAGGAGGTGGTGGACACTCTAGACAGGTCTCCAGTCCATCCTACAGACACATAGAGACAAATAAGACACACAATAGCTGGGATTTGAACCAACGACCTTCTCATGTAAAGGCAACACCTTTACCAATCGATGCACCATGTTGCCAAGAATTAAATCATATAATACAAAAAATGACCCTGTCCATCCATCCATCTATCCATCTATATATCCATCTATCTATGTATCCATCCATCCATCCATCTATATATCCATCCATCCATTCATCCATCTATATATCCATCTAACCATATGTCTATAGTCTATATATCATTCATCCATCCATCTATATATATCCATCCATCCATCTATATATCCATCCATCCATTCATCCATCCACCCTTCCATCCATCCATCTATATATATGTCCATCCATCCATCATCCATCCATCCATTTATCTATCCATCCAACCAGAAGGATGCTGCTAAGGCTCAATCCATTGAGCATGAACAATTGAAGATAACGTCATTTTTTCTGTTGGTCTGTATTGTTGCTGAAGACAGACATATCTGTGGGCATCATGACAATAAAACACAAGCGCTATACTTTCAAGTAAAACCAAGTTTTTGCTCTCCTTATCCAAAGCCCCTTTAACACTGAACGACAAACCCACTACACTCTCCACACTCTGTTAGAACTTGGTTGAATTGTGGCAATTTTGGAAAAGCTCTAGTGTGAAGGTAATTACGATGCTGTGACTCTCAGCACAGCACTTGCTAGATAGAGTTTTCTCTGCTATTTTCAAGAATCCAAAAGATAATCTCCCGTGCTCAAAACCACTGTGGACTCATCATGTACATTGGTTATCTGTACGCCTGAAAACGTCTCTAAAAGCTTGCAAAGACCATCCAAATTTTGGCAGATTTAATATATATATGCCGTATACAGTACTGTATATATATATATATATATATATAATTTTTTTTTTTTACATCATAGCAGTATTGTCAACCAGTTTGAACAGGCCTAACTGGTACCATTAGCATTACAGATCTCCTTGGGTCAATTTAGAAATCCTAATAAAATAAGATAAGATAAGATAAGATAAGATAAGATAAGATAAGATAAGATAAGATAAGATAAGATAAGATAAGATAAGAT
>JARVJN010000144.1:15612761-15627327 GCA_031763805.1 Argolebias nigripinnis
CCAATGCAGACATGTTCCTGTTTTTGATTTTCTACATCTACCTTATAATGTTTTGCTACTTTGTTTTAATTTGTTTTTAAAAAAATCTGTATTTCTCTCTTATGTTTGTCTATTGTTGATTGTTTTAAGGACATTCTACTGTTGCTATCATTAGTTTGTAGACTCTCTCGAGTCCTTGAGGCTCAATGAGATTAACCTGACTAAATAAAGGTTGAATGAATTAAGTTTTGAGGAGCTCTGCAGGGAAACATTTTTTTTAATTAATGTATACATCAATGTCTCCAGCTCGGTTTATTAAATAAATATCGCGTGATCATAATAAAACCGTAAAGAGAGCAGGTTTGGAGCATGTTTAGTGTGTGTGCTGTTGGTTTCCACCTGCCCGTGTCCAAATGAGACCGAGGCGGAGACTGGTGGTGCCAGGACTGGCCTCGACCTGAATGCGAGGCGGGAGAGGAGCGAGAGACAGGCAGCACGGGGAGGGGGACACACCGCCATCACGGGGAATCGCCCGCAGAGCGTTTTTTACACCTGCAGCTTCGTGGCGGGGCTTTCAGCGGCGAGGAGCGCGTGCTGCTTCATGAAGTCCTCGCGCTCCCTCCGCGCGCAGCAGAGCAGAAGCGACGCCGCGAGTTAGCTAACGTTAGCTCGCTAACAAGGTCAGTTTGGGCTTTTGGTTCCGTTTATCTTCTCGGGGTGCCGTCGTTCACCATGTCACCGTCTTCACGTTTGAGTGCTGAACTCATTCACAGAACTATAGGGCGGACTTTCGTCTGCTGTGATTTACAACAACAAAAATGTGAAAAGGGGTTCATTCTTGTCGGGGTTAGCTTCTCGGTTAGCCCCACTCGGCGGCTCGCTCCGCTCCTTTTTTTATGTGCGACTTTTGAGTGTTTTAAAAAGTGGACTGTCTTCCTGAAGCGAGCGCTTATATAACGCCGCAGTTTGAGTGAAGCTGCGCTGTTTTCCAAAGAGCTTTGCGTTAAAATGCAGCGGCTGGACTCGCTGCTTGTTTCCGCCTAGAATAAAGCAGGTGCATCTCTGCGCCCTGCTGAGGGAGAAGTCACATCCAGCCCCACGCACTGCTCCAAGGTGTGTGGACATCATTTGGCCCGATCCGTGGAGAGTTTAGCTCGTGTAGGCTGCGGAATGATTTATCAAGGTTGAACGACTCGTAGGCGGCTGTGATTTACCAAGGCCTCCTTTAAACCGGGCCCGGTAGCTCATCATGTTACACAGCTAACCGGTGGCAGCCGGTCCATAGAGATCCATGTTGTCCCCAGCTAATTCAACTTAGTAAATATAAAAATTACTCACATTTAGTCCGGTTTTTTTTTTTAGATATTGAGCAAAAGTTGGGTGCAGTAGCTGAGAGTCATCCCCAACACATCTTTGTGAAGCAACCATTGGATTTAAATCTGTAATAATAAACTTTTTGGAGTCAAACTGATTCAAGGTGGCCGCCACAGCTGGTCAACATCAGCAAACAGAAAAGGTCTGGAACTCTTTCAGCTTTGCAGAGTGGAGCTATTGCTGTGGTGGTAGTAGCTGAGAGTCATCCCCAACACATATACAACAGCTCATGTAAGTGAGTGTGATGTTTTTAAGCTTTGACCAAAACAGGCGTAACTGTCATGTTCAGCACTGGTGTGAAGACGACAGGTGCTAGGCATTCTTTCAAGGAGTGGCATGCCTTTAAATGGTAAATGGAGCTTATTTATATAGCGCTTTACAGCCCCCTATGATGGACCCCAAAGCACTTTACAATACCAGCCATCCACACATTCATACACACATTCATACACCGGTAGCGGCAGACTGCCATGCAAGGCGCCATCCAGTCCTACCGGGAGCAACTCAGGGTTAAGTGTCTTGCCCAGGGACACAACGACACATGGTGTGGGGAACCGGGATTCGAACCTCCAACCTTCCGATTGGAGGACGACTGCCATTACCACTACGCCACGGCCGCCCCTAAATGTAATATTCTAACTTTAATCTGGTTATATTCTTCACTTTCTTTAGTAATTGTGTGTCTTTGTCGTTGTTGTGGGCCTCTTTCTGATAGTGTGACTAATTAAAAATGTACTCTCATTCAAGGGTCCCCATCACAAGCGGAGAAGACTTAAATCAGCAGTCCATGCTGTTGGCTTAACTATATTGCCATTTGTTATTGCATGTTTCCTTTAAACCATTCATAACTTGTGACTTCATCATCATCATCAGATGAGGCTGTTGGGGTGAGCAGCATGAACGAAGTACAGCAAACGACAGTAAAAGTGTGAAGCGTGACAACAACTGCTAATTTTCTGATAAGAAACCTAGAGTTGTTTTTGCTCTTTCGCTTTGTGCATTAGAGAGTCACACGTTCATTAAAGAACATTCAAAATAATTTGTTGACTCGCAGCTTCTGGGGGGTTTGAAAGCACACAGTAGTCCTCCGGCAGTGTGAAAAGAGCTGCTCCGAGATCATCGCGCCAAGTTAAACTCACTCAGGCAAAGGCAGGTTGTTGTTTTTTTGGCGTGCTTTTTTGTTATGTCCCCACATATTTCATTACTTTGTTGAATGGAGTAGAGGGCAACACAAGGGAAACATCCAACTGCAAAGCAACCTTGTCTTGTGGATATGTTTGTTATTCAGCTCATGCACTATCTAGAGGCTGCTGCATGTGGTACGTCAATTCAATTGGTCCTAAGTGCCACTGTGCATGGAGGCCTAATTATTTCTGATGGTTTTCAAGTTTTAACTACTGTCGAACTGCAGACTGCATGGATGGTTGTAAAATGGTTTTGTTCCCTGAGCGGTGCAGGTCTCTTTGTGAAATCGGCACAAATGCCCCACACTAAAACCAGCATCAATGCACTATTCCCCACCACACACACACACACATATTGGAAGGCTCGTCATCAAAACAGTAACCACAACTTAAACACAGCTGTTGAAGGAGCGACCTGTGATTTTGTTTGAGCGCACAAGTCGTCGTTTAATCCTGTGACATTTTAAAGAACATTCTCTAAATATTTTACCAGGGAGCCACATGGGCCTGTCACAGTTCTGACATGCTGGATTGTTTGGGATTATTTAAATTGAGTGCAGTCATTTTGTGTAATTGTGACATTTGCTGGCCCCGTTTTACAGTAACAGCTGGATCAAAGTTTGACACGTCATTATTTCATCACTGTTTTGACTTTGTTTTCTACACTCTGTGAGGTTTAACCATCACTTTTCTTCAGCTGTGAATTATTTTCACCTGAATGAAATATTGATGTAATCAAGTGTAAATCTAATCTAATATTTTACTCAACACACTCTGCCTCTCTGACATTAGCTTTAGTTAAAAAACACTGTAGCTACATCAGTGCTGTTTAATTTTAACGCTGTTCATAAAACTGAAGTTCTAATGTTCATATTTCTAGTGATTTTTTTTTCTTTTTAAGGTTGAAAAATTAAAGGTTTTGAAGTGCACTTTTAAGTTTTACAGAAAACCCCAGGGCTAAGTAAAAGCTGTTATGAATAAAACCTCAGTTTCAAACTGATTAAGCTAAATGCAAAAAGGGAGAGTCTAATGACTTGAAAGCAAATGGCTGGATTTGTTTTAAAAAGTAAAATATCAAAAGCACGCAGTGCTTCTCATCTAAAACTCCACTTCTAAACCCAACAAAGCTTTGCACTTACCAATTTTGTTGATTGTTTGTTTGCTTTTTTCTCAAACAAATTAATTACAATTGAAAATTAATGATTTTAAACATCCTGGCATGCTTGTTGTTTTGTGTAAAGCTGCATATCAGCTTGCTAAATGTTTTTTTCTTTTGTAATGAGATGTTTGATTTGTAGATTCTGAATTACATGCACGCCATAAAACTTGTATGCGATCAAATCTAGGACACACTGCGGAAAGCAATCTTTGATGCTCAGATGTTGTGTGTGTGTGTGTGTGTTTTCTTTGCCCCTTCCCCCATTACTCCCTCCTCACCCTTCATGCCCCACCCCCTCTCAAAAATGTGTGTGGCAACAGCCTGAGGTGATGTGTAGTGCTTATAATAAATTAGATGTAGCTTATGTTAATGCCTGTGTTCATGAATCATGTATCATATTATGTATTTTTTGCCCAGCGAGACTTTTCTTGCAAAAATGTTTCAAGAGCACGCTTATTAATGTTTTCTTTTTTGGACTAGGAGTCAAAGGAGGGATGTGGGGGTGAAAGGTGCTGAAATGTCCAAGAGAAAAGATCAAATCTCAGTTAAGGTGCATGTCCCAGCTTGGTTAGTGGGTTAAGAGTTGTGACTCAGTCCTCTTTCTTTGTATGTGTGAGTAGGAGGCAAACATTAGAGAATGACCTTCATAATATAGGTTCATACATATATATTTTTCTATTTTGTTAATGTAGTTACCATAAGATTTATTTTCCTCTCTAACATTTAAAGCCACATATAGAATAGAGGCTGTGTGGTAAGTTACATGTGCCAGTTTGGGCTGTCTTTATATCTCAGGCTGCTTGAACATGTCAACCATCAGACTTGTACATTTGATGGTTTCACTGTTTACAAGAAAAGTGTCCAAATACTGAGGTCAGCCGCTGGTTCTGAGCTGATACTACCTGCCGTAAAGCCAGAGCAAACCCTGATTTCAACATGTCCTCCCACTACATTAGTTTCTGCATGGGGGAAAAGTAACAATTTAATTAATGTTAAACCTGTAAAGCCTTGTTCACTTCAAACCGTTTTAATATTGCTCCACAAAGATTAAAATAAAAGGGATGTTATTGTCAAACATTACAGCCATGCTTTATTGTAAAATATGTCCAATGATGTATCAAATACAGTAAAAATAAAACCATTGCCTGTGTTTTCTTAAACATGAACACATATACATTTTTCATGGAGATTGATTTTAGATGGAGACAAGACATAATTTACTGTGTTAAATTTTTTTAATATGAATTTTTATTCTCAATGTTTGTTTTTTTATTTGACAAGAATCAGTTGTTGAAGTCTACTACTTCAGTGCAACATGAAGTTCCATTTCTAGAAATAAAAGCGTTCATCATATTTTTGTGTGTGCTGTGGCTCTATAATGTAGGGTTCCTGTTGAAGCAATGGACTTTGCTGTAATCATGTCAGAGTATGAAATTCCACTCTTTCACCCCCCCACCTCAACTTTTCTCTTTGTCTGTGAGCAGACCTGCTAAACTGCAGACTTGCTCACAACCTCTATTTGTTACTAACAACAACAGCTTTGATAGATTTATTTCCCTCCTGAAATGTACATTTTTGCAACAAAACTAGTGTTTTATGGATGACTGTTGCTCCTCTTTTTCATACAACAGTGAGCATGAAGGCAAACCTTTCCTTGGTCATATTTTTCTCTTTCTATCTGCTCCGTCTCATTCAGTCCGTTCATGCAAACCATCTTCCTCTTTGATCATTTTCATGCAGCCTGAATCAAAACATAGCTGTCAGTAATGATTTAATTTGACAATGTTGTGCTTGAAAAATCAGTGGATGCTGGTTAATGTGTTGTCTCCTATAACTCAGTTTTTTAAGTTTTTACTGAGAATAGAAGCAGAAAAAAAAACTTTTTTGTTTGTTCTGTGAATTCAGACATGCAACAAAAGAAACCCATGGGAGTACACAGCATGGATTTGAGAGGATTTTATAGAACGTGAATGGCTAACAGGTACACATGTCTGTATAATACTAGGCTATATTTTTCATGCTTTACGCATTATGGGGTTTTGTACAGTCCTTCCTGTTTGACACTAACAAGAATATTGAACCAGTGTTTGTCAAACATTAGAGCTGTGGTAGTCAAATCTTATTGTTATCAATGTTTATTTAGTGTTCACGTGTAAGTACTATTTATCTAATTGAGCGTCAGTCTTAAAAATTTGAAAGAAAACTACCGGTAGATGAATGGGGTGACCTAATTTAAAACATATTGCATTTGGAGGCTCACAGTCGCTTTTCTGGTTGAACCCCTTCCCCCTTTTGTATGCATGGTTGATTTTGGTAATTACTCCTTCACATTATGTTTAACACATTTAATAGCTCATTCCGAGCCGAGTGTCCTATCAATGCAGAGTAAATACATTGTGTTTTCCTGCAATTTATTTTTTCTTTTTTTGCTCCCCATTAAATTAAAATCTTTGGATTAAGTTAAATAGAACTGACTATTCTTAGAGGGACTGTCTGTCTGTTGTTGCTAACATAATTTTGTGGGGGTTTTGTAATGTTTAGGCGGTGAAACGCATGTACGGTATTTGCACATGTTTCAGAGCAGCAACAACATTAGATGTATTAGTTGGTGTTACAATCATGTGCCAGACAGTCATTAGGATCCCAGTCTAATGGCTGAACCTCCTCTACCCTTTTGAGTGTTACAGAATAAAAGTTGGTGGGGTCAGCAGAGTGAAGGCTCCTAAATCCAACTCCTGGATTCTCTAATTAAATCTTACAATCAAGGCAAACAACCTTTGACATTGCTGCATCTCAGTGGAATTGCTATAACTCAAAATGCCATAAATATAATTCAAAATCAGGCAGTCAGCAGTTACTCTTATACTCTGTTTATTACATTCAGTATGTCAGTGTTTAAAGCCCAAAATGTAGCTGAATCTTGCAAAAATAAATAAATAAATTGTCTGCAATTTACATTAGAAGGCACTGTTGTGTTTGAACATTTGGGAAATTAAATGCATTTTATATATTTGTTTAAAGACTTTATCTTATCATTAGCTATTTTTTTTTACACTGCCTGATTACATTGTAGCATGAAAACACCCGGATCTTTTTTTCCCCTCATCCTTTATTTAATATATCAAAGCAATGATTTATATTGTGACACATATTTTAATCACTTTGATTTATTGCTGACCCATTTCATTTCACCACACTGTAGTAAATTTTAGATCTATAACATTAGCATAAATTATAAAACTGTTTTGATGAGGAATGCATCTATTATCTAAAAAAGCTAAGTCTGGTCCTCTGGACATAAAAAAACATATTAATGTCCAGAGGACCAGACTTAGCTTTTTTTTTTTTTGTGTGTTTTTTTTTTAGATTTTTCTACCTGGATTATTGAGCATGCATCAGGGTAATGCATCTATTAGTTTGTGTACAAATTGTTGTTCTGTATTTTCTGAACAGTTAAGGCTTTTCTAAATTACTTTGTTCTGAACATTATTGTCATTATTTAATTACCCTGTCCTCGTTATGTGAAGAATTACATAAATGTCATTGATATTAATACACAATTGGGTTTTTAAATTGAAAGGCCGTGTTATATACCCTGTGCCATGTGCGTGTGATGGTATTTGCGAAGTATTTTTACAGATTTTGTAGAATAGGTACACTCTAGAAACTGCCCTCTTAAGCAATACAACTATTTTACATTGACAGTTTGTTTGCATGTTTGTATACTGCTTCATATTCATGTTTTGTCTCCTTTTTGTCCCATATAGGGGAGCTGACATGGCCATCTGACAGGCTGTCAAAGATCTCTTCATGGATCACAGACGACAAGAAAGAGAAACTGCTGCATTTATGAGCATAGCCAATCACTAGGGATCCTGACCCACAAGCATATCATCAGTGACGTAAGTGCATGTGGCCTTCGTAGTTGTTCATAGACATCTGTTGGGCAGCCCAAAGGCTACTATGCACTATAAACTGAGAGCCATGAGCTGTGGGGATACAACGAGGAGCAGGTTTCTTTTGTACAGGACTCTCCCTCTGGTAATGGGACTTCTGGCAACCCTGGCTCATGGCTCTGTGTCAGAACAGCAAGACACACTGGTGGACATGATATCGGTGGAACTAGAGGCTTCCATGCAGTCCTCTGTGCTCTCTGAGCTCCACACCGCCGCAGAATCTGTAGGTGAAGGGCCGACAACAGCTATCCCAAATGCTTCCACAAAAAATGATGGCATGAACACAAACATACCTGATTCTTCAGCAGTTGTGGGCCAGGTGTTCCAATTGAAGGTCCCACTAGGATCTGCTCAAGACAGCTGCAACATCTATGTAAGTAATCCAAACGTTTGACATAAAATCTTGAATAAGAAATTAATCTTGTGCTTAATTTATATGACAAATAACTGGCATCTAATACTAATAAAACAAAACAAAAAACAAACTAAGCCGTTATATGTTTTACTAATAGAATTAACTAGTAATGTGTACCTTTTGGTATTTATTATTCTATGCACTACAGGACAGTTTTGTTTTAGTTAAAACTGTTTTAATATTTCGAGTAAGCAAACACAAATCTATTAATATTAATTTGTCTTATAGGAAAAATATTAAGAAGTTAGAAAGTGTTTAAACATATGTTTATCTTTGACAGTGTGTTCCATTGTCCTAACATTATAGTATGGTTATTGTTTGTCTTCTCTCTTAGTGGCAGTTGTCACATTTAGCCAGAGTTAAATTTTTCTGTCATCATAATATTATGCAATCTACTATATAGTATTTATTCTTTCAGCTTTGATTGCTGTATCATTGCTGATTGATGCTGACTGTGTTGCAATTTGTTCCAGTCAGACTTATGAGCGAGATGAAATTATTATTGGCCTGAATGGCATTACAGAATGATATCCTGTCATAGGGTAATAACTCAAAATAATGAGTGATGACTCACATGGTTATTATGAATAGATGCTCATTCTGCTTCCTGTTTCAATTTGCCATGATTTGATAAACTGAATGGAATAGTGGGAGCAGCATTTTGGGAGATAGCTTTTTATTTTTTGTACAACATATTTCAGTTTTGCATTTATTTCAGTTTATTGTGACTTATAAGTGTTGTTTTATACTGGCAGCTTGCTCAATTTACAACACTTATACAGGCCAGTAAGCCTAAAAGTAAACCAAATATATGTTATTGCAAAATAGCATGTAATTATGTTGTCTTAATTTTTTTAATCCATTCTGAATTATACCTTCTTTTGATATGAATCAGTGCTGTAGTGAAGGTTAGCAATGGCTGTAATTTTGTACTGACTTATGTCAGCAATATTCATGTATAATGTATTAATTGTTTTGTTTTCTGTCCTAAAGCTCACTGAAATGGGAAAAAAGACTTTACCCTCCTGGCTATATTGGGACAAAGAAAGCTGCACTCTGAGAGGTTTGGCTCTGGAGCAAGATAAAGGTGTTTATCATATCTTAGTGTCAGAAGAAGAGGTGACCAGAGAGGAAAACCGTCAAGGGTACACCAGTACAGTCTTTACTATTGAAGTATACCCAGAAGATCGGGCAGACAATGAGCCAGCTCTGCTCACTCTACAGTCTGAAGTTACTGGCCTTCAGCCTTTCACTTGTGGCTCTGAGGAGCTGGTCACCATCCTCACTGTCATACTGGATGCTGATTTGACAAAAATGGTTGCTGACCAGAGGGTCAGTTTAATGGAGGTTATGAAAAAATTCTCTCATGTACCCCTACAGCACATGAGAGTAGTTCCTGTTGTCAACAACCGCTTATTTGACATGTCTGCTTTCATGGCTGGACCAGGAAATGCTAAGAAAGTTGTTGAGAATGGGGCCCTACTGTCATGGAAAGTTGGCTGTGCCCTCGATCAGAATAGCATTCCTGACATTAGCAGTGTACAGTCTTCAGCAAAAGATGGGACTATGTCAGCCAGGCTGGGTTACCCTGTGGTTGGCTGGCATATTGTTAACAAAAAGCCCCACGGAGTGAAGAGAGTCAGGAGACAGTTGAACAATACTCCTACTCCAGTGCCATCTCTGCTTCCTCCATCTATTTACCAAGAGCCCAATTCACGTGTCGTTCCTACCCCAACTTCACCATCTATAGCCCCAGCAACAGAAAACTCTGCTCCCCCTGTCCGAGGCCCATTGCCTCTACCAGTGAAGCCTACTATGAGGATCAAAGATCAAATAGCTCATACACCTGTTCTTGAACCTCCACAACCTACCAGGGTACTAGGAACTACAAGTATCATTCCTATTCAGCCTAGCATGACTCTGTTTACAATTCTAGAGCCCACTGCCTTGCCAACGCCACCAAGCGCAACCAAAAGACCTAAATCATCTGCCACAAGGAAACCCAAGAAACCCAAAAGCTCTACCCCAGCTCCCCGAGAACCAAAGTCCACCACCCCTAAACCACCCCGGCGTACAACCCCTCTTTCTCTAATCCCAGATTTCAATCAAATCCCAGAGATTCGCAACCCCATTGATCAGGTGACTGCATGGGTTGGTACATACTTTGAGGTCAAAATTGCTTCAGATGCATTCTATGACAGAGAGGACGGTACCACTGACAAGCTGCGTTTGACTCTGAAGAAGACCCCCAAAGAAACGGTGAATGAAACTTCATGGATACAATTCAACAGCACTATCCAACTTTTGTACGGCCTTCCAGAGGAGAAACATGAGGGGAATCATGAGTATTTTATGTTAGCCACTGATAAGGGTGGAAAGAGCATCATGGATGCATTTGAAGTTCAAGTCAACCGCTGGTCTAACAATGACAAACCATCAGTTGTGTTTGCTGCTCGTTTTTATGGTGATCCAAAAACTTTAAGCAATGATGTCCATGGAAAGATTCGTTTGACTAAAAAATTGGCTTATGCCCTTGGTGATCGAAACAGCAGCACAGTGACTCTGAGGAGCATAACTAAAGGATCCATTGTGGTGGAATGGACCAACAACAGTCTCCAGCAGAGCCCTTGTCCTAAAGATCAAATCAGAGTTCTTAGCGAAAGGATCTCAGATCCCCATGGAACACCTAAACCGGCTTTTGTTAAAGCCTTGGAGCCTGAGTTCAAACCAATTAACATCTCTGTTCGTGGCATTAATAAATGCCAGAGCTACTCATTCATTCCACCAGGGGAGGTGCCAATGCCTGTTCTTCCTTCAGCCACACCATCCCCTGGCACAGGTCGTAGGACCAATGATGATGTTTACCTGCACACAGTCATTCCTGCCGTAGTGGTAGCAGCACTGCTTCTCATAGCTGGGATCATTGCCATGGTCTGCTACCGCAAGAAACGCAAAGGAAAGATGACCATTGAAGAGCAAGCCACTTTCATCAAAAAGGGAGTTCCTATTATATTTGCTGATGAGTTGGATGATTCCAAGTCGCCTCCATCCTCCAGCATTCCTCTTATCCTTCAGGAAGAAAAGCCCCCACTTCCTCCTCCTGAGTACCCCAACATGGCTGGCCCACACAGTACCCTACTCAGCCAGGATTTGATGGAGGAGTTTTCAATTTACCAAGATGATGATCCAAATGCTCCACCTTACCAACCCCCACCACCATTTACTGTTCCCATTGAGGGGAAAGGCTCACGGCCCAAGAATATGACCTCATACAGGTCACCACCTCCCTATGTGCCTCCCTAACCCACACCTGGGATTCTAGGTGGGGAAAGCAGGTGTACTGTGGGGGTGCTTCTCAAAAACTACTCCTGGAATAATTTTACTTCTGATCAATGAAATGGCTTTGACTTTATAGAGGAGCAAGCAACCATATATAGCTGACGATCATGGACAGCACTCTGTAACTTACAATCATAAAACAGCCACAGGTAATTTCACCACTCAACTTTTTTTTCCTTTCACATCTTCTTTTGACTTCTTACATTTTTTTGTCTATTTTTTTGCCAAGCGGAGTCAATTTTATCTTCAATGATCTCCTATTTCTATTGTATAGAAAATAATAAAGAAGCAAAGACTGAAGTCCTTTGGGCCTTTGTGCAAATGTCACCATGACAACAGACTTGAGGCTCTCTCTCACAATGTTAATCTTTGAGTTCGAAATCATTCTTATCTGCCCTTCAGCTAGGTTTACTAAGATTTTGCACTTGTTATATCTAGAGGGGATGACATACAAAATGGCAAACTTAAAGCATGAAACATTTTACTCAAAAATTTGTTCCGTTATCAGACATTGATCAGTCTCTGTTATTTTCCTCTGCTCCCTCTTGATAATAACATGCAAACCTTGCACTTATGCAAATTCTTGTTAAACCTTGCACTATGTGTCTTGCACAGAATAGACAGAATTGACAGACGAATAAGAAGGAAAAAAGTATCCTTGAATCTGCCATGTGACTGAGATTTCTCTGGTACTTGATCACAAAAAACAGTACTCTGATCTGCCTGTTGTAGATGTAGCCTAAACATGATGATGATTATTATTATTTTTGTTAATGTGTGCCACTAAAGCTGCCTGTGTGATGACTGGTTTTACTGTTGCCAAGGTGATGTCTGTGGTCACAAGGTGAACCTTGTGGGGTTGCTACAACAATAACATGGCGGGGCACTGGAATGCTGTGGTTCACAGCAGGCTGAGAATCTGTCAATAAGGGGGGTCCATTGTTTTGTGTTCAGTCAGTTTTCTTGGTGTGAGGGGGGGTAGGCTTAGAGTACTATATTATTACTGCTCTGCCTCTAGGTGTTGCACTACTAGACTTGGTGCGTTGCCTGTTGTCAGTTCGGGTGAGGTATTGGGTAAAGGGGATGTACATAATTGTGTGCCTGTGAAATGAAACAACTTCATTTTGTTGATGTTTTATCAGTAAATTTAGTTGGGGAAAGTGGGGAGGGGACTTGATTGGGAAATGATTTTATTTTTTAATTGTATGTCTAGATTTATGATTGCAATCATGAAAAAAATCTAACTTTATAGTTTGTGAGGGTAGAAAAGATTGTTTACTTGCCTATCACAAAAGATAAAGCATTATCTCAATGTGACAGAGAACCAAGATCCACTACAATATGTGAATTATGTACATTTCATATCTGATATCGCCATTAGCAAAAATGGTTAAAAAAATCTAATGTTTTTACTGAGTTTTTGATACAGTCTTAAACTTGTTTTATGAAAATATATTAATAAAATGTAATACTATTTGTAAACCTCAATGGTCTGTAGTTCACTTTATTTAAACAGTTTTGTTGTTTTTTCAAAGGTTTACCAAAAAATAATGCTCACTTTATTCAAGTGAGTAGAAAAATAAGATAAATTAATTAGATTTATTAAATTAACACTTTTTATAGCAGCAACATCATAAATTCAAACCAGCAACTTCTGAGACATGATTAAAGTTTGTGTATTACTCAGCTTTTCTTTCTGAATATATTTTGCATCGGATAAAATTCAGTTGTGTTCTCAGAGTACAATTTTGTTGCCATGTTCTCAGCAGTTCTCACAGACTACAATGGGTTCTAATGGTTGGATGGGAGAGTGACAGAAACACAAATGGTGCTCTTATTGTAATAAATCAGATACACAACAAGCAGCTACCTGACAATGTGTTTAAGAAGAAGTGTTCACTTTCTGGGCTGTGATTCCTTTTGGCTCTGTGCTCTTACACTTCTCAAGGTAATATTAATATCAAAGACAAGATAAAGGGTATTTGTTCTATTTGACAAGTCCATTTATTTCTCTTAACAAAATAAAAACACATTCAAAACAAATATAATTATGCTGATATAAGTGAAACACTAATCTCCCCAATTTTGGTTTTTATTCGCTATCAAACAAATAACCTCTGAAAGTAATTGTTGGACGTACTGTACACCTGCATCTGATTGATGTTATGGAGTAATGCAGGTTGCAGAAGGCTCCCACACCTAATTAACATAAGCAAACAAAATGGGTGTAACTGTGTCAGTTTTACACATATCAAGCCAACGTTTAACGTGGTAACAGCAAAGTCCACCCCAACACACATGTTGAGCAATAACTGGTCACACTCATTCAACCTGTATTCATACAGGTTAGTCTCATTGAGTTACAAGGACTCATTTACAAGAGAGTCCTGTTACATGAGGTCTTTGTTCAAGACTTTGGCATTATCTGTTGGAGCTGACATTGTCTGTGCCACCCTGATTCCACACTGACATCAGCACACACAGGAATGGCTACAACTCATGCCATGTGTACAGATGTTGAGCTGAGAGACATCCCTATCAAGTTCATAAACTTTTATTTTCTTTAACAGAGTGTTAAAACCTAACAAAGTGTGCAAACTTGCTACATAAAAGTTCAGTTAATCTGCAGACTGATTTTTAATGATCAGATTATATGATTTGTTTTAAATCTGAGTTTAAGGTTTTAAAGAATTTGAGTTTGGGTTGATTAAAAGGTGTTAATAAAATTATGCTGGACTATCCATCTATCCATTCATCCATCATTTTTACCCACTTCTTCCTTTTTGGGTTATGGGGGTCACTGGTGCCCATGTCCAGCCATCACTGTTTGAGAGATGGTGGACACCATGGACAGGTTTCCTGTCCATCACAGGGACACATGGAGACAAATTACCATTCACTCACTCAAACCTAGGGACAATTTAGAGTTGCCGATCAGTCTAACATGCATGTTTTTGGTCTTTGTACTGTACTAGATTTTAACAATTAGGGCTCCCTG
This sequence comes from Argolebias nigripinnis, assembly GCA_031763805.1. Classification (NCBI taxonomy): domain Eukaryota; kingdom Metazoa; phylum Chordata; class Actinopteri; order Cyprinodontiformes; family Rivulidae; genus Argolebias; species Argolebias nigripinnis. The sequence goes on from JARVJN010000144.1 coordinate 15,627,166, forward strand.
GGCTGCCTCCCTCCCTGGGCTGCCACCTTACCGTGGTGGAGGTGTTTGAGTGTCCCAATGATCCTAGGAGCTATGCTGTCAGGGTCTTCATGCCCCTAGTAGGGTCACCCAAGGCAGACAGGTCCTAGGTGAGGGACCAGACAAAGTGCAGCCCAAAGACCC
>JARVJN010000144.1:15653265-15667417 GCA_031763805.1 Argolebias nigripinnis
TCCGGAAAATAGCACCAAGTGGCAGCAGGTATAAAGAGAATAGGAGAGGACCCAGGATGGACCCCTGTGGAACCCCCTTTTAAGTGTTGCCGATGCAGAACTAAAATTGTTGATGGAAACACAAAAGGATCTGTCAGTGAGGTAGAATCTGAACCAATTGAGGGCTGACCCTGTGATGCCCATCCACTGCTCCAACCTAGCAATGAGGATCTCATGGTCAATAGTGTCTAAAGCGGATGTAAGGTCCAATAGGACAAGCAGCACAGAATCACCAGTGTCTGTGGATAACAAGATGTCATTAAAAACCTTCAGTAGGGCAGTTTCAGTGCTGGGGAGAGGTTTAAAGCCAGACATGGAATAACTCAAGGACAGTGTGATCCTCCAGGAAGCACTTAAACTGGGACTCAACTATTTTCTCGAGAAGTTTAGAAACAAATGGGAGTCTGGAGACAGGCCGGAAGTTAGATACTACTGAAGGGTCAAGGTTTGTTTTTTTCAGGAGAGGTTGAACAGCAGCATGTTTGAATGTTTTTGGCACCACACCCGTGGATAAACTGCTATTCATAATAGAAAGAATGGAGGGACCTAGAGTAGGAAAAACCTCCTTTAGTAGCCGGGGGAACCACATCAAAGGGGGAACCAGATGGTTTCAGGCTGCACATGACCTGCTCTAGAAAAGACAGAGAGATTGGTTCAAAATGGTCAAGTACAACAAAAGATTGAGGTGAGATGGATGGATCATGAGTTGGAGGAGAAATGAGAGCCTGGGTGGTCGCAATTTTTCCTAAAAAAATAAATGTAGGAAGCTCTTGCACAGCTCAGTCGAGGCTTCCAGGTGTGATGGTTCAGTGAGGTGGAGAACAGAGTTTAGGGTGGAGAACAGAAATCGTGGCTTGTGAGAGTTTGAGGCAATGATATCAGAGAAGTATTGAGATTTAGCAGTTTTTACTGCTTTCTGATAACGACACCAACTCTCTTTTAGTATTTGAAAAGAGACCTGCAACCTGTCTATCCTCTATTTGTGCTCTGCCCTCCTGCACTGCTGCCTAACGGCCTTGGTGACATCATTCAGCCAAGGTTCTGCCCTGAGTTTTGATTTTTTAGTTTTAACAGGAGCAACATGATCCAGAGCCTTTAGCAAACAGAGTTGAACTGGGATGTCAGCTCCTCAGTGGTGGAGAGAATCACAGGGGGCTGAATTATTATTTCAGAGTTGTAAACATCTGTGAAACGTGCGGCAGTGAAGTGGTTAATGGCTCGGCTGCGACGTGCAGGAACACACGGCTTAGAAGTTAGATGGGTGAGGGTGAACTCAAACTGAACTGGTATGTGTCTGAAAACATTGTCGCAGATTTCAAGATTTGTAACAGTCACATCATGAGTTAAAAGGAAGTCCAATGTATGTCCACACTCTTAGGTGGGACCGTTTACATGCGGATTTAGATTAAATTAGTCCAATAAATCTAAAACATCTTTAACCAAGGGCTTCTCATGATAGCACACATGCAAATTAAAATCCCCAATAATGATAACACAATCATAATTTGGTGTGATTTCAGCCCGGAAATCAGAAAATTCATTGATTAAATCCTTAGACCGAGGAGGGCAGTAGGCAAGTGCGCATAAAGTTGCAGGTGAATGGTCGAGTTCAAAGACGGTCAGTTCAAAGCTGGAGCAGGAAACCGGGATGGTAGTTGATTACAGTCAAAAGTTGATTTGAATATTGTTAATAATCCACCACCACACTGGCCTGATGGCTGCGGGTCGTTAAAATACAGACAGTTCAGTGGTAATAATTCTGTCATGGCGCTGGACTCACCCTGTGACATCCAAGATTCTGTGACGAAGAAAAAGTCCAAATTGTGCTCTTGGAAGTAATTCCTGAGGATGAAAATTTTGTTGGTGACAGATCTTGCCTTGACCACACACATCCTGATATTATCCAGGGTGGACCCAGCAACGGTGGAGTGAGCGCGCGCCAGCGGCAACAGATTTTCAATAACAGCTCCTCGGGTTGAGCAGTGAGCGGCACCGGCTGACAACTCCTGTTGTTTACCTGGTCTGGGCACGTGGGAAGCTGCTGATGGAAACTATGACCATCAGCTGGAGAGGAAGATGCAGCATGCAGGGCTTTAATAATAATAATAATAATGAATTTAATTTATAACGCACTTTTCATTAATGAAAATCTCAAAGTGCTTTAAGCTTCAGATGGGACTGTACTGCCTGGCAGTGATCCATCAGTCCAAAAGGACGTTCATTCAGCCGCTGCACTCATCGGACACTCATGGCTGAAGACCCAAACTAGTGAGATCTCAAGGCAGACATGTCATATTATATGGCCCCACCTGCCATATAATATGTCTGAATAATGCAGAATGCAGGCAGAAGCAGGGTTTACATGCTCTTTTACGTCCATGAAAGGACAAACACCCCCTCAGTTCCGATCTTCTGCCCCATTCAGTTGCATGTCTCTGACCGTTAATAACTAATTAAAATGTTGGGGGGTTTCCGGGTTCGGAACTGTAATTACAACGTTGAGTTGGGTGGGGTTAGGAAATGACTGCGGGCTGGGTTAGATTTTTTTGGGCCCGAATGCAACTCTAAAATGAGGTGATTGTCAGCCTTTTAAGGCAGAAACTTTGGCTCTCCTGATGCGGTTTGTCTTCTCAGTCTGTGATTAGTTTGCTTCCTTTGATGTATTTCCCATTTGATTCTCACAGGAAGCTGCTGCCGTCAGAGCAGGTGCATGCTGAGCAGGTGGGGCCATTACGTAGGAACCTTGCTGGAGACCATGCTTCAGACTATTTTAGTGAAGCCATTCCTGGATACGCATCCTTTCAAGGACCTCTTGTGCTTTTTTTTTGTCTTGTACCAAGGTGCAAAGATCTCTTGCTTGAGCGGTTTAGCCTTTATCATTTTTGCTGAGCTGCAAATCTAAACTCTGGTCAGCCCCCACTGATTACTCGCACACAGACTCTGACACAGGCTATTAATTTGCCTGGGGAGAGGCTAGTCTTAATTGGGTACAAGTGGAATTTTCTTGGCTGCGTGCAACAAAAAGGAAAAGAAAAAATAAACGACAAACTGCGCGCATGAAAAGTGAAGACCATCTGGTCCCACGGGAACCGAGAGAGACGCCAAACAAATGGAAAGAGAAACAACAGAGAGCCAGTGTGATGAAGAATATCATTCCTCTCCCTCCTCCTCCTCGATTACTCTTCTTCTTCTTCTTTTTTCTGTTGGATGCACACACCCAAAAAGCAGTCATCATCGCCCAATCATATATCACTTGCTCAACCTCGAGGGAGATGCTCACTCACTGGAGAAACTGAATTCCCTCATGCGTGGCCTATTCATATTTTTATACAATGATCAATATCATAAAATATCAAAGTGATGCTTGTAGGCAGGAAGGGGGTGGGAGGTGGGGGGGAATACAGTGTGGTTAGTGCGTAATGGCTAGGTCATAGCATTACAAATCAACCTGACATGTTGTATCACCCTTGTAGGTGATTGGTGGGGAACTGGATGCAGCAACTGTGAGAAACAGAAACAAAGGAGACTGGCCTCTCCTCTCACCAGGCTCCATCGCTGCTCAGTCAGCTCACTAATACGATCCGTGAAGGGTTGAGACAGTAAGCCATCAGCTTCTAGAAGCACATTCATTGTACCATATTTTCCAGCATATAAGTCGCTTTGGCGTATAAATTGCATTTATTGTGTCACCTCTGACCCATCACGTTTATTATGCATTTATTTATTGGTCAAAATAGCTTCATTTCGCCTGGGCAATGCAGCGCCATCTGTCCTTCCATCCATCCATCATCCATCCATCCATCCATCGTGGCTGAAGTTACAGGCTCTCCAAGCATTCCTCCGCCTGCACCAGCTGAGTGAAGCGAGTGCACACGGGAGGACTCGCTGTTGCAATTCTTAGTCATTTAAAATGTCAGTCAAAAATTGCATTATGAATATGGAAAAAACATATATAAGTCACATGACTGACAAATTTATGAAAAAAGTGCAACTTATACGACAGAAAATACGGTACTTGTCCACATGCTGCAGGAACTCTTGCTAAAACTCAAAACAACACAAAATCACCCAAATCACCATGATGCGCTGCTCAGTTTCATTGTATAAACGATAACAAATGTTTTTATTACACGTTCATAAATTGACAGACATCACAACATACTCGCATGACTGCTGATGTGAACGTTTCCCCGACGCCCCTTCATATGGTCAGACAGACCCGGTACAAAACTATATAAAACAAACATGCTTCCAGATACACTTTAAAGCCATATTCCATATTTTAACAAAGTTCACGCCTGCTAAAGGAAAACAAACTGCAGAGGGATGCAGAAGCTCATCGTCAGTTTCTGAATTTATTCTTTTTCTTTTCTTTTTTCATCTTTTTGTCATGTTTACATCAAATAGAACAAACATACATTGGCACATGCAAAGTGAACACTTTGTGGTGCTTTTCATTACCATCCAAATCCAAACCGAACAAAGACTGGATATCTATTTTGTGTTCTCAAAACATGAAAATACTCTCAAATATTTACAATATATATATATGTATGTATATATATATATACTCACAATGCCCATCACTCCAACATAAAAAACAAACAAAAAAACATATTGTCCGTGACTGATTCGAGTTGAATTTGACTCAAAGAAAACACTGTATGTGGCAGAGCTCGCTGTTCAAGGTCATTTAAATCAACTCTGAGGGGAAAAGAGGCACCAAAGAAAAATCACTGAAACGATACAAAAACAGAAATCGGTTAATGGACACCCCAGGACAATATGGCTTTAATGACATTTCAAAAAGAAAACATCTCGAAGCAAATCCGCCGCCGAGTTTTGCGTTTATCCCCCGCCCTCAGCGTTCATCAGGTGAGTTCATCTCTGTCAGAGACGGAGAATAGAAAGGGGGCTGGGGGGGGTGTGTGTGTGCACAAACATGAGTTTACACCCTGCAGTTTGGTTCTGAGGGTTGACCCAGTCACACAGGCCTGAAGCTCCGCTGCTGGACGGTGTCTGTTGGGACTCATGCATCATGTCTTGATGAGGGTTGGACGCCATCATCCACAGTCCTGGAGTGCACAGGTGCTGCCGGTGGTGCTGGGATGCCTGCGCTCACTCTCCTCCTCTGATCTCGCAGCTTCCGTCGCGTTCCCAATCACAAAACAACGAACAGAGCGTCCGTTTTTCCAGAACATCAGATCCTGAGGTTGTTGTAACTCACATATGTTTTCTTGGTTGCTTGACCTGTGAAGCAAAGTAAAACATACAATAAAAAGTTATATTTACTCTGATCTGTGCTCAAACATATAGTCAAAGCAGAAAAGGCAGCCTCCTGCAGAGGTAAACAGACATCATCCACTTTAGCAGGAAAGTCTTTCTGCTGCGCTGTGAATTTTTATCACCAGCTGTGTGCAATCAGAAGCAATCCTTTCCAGACTCGTGTATCATTTCAACTCGCGTGGCCCCCGTGTACAGCCTCACTTTCTATTTTCAGACATTAACTAGTGGTAAAAAAACAAAACAGCAAAAACACAAACGCCACAGAAGTGGGCACCAAACAAACGCTAGGGCATGCAACGTGATCCCAGTCTGGATTACCATGGAAACGCATCAGAATGTGGCCGAGCGCCTCGTCGGTGTTTGTGTTTGTGTGTCCTGCTGCAACGCTTTCATTACGAGACGCAGTTAAAGCCTCAAAACCTTCTGAGCGAGGGCAGCTTTTGTGTAAACTCGGGTCGCTCGCGTTCGCGGCGACTTTCTGAAAGGATTGTTCTTCCAGAAAAAGGTTGATTTTAGAGTTAACGTCGGTCTCAGGACCGGGGTGATGTTTGAGGAATGTGTGCAGCTGATGTGAAAGTGAGAAAAATATGAACGTGGGCAAACCCGCAGCAGGTGTGTGACGCCCCGTCGGTGTGCAGGAGAAGGTGTGCGTCGTCTTAATCCCAGACGTTGCTCTTTATTCTCACTCTGCTGCTTTAACGTTGCCGTGGCAACCAGCTCCCATGGGCCATGCAATTAAAACCGCACCATTTCTTTACAGCTGCATTTTGTGGACGCTGCTTGCAAGTACAATGAATAAAACATCAGCACGTGCACGGCAGATTCAAGCCGGTAACCCTCTTCGTGAAGATTTTTGAGAGAGATTTGTTGTTTCTTTTGTTTCCCGCTCTGGGGTGGATTCATTTACCTTTGCTTTCCTCTTAATTTGTCACACTGAAGGCAGCTCGTGTTATCTCACTCCCCTCCTTTTTTTTTTTTAATGTGCGATATTGGCTTTTCCTAAAGGGTTCTACATCATTATTAAAATTAATTCAATCTAAAACAAACGGCATCCACGCACACGCCCATTGCGAAGAATTGCACTGGACACTGAATCAATTCCAACGCTCCTGTCTGAGAGGCACAATCATGAAGCTATTACACCATATCAAAACCAATGTAAATCGGCAGAACTGCTAATGCCCCAAACCCCATAAATCACTGTGAGCCATCTCCTGCAGGGCTGAAGATGGTCCCTGCAAGGGAGGCGGTTGGAGCTCCGATGGTTACTGTAATTGACGGACAGTCTCCAGGGACGGTGGAGCCACAGTTCAGGTTTCAGGGCGGTCGTGCACATAAATTTGCCATTAATAAATGTCACTTCCACTGTTGCTAAAAAGGAAAAGCACCACAAAAAAAAAAAAAAAAAGAGGAGGGAAGAGTGTGCAAGTCGGAAGGGACTGGGCGAGAAGATGCAGCCGAGACAGAAGGTGAGAGGAACACGGAACAGATGACACCGTGAGCGTTTGGGACTTCCCTCCAGAGGTCGAGGACATCTCATGAGCTGCTGCAACAGATGTTCGGGTTTTACCCTCGATTCTACGCCTGTTCCCAGTCAATGAGCCACATGTGTGAAAGACAAGGATACGTTTGCCATCCCCCGATGCAGTCGTTCAGCTTCACACAGACACACAACAAGCTCTTTGCACCCATGATACATGAGCGTGACAACAGTTTTCTCTGCGTATTGAGTGTTTGGAGAAATAGCCCGGAAAATCTATTTACCGGGCATAACTCAGAGAGGGGTTGACGAGATGGAGCACCTGTGGGGGCCATGATGGTTGAACATGATTAGAGATGTTGTGGGCGAGAGGAGGGTGAGACAGGCTGTGCAATCTGCACGGGCTGTCAATCTTTTCTGTCTTCATCTTGACAGTTGCAGATGAGCAGTAAGCTTCCAAAGTTATGTGTCTAAAATACAGTTTTTAAAAAAAAAAAATCTTTCTAAACCAACACAAACGCTGTGCATCGTGTAACCGTGGGAATACATGCGCACTAATACCCAGCATTATCTTTGCTAACAGGATCACGCCTGCCGTTTCAGGAGAACGGTGGTGAGAGTAACACAGCCGAGAGATTATCTCCCTAAACATTCTGATCAACAAAGCCCTGCTTCTGGAAATCTCTCCTCAAAGCAAGTTTCCCACCTTCTCCTGCCGCTCGCTGTCATGCACTTTGGCTAAAGGTTGAAGCTTTTATCAGGAGACAAGATAAGGCGGCCTCCTGCAGAGGAGGCGACAAAGCAATTACAGCCACCAAATTAAATCGGGAAAATTGCATTTCTAATAAACGAGAAGGAAAATTAAACGTGAGACTTATGGAAGGATAACAGAAAATTCAGATTTGTGTTTTTAGTCGCAGATTTATGCCTCAGATCTGAAATCCGGGGACTTCGTGTGCATCGTTTCCCGGCCTCTACACAAACATTATTAAGTCATTCTGGATTAACAGTCACTAAAATTCATGTAAAGTCAATGTTTGTAGATTTTACCTCAAAGAATATGGAGAACAACAGGCATGGCTGCATGTGTTAATACAGTGTTACAATATTACAAACAAAAGTTAACATTGTATGTGTTTATTTTATACAAGCAGCCTTTATTTTAAATGCGTCATGGATAATTTATAGTCTTTGAACAGATATCAGACTGTCAGGCTCATATGAGGGACCACAACAAGTCTTTCTGCAGCAGATGTGTTTTTCTTAAGGAACACGTCACTGAGCTGTGACTAGTTAGTCAAACACAACCACGAGAGCGTCTCCAAATTGTCTCAAAATGTTTCGGAGGGTTCTCACTTTCTGTGTGCGAGTCAAAGACGAACATTGTTGCTTGAGTTTTTGACGCTGTTAAAAATTTGTGCAACACATTTTTTGCTCCTATTAATTAGAGTCGTAGGAATCTAAAACTTTTGTAGAGAGCACTAAAGATGGATTTTTGCACCTGAGAGAAGTTATCTGATAAATGTTAATAATGATTGGACCAGGTTTTTAAAAATCTTATTGTGTATGATGTAGGCAACAAAACAATGTGCAAGCTAACTCCTGCAGTCACAGCCCAGGGAGATTCTGCCTTTACATCTGATAAAAGATGATATAATAAGAAATGTTTGCATTCCTTTGTCAAACAATCCAATTGTGTGTATTAATTATATTGATTATGACCCTACATTATGTTATACCTGAAGTACAGATGTGGATATTTAAATCAAGATTCATTTATGAGTTTTTTTTACATTTAAACGCTGTGATCCAGTTCCGACCTGAGTTTGGTTCAGGGCCATACGTGTGTGCATGTGTAGCGTTGTGACGTGTCCTCACACCGTCAGACTCACTCATAGGGTCAGCAGCAGCAGGGGGGTTCTCGCACAGCTCTGTCTTGGCCTCGCCATTGGGCCTCTCGCTGGGCTTCTGAGACAGGCGCGATGACATTGTGGCAGCGGTGACCACAGCCTTGAAGCTACGCTTCCTCTTCTGGACGTTCAGCTCAGGGTGGAAAATAATGATGTACACCTTGGGCATGTAGAGCATGCCCAGTGCAACCGAGGCACTGAGGTTCATGGAGATGGTCAGAGTGGTTGTTTGAATGTACAGCTGGATAAGAAGCACAGACACGAACAGAAACACATTTCAGTACAGAGATCAGACTCCCACAGAGTCATGAAGAAATGGACCTCTTTTGTATTTGGCACATTTGTTTTCTGCAGGAAAGACAAAAGTAACATTTAAATCTGTACAAGAAAAACAAAAAGGCGCTTTACTGTGAAGGGCTAAGCTGCTACCACAACACATTTGAGCTCAGTTTCTGTGGATCTAACTGAATAATGGTTTGTGGCACAGTTGGGGTGCTGCCTCTCAGCAATAAGGTTGCCGGATCGAATCCCAGCCGGAGGCCTTCATGGGTGGAGTTTGCACGTTTTCTCAGTGCATGCATGGGCTTTCTATGGGTACTCCTGTTTCTTCCCATAGACCAAAAACATGCACGTTAGGCTGAATGGTAACTCTAAATTGTCCCTAGATGTGAGTGAGAGAGTGAATGGTTGTTTCAGTGGTGTGGTCTATACAATACAAGGGTATACAGAGTATAACCAGTAGAAAAGTGTAAGAATTTCAGTATACTCACTTAAAAGTGCCCAGTGATATGTAACATACCATTAGGCACATGTCATTGACACGTTAAATGGCAGTTGAATGCTTCGGTAACAATCTAGCTGTATACAGCGCTTGTTTATGACATTTGCTTATCCAGCAAATTATTGTATAATTCTGTACTTACTACTAATAAATGCTTGAACATGTTTTGCTTTGATACTGATTTATACATTTTTATAACATGTTTTTAATACACATCCAACTGTTGTACACAGTTTGTTGTGCGTTTATTCAAATATAAGCATCAGATAAATTTTGAAATGTTCAATATGCTTAAAAATCAAAATAAAGTGACGATTACGTTGTACTGACCAGTGTACATTAGTTTCTAATTACGTACAGTATACCCAGTACAAAAATATAGACTACAGCACTGGGTTGTTTGTCTCTATGTGTCCCTGTGATGGACTGGAGACCTGTTCAGGGTGTCCCCCGCCTCTCAAACAGTGATGCCTGCGTATGGGCACCAGTGAACCCCACCCGTGACCCAGAATGGAAAAAGTGGTTAAATATAATGAATGGATGCATGTTGTTTCTTTCCTGTGGTCAGTTGGCTGTGGCAGCCATCTTGAATAGAGCTGGCTCCAAACGTTTAGCAGTTTTTAAAATGTTTTTTAATCTTTCATCACATTTTGTTTAACTCTTTATAAAACACATTTTGGTAACACACACTCACACACTAATTAATAATTACCTGCCTGAGCCTTTTGATGACTTTTATTCAAAACAAGCCTTCCTGAGCAGATACAGATACTCTTCTGAGCAGCTTGATGAGATAAAGTCTAACAATAGCATTTGCCCCGTACCTCAAGCTAACAGAGAAAAAAGTGCACTTTCTTTGTTCTTTCCTTTAGTCTCGCAGCAAAATGGCCTGAAAACGTGTGTGTCATCAGAGGTTACGCTCTTGTCTCGTACTGTTTGCGATCTCTCTTCTTGAGGACTATTTAAAAAATTCTCATAACAAGATTCAGGCTTTGATACCCTATCATAGTTGACATTTGCATGCGTAGCAGTTGGCAACACGAAAAGAGCTGTTCGTTCGTTAAAATGAGCCAGCAGCCCTTATTAAAGCCTGACCTGCAGCTACACACTCAGGACAAACACAGCTGAGGTGTTTTAAAGAGCACAGCTGAATCATCGTCGTGACTTTATCAAAACGCCCCAACATGGCCTCCTTCCTACCGGGATGATTGCAAACTGGATGGATGGAATGAACTGTCAGAGAAGGCTCATAGCACTGACACATTGGTTTCTCTTCTCCTCGTGTATTATGGGTTATGTCACCATTTACACAGCTTTCTTCCTCTACAAACACTTAATGCACAATTTGAACAGTACAATAAAAGACAAAGCAAGAAAACTGCAGCAAACAGCAGGTCGAAGTTGGATTTTCTGTTGCTTTGATCCCAATGGATGCAGCATGTGGAACACTCTTGCTTCTCACAATCACACACGGATTATTTATAAGGTTGCCTCTTATGTAACGTGCAATGCTCCCTGCACCGCATTCCTTCTTGGCAACTACAATATGTGGGACTTTTTCTTCTTCTTTCATTTGTATACTGAGAGATTGCAATCTGAATGTTAAACATCAACTTCATTAAAATGAGGTGATATCACTGAAAGATGGGGAAGTCGGTCGATCAGCAGTCGTGCGAGAGCCTCTTGTTTCATTAAGTGTCCTGAAGGAGAAAGGATGGAGAAGGGGCATTATTGTTTCAAGAGCTTCCTCGCTAATCTACTGCACTTGAAAGCGTCAGATATTACTTATACTGTACGCTGCCTCTCTCTCTGTCAGTCAGTGATAATGTGGATGAGGTGAGGACGTGACTGTAAACACATTATCCACCACGGCGTATCTGCAGAGAGGAGGGACACTCATCAAATCAGCCAGAGGAAGAAATGTCACCATTTGCATACAAGCATTCTTTGTACACATCATTAATGGTAATTTTGATCACGGCAGGCTCATTTACATGTAAGACCTGCGTCCTTTTGGATTTCAAATACTTATAATAATAACAATAATACGTCAGATGCTTGACATCTACATGCCACTGCACTGAACTGCTCCTCTCTCCTTTTACCGCCTTCTGCTCGGCTGTGCAGCAGCTTCAGAGGCAGTGATCTGGCTAGTACACCATGCATTAATAACTGCATAAATATGGCAGCGCACTCTGTTCTGTGTCACTCTACGTTAGCGTCATATCGTAGCTGTGAACTGGTGTTTCTGGTTAGATTTTGGGGTATTCGGTCAAGGTGCACAGGTGGGATGGAACAGTATTTCCCCTGTGCTTTGTTTCCCTGTTTGGTGATCGGTAACCTGTCTGGTATCCATGGAAACACTACAGAGTTTGGTGCAAGCAACTAACGACGGCTGGATGGAGCTTTTAATGAGCTTCTGACACCTTAGCATCTGTAATCCTGCTGACCCTGTCAGAACTGAGCTTGTGATCGTGCATGAGAGTTGATTCGGGCTAACAATAAGTTCTCACACACACACACACACACATGCAAGCATGTATAGGTATGTGGGCTTTCAACCCCGTTAATGCTGCTACACATGCGCACAAATGCACGTAAACACGCCGCATCCAATCCCTTTTCTCACCGTCTCTAATCACAGAGACAGGGTTTTTATTTTTTCACTTTTTTTATTTATTGTGCCTTTCTGCAAGCTTGACCCAAATTCAGCACCCCTCTCAGCTACCACTTGGATGTTTAGCTTGTCACAGAGCATTCATAATTAATTCCTTTTGCTTTAACATAAATAATTACATAAAGTCATTTGAACTGCTTAGCAACTCTCTATTTATAGCCGCGGTAATGATTTATTCAAATCCTCATCAGAGAAATCAGAAAATGCTCGCCTTTAAATTTTACATCTCGTTGACAAAAGCGAATGCAACAAACAGCCCCGACAAAGTGACGGAAAGCTGAGGAGGGTGTTTCTCATGATTATACCCACGTGGGACGAGCTCACAGCACAGGTAGTTTAGCTGGGCATGGTTCGGAACAATAAATGCACACAGTGATAAGGACTTGATTCAGTAAGTGACAATTAGGATGCTCTCTGCCCCGTTAGAGCACGCCTTGCATAATGAGTCCGGGGGATTCACTGTCTCCTCCCAGCTACCTGGATGTCTTTTGCTGTTTTGGGTGGCCTACTTTTCTTAAATGGCTCCGAGTCGTGAATACTTGTAGCTGGATTTGCGCTGTAAAAGCTCTGAGCTCTGTTACATACAGGAGATGGTGCGTTCTGTCAGCCAGGCTTGACTTCATTTTGACTCAGCACAGGAGAAAGCAGAGGTTGTGGCGCATGTAACTCGCTCTGCGTGTGCTGGAGTGGCCCAACAGCCAGAACAAGCAGAGAAAATCACTTCTGGTGTCTTTTTCAGGGTAATTGTAGTAATGCTGTGTAAAGAGTAGTCTTAAGGATGGTCTAATTAAAAGGGAAGTTCGGAACTTTTAACGTGGGGTTCTGTGAGAAACAATGGCTAACTTGTCATGTCTCTCTGAATGAGCTCAGTTAGGAGAAATGGAGATCAACTGGATCAAAGTGGACTGCAGTCATCTTTGAAACGCCATTCTTGAGTACCGTATTTTGCGCTGTATAAGTTGCCATTTTTTGCATAATTTGCATGCCCTGTGACTTATAGGCCGAAGCGATGTATTTATGGATTTTTTCCCCCTCATATTTATAAACCAATTTTTGGCAGAGATATGACCGTTTTCATTCATTCTGACTGAAAAAAATGAACAGTACCATTTTCAACCACTAGACAGCAGAGCAGTAAGGCATGCAGTTATATCATGTAATAGGTAAAAGTGCTATTAATGACTAATTGAAAAAGTTCAAGACATAAACAACTGGACTTTATGTATTATACTTTATATTTTATTGTTTTTGTCTTGAACTTCTTTGAATTTACCATGTCCTGGATGACTGAGAATCTTCACCAGCTATTAATGACACAATCGGCTTGCCATAGTCTTCAAACCAGCCACTAGGGAGCACAAGCCGGTAGTGGTGTAACGGTACACGTGGATGTACCGAACTCTGTGGGTGCCCACTTATGCTAATCGGCTTTTGAAATACAGCTAATTTGTCAGTCAAAGTGCATTTATTAAGCAAAAGTTCAACTGAGAGACATCTTTCTTATAATTTTGAGCAAAAAAATAATTGTTTTTAAGTGTTATTCTTGTTAAAGTTCTCCCGTGCACACTCCCGCGGCTGCCATTTGGCAGCCCATCGATTTTTGGCACAAAACTGGCCCACATTACCGGGTTCCGCCTACAATTCCAGGTTGTCAGCGGTGACGTGAAACAAATGTGATGCATCAGCGGTGACGCATAATAGATGCGACTTATACAGAGAAGTGACATATTTATGGATTTTGTTCCCCTTTATTAGACAACTATGGACTGATGCCACTTACAGGGTGGTGTAGCATGCACGGCAGAAAATATGGTATTTCATTTGAATTAAATTTTGTTAAGCTGTACACTGCCCCCATTTTCTCATTACACAGTTATTCTGGGAGAAATATTATTGGCACAAATATATTTTCCTTCTGAAAGGGTGCTAGTCTATACCAGAAGTGCTACAGACAGCTGCTGCTGTTGCTATCTGTACTC
>JARVJN010000144.1:15738875-15749074 GCA_031763805.1 Argolebias nigripinnis
ACTCAAATAAATACGGCTGCAGACCTACAGTAGAACCAGCTGTTTCTTGTTCATCACTCAAACTAACGTCGGCTTCCCAAACTGAAGACAAATCGCTCAAATCTTCACTTAAATTGTTCAATTCCTCGGTTTCTATATTCTCTGCCATTGTTAATTACAATGTGTGTTCATTGCATTGCATCAAAAAAATGCGTCAGCGTTTGATCCCTCCTTTCTCTGCCCGAAAACTGCTACGCATTGCAGAGTTACGTCATTAAAACTATTTTATTAAAAAATACTTTCATATATTAATTATTCGAAGCATCTGTGTGCAAAAAAATCAAAGCGGAGTAGCTACTCTTTCTAAATATGTCTGTTTTAGCATATTGTCACAATACCTTTAAGTGTGAACCACTTTGGCTCTGGCTGTCTGCCTGGGAGGAGTCGACGAGGGACGGCCTCCAGAAACCATCTTGGCTCCAGCAAACTGGTTGGTCTACTTAAGGTGTTTACTGCTTTGTGGGGAAACAGTTTGCTGGAACTCCTCTGACTGATGATGCCCTCCAGATGGAGGGTGAAACGTTTCTATTAAAAAAGAAACTGTGCAGATGACCCGACTGAGAATTATTGGATTTGGTACCTGGATCATTGAGCATGGACTTTCTTATCTAGGAACTCTGCCTCTGGTTGGGTGTCTCATGACAAGTTGGTTCTGGTTGAGGGGTCAGACTAAATACAGTTCAATAACCCTTACAATGATCACAAAGACAAAGACCCTGAAAACATTGTAGGCTTATGAATACAGTGGCCTGTCCCTGGAGCCACACACATGGGACCACTTTCTTTTGGACCCACCACCTGAAGGAGGGATCTGGCTATGCTGTCTGGGTGACAATGTGGAGTGGTGGACTTGGAGAACTGGTTTCTGAAATAAGAGCATAATACATGACTTGGAACACTGTAAACTCTGGAACAGTCTTTCTGCTACAACTGGGAGTGAAATATTCATTGATAACCCTGGGCTTTTTGTTTGTTGTTTGTTTTGTTGCATTTGGACTTGAATGACTGGCGACAGCTAAAATGTAAAATCCAAAGGGTTTAATAAAAATATTTGCAAGTATTTGCAACCAGAAAGCTCCGTATATGTATGTGCCAGACAACTGGGAAGGATGCATAAATAGTTGTTTCTTGAACTGCATCTAGCTTCTCTCGTTCTCACTCGTCATTCCTCTGAAGGTTGTGTATTTCTCACACCGTTGCAGGATACGTGTTGTGTTTATTAAAGGAGCAGACATGCTGATTTTAATCAATCCAGGCTACGTTTTTAGCAACAGTTTCAGGCAGAGACAGAGTCTTAGTGTTTTAAAACTTACCAGACTGAAAATTAAGGGATTTTCAACTGTTTGAATGAGACTTGGGAGTTCGTGATCTATTCATATCTATTTGTGCAGGAGAGCTATGTTAGCAAATAAATGAGGCTCCACAGCAGGTCTGTCATGGCACTTTGGGATTGCATTTTTTCACATGAAAGGTGCTTTGACACAAGATTTCATCTTTGACTGCTGTAGTCTTCTCAGTCTAACTGTTTGTTGGAAGCGCGGTGCTGTTTGGAAAGGCTCAAACCTGAATTACTGTTTTTTGAAAGCCATGTTTTCAGGCAGTGTAACTTTTGGACGTTGTCATTCTGCAACAGCTCACCTCCCATTACTCTAAGAGCTACAGATTGTATGGTAGCATTGCCAGACTGTCACAACCTGAGTTCAGTGTTTGTGAATACAAGTGTGACTGGATGGTGCTACGCAGGATTGACTGTGCTTGCTGCTAATGATGTTATCGCTTAAATTAGGTCAGCGTGCGAAGATTTATGAACCCACAGTATCAATATGTTACAACGAAAACTAGGGCTTAAAGAAAATTTACAAACCTGTGGTGCTTTGTTTTTTTTATTACAGTGTAAAAAAAATTATTTTCCTTATGTAGGGCACAAAAAGAAGCAAGAAAATAGGCTGAAAGTTCAAAATACTCTAACATGAGCAGTCGAATTCCTTTGAAGCGTGGCACAAAGTTGGGAATAGTTCCAGATGGCCAACTATCTGCCTCGGTGGCTTCAGCACTCAATACTTCCTTGATTAAAGTCAGTCTGTTTCATTGATTGAAATAGCAGGAGGGGGGGAAGCTCTGAACGTTTCTACTCTCCAGACTCCGCTTCTCCATCTGTAAAAGTAGTGGAAATCCTTGACCATGTCCAGGTGATTTGGGTGAGGTAGGCCTGTCCTGTTGCTCTCTCTATGCTCCGTTACCTCACCTCATCAGCTGGGAAAGTATTTGTGCTTGTAGCGCCGGAGAAAGTGGCCACGAGTTAAATTGAGTTACCTGTTCAGAGATGGTTTCATTTTCCGCGGATGGCCCCGGAGATCCTTGATGGAAGCGCTAACTGCTCATCACCCGACACATCCCCAAGTGTCCGTTTGAGCGGAGAGCAGTGACACGGCAGCAGCTCGGTGGCTCCGGTGACACGGACAGCCTGCTGCGGGATCCATCACGCTGTCTCTAATGTGGAGTGAAGACAGATGGACCTGGAGACACGTTGCTGCTTCAGTCTTTCAACGAAACAGAACTCTTTCTGTTTTTTTAATAACTGCAAGTTGTGATCTGATAAAAAATCTTCCAGTTCAGTCGTTACAGAACTATATGTTACACGTTCCCACTGCCTGTCAGACGATGTGCATGCACTCTAATGAGATACTCAATAATTTAACAGCTGTTATTTTTTATTACCTGCCTGTGTAATGTACCTGAAGTCTTGATTAGTGCATGAAATATTTTCTAAAGTACGTCAACCTGTCAATAGAGATTTGGAGGTGAGAGCAGCTAAAAACATGGCCAACGTTTTGACGGTTTGTGTTGAAAACCAGAGGGCAGGAGATGAAAAGCAGCGAGGGGAGAGGTTTAAAAAGGACTGATGTGTGGAGAAAAGAGGGGAGGAATAGAGGAGAAAGAAGCAATAGATGTGAGCAGATGGAAGGTTTCCTGGGTGAGCAGGGAGGACTGGGAGGAGGAAGGGAGAATGTGAGATAAGTGAACCCAAAGCGAAACAAAAGACAACAAAACTGGGGAAAACGACGAAGAAGGAGATGAGAAGATAACCGATAAGAGAGCAGGGAAACAGTTGACAGTCTGCCACCCCACCGTCTCGTCACACAATTTACTATGTTCTGGCCCATAATGTTTTATGGCGCGAGCACTGATAGCACAGTAGTCAGTAGCGATCTCATTTCACAACCCATATCCCTCAGTAATGTGAACACAAAAGCAGAGGCAGAGCCATTAGCAGCGTCCAGCGCTCCTCTACTCCTGCTAATGCATAATTGGCTTCTATGGAAAGAAGCAAGAAAGGATAAACAGCGAGCAATCATATTAAATTCTGTGAATCCTAATTGAAATCCTTTAACAATCATCTGAGATAATAGAGGATAAGGAGATGTGGGGCAGTCCATAACCCAAGCCCTCGTCCCAGCATGCTGCTCTCAAACACACCGATTCGTGTGAAGAGCTGGCTTTGGATTACGATCAAGCGTTATGCTCGCGCTCACGGGTGATGTAAACCCAGGAAACAAATGTCTGAACATCCATGTGCGATTTTATCTGTGTCGGAGATCACCTGCAAATTTAAATCCAATCTGGTTCCTTTCTGAGTCAAAGATGAAGATATGAAACAAAGTTTGAGTTTATTCTTGATGTTTTTTTTTAATGTATCCAGCAAAGTTAAGTCAGGTCCTTTGGACAGTTTCGTTTTGTTGAAACGTTTCGTCTTTCATCCAGAAGACCATCTCATTTGACCGTGGCCACCTCAAACAAGTTGGTGGGGGAGAGGGCGGACTCCAGAAACCATCTGAGTACCATCAAACTGGTTGGTCACCTTGTGAGTGCGCCACTTATGGGACTGAGTTTGTTTTGGCTCCTTGGACTGATGATGTCTTTTAGATGAAAGACGAAGAGTTTCAACAACAACAAAAAAAAAACTTTACTTACCTTAATTGGATTTTTACCTGGATTACTGAGCATGCATCAGGATATTTTGAATGTACTTAATCTTTATTGGTTTTTCTAAATTGTTCTGTCATTGCCACCAAATGTCCTACAGGTTTTGTTTTCAGCTCCCCACATAACATATGTACAGTAATCCCTCATTACTTTGCGGTTCAGCTTTTGCAGACTCGCTCTTTCACAGATTTTCAACGATCGTCAACTTTAATATTACTCACGTGATGGAACGGTACGGGATTCATTCAACCTTTCTTTATACAGGTTAGTCTCATCGCGCCACGAGGACTCAGTCCTGTTTTAAACAAAGAACACAGAAGAGGTACAGACAGCAAAAGACAATCATATAAAAAGCATATAAAAATAAAAATAAGTAGAAGAAATAAAGTAAAAACTAAACAAAAAACAGCCACATTATAAAGCTGTGTAAAAATTTAACAAGAAAATAAAAAAAATACAAAGTTTGGACAGGCGCCACCATTTTGGAGTTTTCTTTCAATAAGCCTGCGTATCACCAACCAAAAGAACTACATTACCCAGAAGTCAACAGTGCTACTGGCCACTGCTTTCTGCCAAAATGGAGGGAAAGTTTGCAACACAAATCTACGCTGTCTATTAAGTTCATAGAACTAGCAGGAATGTTGCAAATACTCTTGAAGCTTCCTGAAGCTCAATTATCCATGAAGAAAACATGCTCATCAACCTGGACGGGGCGGTGGGCTTCGACGCTGCAGGGTAGGTCTGCAGAACTGGAACAAAGCTGCTGGTCTTTAGAGCTGGTGAGTAAAATTTTGCAGTACAGTACATATACGTATGTTGTTAAAAGTATGGGTTGAAGAGTTTAGAACATTGTTGAGAACATTGCAAGAGTGTGGGAAGGGTTTGTAAAGCCTTAAAATATGTATAAATACAGTACTAAAATAAATACAGTAGTCCCTCATTATTTTGCTGTTCGTTTTCGCAGATTCACTATATCTTCAAAGTAAGACTGGACATGACACAAGTGGATGATTGATGGATGAGCCATGGGTTCTTTATTTAAAATAAATAATTTCAAATGATTTTGCACCATGTGTGAAGCCCACAAGTGGAAGGAAAGCTCCGTCCTGCAGCTGATCAGCTGATCTCCTTCTCTGCCACACATTTCTCCTGCAGCAGCTTTATGAAGGGTTAACCATAGATGCACCAATCGACTTTTGTCTTCCAACTTAAAATTCAAAGTATGTCACATCGTAAAAATCATCATAATCAAAAAATATAAACATATTAAAAGTTATTTTAAATTATTTTAGAATTCCTATGTTCAGTTGTTGCAGTGTAATTGATCAAGAAGTACAGTTCTGCTCCGTGCTGCAGAGCTGAAGCTGTGACATCCCTTTGACTTCCTGCTGCACTTCTCTACAATTTAAATACTGTAAAATTTTTAATAAACAAGCCATGCTGTATGGATCATTTAGTTAAAATGTAACAGTGTTTAATTAAAAATTGTGTGTGATTGCAGCCTGGCTCATGTCATGACAAAGTTTACTGAACTTGAACTGAACTTGAACTTTGACTACTGTCTCCCTACTTTGCGGTTTGTCACTTATTGAGGAGGGGCAGGGTATGAAACCTCCGCAATAAATGAAGGACTACTGTACTGTGCAGTACATACACGTACAGTATGTTGTTAAAATTACGTAGGTTTGAGACTTTAGGACATAGCAAGAGTGTGAGAAGAGTTTATAAAGCCTTAAAATATATATAAATACTAAAATGAACATAGTGTCCCTAATTCTGTTTTTCACATATCACTGTGGTGTCTAACCATTGCAACACCTGTACTCCATTAGTAATCAGCACACCTGTTGTCACTGTCCAAACATTCCTGTAGAAAACATGCTCTCAACTTTAGCTCACCTTTCGTCATGTTATATACGCCCCAGTGTTTTACACATTTCTCTATTTGTTTAGTTATTCAGCATCATGGCTGTGCCCCTGAAACTGCCTCCTTCGTGCATTTGGGTCCTCCCAACAACTCTCCAGCCACCAAACACAACAATGGCCCCATCGAAGACAAAAGGGCAAAATAATAATCCAAGGCAGAACTCAGGAGCTGAACTCCAGTCACTGTGATGCATTTAAATTAGAGGGTGCAGACAACAGCCCGATAATTAGCTTCACATACAGACTCAAAGGAGTGAGAGTGCTTTTACTCAGCTCTCTGCTACTTTAACAAGTACGTTTCTGTTTGTAGTTTAAATTCATTTCAGTCCATTCACATCTAACGTGAGTCAGAAACAAGCTGTAAACTCACAAACCTACATAAAATATGTAACATTCTGTGTTTGTAATCTGATACTGATGCATTATGAATAAATGCTCAAAGTATTTTTGCACTATTTTGTGCATAAAATAATGTTTAATCATGGGTTTGGGGTAGTTACATCATTACAAAAAAGAATTTAACTATGTTCTGGTTGAATCAGTTTAACAGCAGTACTGATCTCCAGAAAGCGAGCAAAGATGCAAAGATGTTGGCCTACTTTAAAAAATAAAAGTTTATTTGACATATCAAGCATTTCTTTCCTCTATTGCTTTTTAAATTACTTTAATTCTTTAACAAATGTTCATTTATGCATTTTACATTATTTTTTTCTTTTAAATATTCAGCTCAGTCTCTTTTTAGTTCACGGCAGTAACCTCCTCGGAAATGCTTATTGATTGCTTTACGGTTTAGATTGGGTCCTAAGCCACTAGATGGTGTGCTTGTCTCTTCGCACTTATTGTTCACAACATGCAGAAGATCTGCTGAGTGGAAAATCAGGAGGTGAAATTATGTGTTGTGCAAGTATGCTGTGTATGCAGCTCAAATTAGGAGAAAAAAAAAACACAGTTCTACCAAAATCTGGGGGTCTTGGACTGAATATATGCAGATAATGTGCTGCTGTCACCATAAATATGAGCATATGGAGCAGCTGAGCAGCCGTTTGTGACAAACAAACAATCTCATAATGCTCGCAACTCCTTTTTCAACAATAAAGCTCATCCAGGCTGCAGAATCTCCGAGGAGCAGGGGAGAGAAAACAAAACCCTCAGCCCTCTGAATCCACATACACTGACTCATTCATATTTCAAACTCTGGCTGCAAGCCCTGCTGACAAAACACTTGAGAAAAGAAAAAAAAAAGAAGAAGGACTGAACAAAAGGTGCGTGCAATCAAGTCCAGAGGTTCATAAGTGCAAACAGAGCTGAGATGATGGTGTCAGTGCAACATCACTGACACGTCCCGATACCTGGTCCTCTTCTCTCTTACAAAGTATAATAACCACATAGTTTGACATTTATTTGTTTGTTTGACTCTAGACAACGTCTCACATGGCAGCATGTATTTTTATGTAGGGTTATTTTGAGGCTGTGATTTATTTTTCATGTTTGTGTTTCATGTCTCACATTATTGCAGTTCCTCGTCTGAGTCACGGCTCTTCTTGAAAATAGAGATTTCTGCTCAAATATAAGCTGCAAAAAAAATAAAAAAAATAATCAAGTGCATTTTTTCATATCCTACAACAAAAATTACTCTTCAGGCACCCAAGAGTTTCAAAGTTTATTCTGGGTGTGTTTTCTGCTTTTCAAGGGCAAGATCAGTGCAGACGTGTCCCTGTTTTATGGGTTTAACTTTTTATTTTTATTTTTTCTGCAGCAGATGTTTAGAAAAATCACTTTCTGCTGGGAGCAAGATGCAACCGGGTCAAGATTTAAGCCTTGGGATTCGTCCTGAACCTGGCTGATGTGACGGACTTTGTATACGCAGAGTCTAATCAAATAGATGAGGAGGAGGAGGAGGAGGAAGGCAGGATTTGCAAAGCAGCCTCACACAAAGATACGGATTTAGGGCAGGGCAACATTTTTTTCCCAAAGGGTCAAATAACAATATTTAAAGCAACAGAAGGGCAGCTTAGAGAATTGCAAAATATTTTTTAAGACACAAAATAAAAATAAAAACTGCCTTTTTCTTGCTGTAGCATAGTCAGCTATGTTCAATAAAAATGTCCTCCAAATACACTGTAACAATATAAGAAATATTTTCTGTAAAATGGCTCTTGTGACAATATATTAGACTAAATACAGTATGGGGAAATAGTTTTATATTTGAGTTTTGGAGTCTTTAAGGTTCAGTCTAGAAACTCCATTTTCAAAAACAACCTTTTTCTAAAGGTTTTTATGTACTGATCCAAGACGTTTAATTTAAACTTTTTTAAGTTTCACTCATAAATGTTTTCATTAACTTTTTTTTAAAAGTTGTTTTATTTTTCAATTACGGGTTTTGGGGGGTATGATGAAGATAATTCAAGGGTCACTTTTGGCCCACAGGCTGTACATTGTCCATGTCTGGATTAGGGGTTTTACAAAACAGCAGGCTGGATTTACACACTGCAACCTGACAACACACACTCTGCTGTAGACTCAAATTTGAAGTGCAGTTTTGGAATGGAACAGGAAGTGGTCGGTCGTGTTGACGTTTCTGCAAACCTCACTCAGGTGACATACATGGAATGTTGATGTTGGATCGAAGACAAACGGAACACATATAACTAAACTGAAAAATGTTTTCATCATGTTCATGTCTTCATTGAATCAGTCCCAATGAAAATACAAGAAAACCCCCGGTGATGGAATGTCATCGTCAGTAAAACAAGACCTGAGAAATAAACAAGTTAAAAATAAAAATGAACAAAAACATAATCTATGACATGACATGGTGTGATCGCCTTTTCTCTAAAAGAATCAAATGCCAAACTATGAGTCAATCATTATCTAATTTGTGGGGTTTATGTGACCCAGTTTTGTATTAAAAACACCTTTCAGCTTGGTTACATAACAAATAAGAACAATAATTTTATGTTTTTCCTGACCAAATGAAGGTGTTTGTAGAGAAATGCCAAAGATCACTTTGTTGGAAAATAAACAAGGAGCTGTGGAACCATCTGAACGGCAGCGTACGCCCCCGTGAACACAACACCTACAAGGAAAGCCCTTCTATATCTCACACACACATGTGTGGGTGAAAATCTTACATGATGCTGCAAAGCTCATGAGCCTTGGGATGAGATTCATGCTTCTAGCTTTGCATTGCATCCAAATGTGTTTTTAATCCTTTCCTAAATACAAAAGAGGGATTTTTTTTAATCGCATCCTGACAGAAAGCTAACATCCATCCACATGTGCTGCCTCCATCAGCCCACCTTTTAGAAAAAGTGACCCCCGGAGGATTTGAATCTGTTCTGAATGAATGAATGAATTAAAGTCGCAACAGTCCTTTAATGAATGCATATCACCCGCCCCCTTCATCGCTTGACAGAGCCTGGAGAATGTAGATTAGCTGTGGCAGTCGTTTTGAACTGGTTTGACTCCAATCTAAAAGTGCATCCAGTGATTACACTGTAAAGGTTTTATATTAAAATCGATAAACACGGTTGACGCCAACAGCTAATGTCAAAGTTATATAAGGTATAGCACAACGTGTAGCGCTTCGAATATGTGTAGGGAACAGCAAACAAATGTTAGCCCACTATCTGTAAAACTGACAGTTAGATACATTTCTGTGTTTGCTAAGGTCGGTTAGCTGTAGCAGCCATCTTGAATTGGGCTGACACCAAAAGTTAATTGGTTTAAAATGAACATGATATGTTCCAGGATCGCGCTGCTCAAGGTGGCTGCATGTTGGAGTAGACCTCTTACATTCATTCTGAGAGTTTGTTTTTGAAAACATTAATTACTAATTTCTCTGGATGTAAATCACTTTTTTTGGCTGATTATTTCCTCTGGTATCAGATGCTGTGCTGCTGGAAGGATTTTTACTGAAACTTTTTTACTTTTGGACATTTGTTATGATGCATAAACATAACAACAAGGCAGTTTTTGACAACTGGGAGTTGCAGAGTAACATCTCAAAAGCTCACATAAGACCTCAACTATAGCCTCAAATCCCAAATGAGTTGAGAAGGAGGTGCCATGGATGCATTACCGTCTACCTGGAGGCTCTGCTCGAGTGCCTGACTGCCGAGATCTTGGAGGTAGCGGGAAACATGGCCCGTGACATCAGGAAGACCAAGTTAATCCCCTGGCACCTGCGCTTAAGATGAGGGGCTCGGCAGCTGCTGGGAGAAATGGCCATCGGTCAGAGAGGAGTTCTG
>JARVJN010000144.1:15811763-15823152 GCA_031763805.1 Argolebias nigripinnis
TGTAAGTAAAATCACGTTTAACACTTTAAATATTATTTATATATATATATATACATATATATATATATATATATATATATATATATATATACACACACACACAAAGAGGTATATAAATTAAATATATTGATTAATGTGTCTGTAATCCTTTGAGAAAACTTACACTCCGTGGTTGATGCAAAGGTCCATTAAGTAAGTGTAGCGAACTGTGTCTATAGTGGGAACAATGATCTCCTGCACTTTAGTGTTTTTGTCCCCAAGGTTGATATTTTGAATTGCTTCATTCCAGTGAATCCATTTGCCTTTTCCTTTAAACTGTAGAGGGGACTGCATTAAGAATTTCTGATTGACCACAAGTTAAGCTTTTCTGAGTAAAAGGATAACACCTTACCTCGTAAAAGTAATCATACACTTGGCCTTTCTCATCCATTGGACACTCCCATTTGCCCACTGTTTGAGGGATTGGATTTTCCTTTGTTTTTCCTGAAACTGTCCTCCTGAAGAACTCGCTAAACTTCTCTCTGCTGTCTGCATCACAGGCACCACCCACGGACCAGACCAGAGAGAATATAAAAGCTGCCTGCAAACATGAAAATAAAATACACAAGAGGTATGAACATAATTTCATCTAGTTGAAAATACACATAAGGAGAAGGTTAAACTTTTTAATGTACATGCCTTATCCAATACTTAGAATACACAGGGTTAAAACGATAATAGAAATGACAGAACAATTTGTTTTTTTTACCATGATCCAAGTACGAATTTCTGGATTTCCAGGATTCGTCTTTACTGGTTCAGTGAGAAGCATCTCAAACAATCGACACAGGGACACTACAGTGTTACTGTTGCTTGTTGGAACAACTTCCTGTCAACAAACCAAGTATCTAACATCACAAATCTTCCACGTCTTGAATATAAACAGACATTTCCAAATTTCCTACTATGTTTATGCATTAAATGATTTGCAGCTTGGGCAGTCACTCACTCTGCAGTGTTTTCGCAGATGTATCAGGGTGGGTGGCAGGAGCCAGAGGAAGAGCTCCAGCAGTAGAGAGCAGCTGACAGGGCTCTGCAGAGCTTCAGGAAGAGTGTTCATCCAGGACATCACCAAAGGCTTCCAGCCCAGCTGAGACGGCTCCATGTAGATCATCCCACATCGACTGACTGTAGCAGGCTGAGGACACATTGTCAAATAGAAAGTAACACAAACAGACATCTTTATAAACTAATAATATATAAACTTCAGGTACATATGGGATTAAAAACGTGCAACTGTGATTCTTTGCCAAGTGAAAATTACGTTTGCAAACTGTATTAGCAGCACAGATTTTTACTCACAGAAGCTTGTGATAAATCCATGGCTTCAAAAATCAGACTCATCTGACTTGACATCTGAATGATCTCACCACTCATTAGACACAACTGTAAATGATCAGCACAGCAACAACAACAAAAACGTAAGTTGCTGAAGTATATGAGGCACATGGGAAGCTTAAACATGCAACACTTCACTGAATGTTATGTACTTTTTTGTTGTCATCCAGCACAGTGTTCATACTCTCAATCCACAGAGTATCTATGGGACCATCAAACACTACCCACTTGCGAGCTGGTGTGTCAGCTAATGCAAACTCACGAAATGTGTTGGCCACAATCCCATCTGTCCACTAAAACGTGAAAGTCAACAAGTGAGAAGAAAATAGAACAAGAAACAGACATCATGCTGTTTTAGTTATGCCTAAATACCAAAAGTAAAAAGATCACTCCATCAAGTAATACCATTAATGGAAAGTACACTTACCTCATGAGAAACAAGGTCAAACTGGCCAAAGAGTTGTCCCATTGTAATGGACTTTGGATTCATTGTCCTGAAGATGACCTTTTCTTCTGCTTCATATCCTTTTTCATTCATGAGAGTCAGAGTGTCTGCCAGAACATGCAGCACCTTTGTCTTTCCAGCAAAGGGCTCTCCCACCAACATAAACCTGAAAAAGACCATCATGGTGTGATTTTCTTCAGACTAAGATTCAGTCACGAAAGTATAACTGGAAACATGGCAAGCAGGATACAAAAACACAATTTAAAACGTACCCGTGTCTAACAACCATCATCTCATATGTTTGGATCATCTTTTGTAAGAAGACCTGCGTTGGCTGTACGTTGTGATTTTTACAGCATTCTTTAGCAGCCTCTAAGAACAGCTGACAAATATCAGACAAAAAACTGACTGTAAAAGACATTATGAGACGAATAACAGCAATGCAACTGTTAGCTTGTCAAAAATCAAAGATAGATATTAAAGATTTCAAACCTGATAGTCAGCGATAGGAAGAGAAACGCCTGGAAATAAATCGCTGGTGATGCCATTGAAGAGCGGAATATCATGGGAGAGAAACTTGGGCTCGTTAACATCCTTTATGGATCTCAGGAGCTGAATTTAACAACATAAGAAATTCAAGTTAAAATAATGTCAAATTGCAAATGTTTTGACAACTAAAGTTCACAATCAGTTTGAAAAAAAAATCAAATAAAGTTTGAAGAGTTACCAGAATGTCTTCATTCTCGTCAGGATACTTGAGCTTGAGGTTTCCTGCAGCTACAAGTACTGCTTTGACAGCTCTCATACCATAATCATAATGAAACTGAGAGGAGAGCTGCTCTGAACAAAGCCTGTAGGTCATCACAATTTTTACTGACAGTGGTTTGGCATTGAGGAAGCCGTAAGAATACAGCGAGATCTCTGCTATTAGAGCATAGTTTGGAACCATCATGGCCACCGTTCGAAACAACACCTGCACAGAAACAAAGGATAAATGTGTTGCCACTTTTTCACAGGAACATTCTCACATCTGTTTATTTATATTAAATTAAATTCACTTCAATTCAGTTTATTTAAATTGCACCAAGTCACAAAAGTAGTCATCTCGGGGCACTGATCAGAAACATTCATATGCATGAAAAGTAAGTTAAAATTATACATCTGAGGAATTAAATTGTATTAAATTGGTTTCAGTTCATTGCACTACATGTGGATGATTTGAACAGTAACAAATGATGCAAATAATAATTAAACTAATCAAAACTGACAACAAAATTTAAAAAATTAATACCTTAAGGTTGTCTGGGAGCTCTGAACGCCCTGCATAGCCAGGGTTCATCGTTATGGACACAAAGCAGTTGGGGTTGAGTTTGAGTGTGGTTCCTTCAAAGTCAAAGTACTCCAGTCTCTGCTCGATGGCCCTCTGGATGCATAGAACCTGCTGCGCTACTACAGACAGCACCTCCAGCTCAATACGGTTGAATTCATCAAAGCATGCCCATGCTCCAGATGAAGCTAAACCTTTAAAAAACTATAATAAAATGTATTAAAATACACGTTAGCATAGAAATTTGCTGTGGATACTGTATACAGAGGAGCCAAAATTACACCTATATTTTGAATTTTTAGTGGTTGATACCTTTCCCATAGCAAGATAGTCCAATCCATCTGAACAGTTAAAAACCACACACTGCACAGCAAGAGCTTTGGCCAAATCTTTGGTGGTTTCAGTCTTTCCTGTTCCTGCTCACCTGTTCCTGCTCCTGCGCCAGAGTAGTCCGTGTTTGCTTGGCTAGTTTTCCTCTCACCAGCTTTATAATGTCATTCAGTTGCGTTTGGAGTTTCTGATAGTAGTTCTTTATACCCTACAGAGAGGAGAAAACCTTTCATTACATTTTCTTCTCTCAAGGTGACACTATTGTGGTTTCTGATTTGTTGAAAAATTCTCATCTGAGTCATGAACGTGACACATTTCTGCTTAGTACTTATTCTATAAAATTGTTCATTTTCCAAATTAATCACCTTTAATGTTTACCAGGTGATTTTTTTTTTTGGTTGGATAAAGTTTATAAAATTAATTAAAAAATTGGGAACAGTTATACAAAGTAAATATGAATTCAATTTGCTGTGATTTAAGTATCCAAAAAGAATAACCAAAGCTGAGTAAATCATCACCCACATTAGCCCCTGCTTTGATGGCTTCATGAACCTCTAAGGTCCAAAACATCTGTGAGGTGCAGATGACCACTTGACCAGGCCACTCCTTGACCCACTGGTCCCGTGCCGTCTCACCATAGGCCTGTCCACAGCGTGAGAAGGATCTCATATTAGAAATTTACTGTATGACATCTACACAGCATAAACTTACCAAATCAACTATTATTTAAGAAATAGCCATCTCACCACTCTGGAGCAGGCCACAACATCTCTAACACTGCGAACCATCACATCCTCCACCTGCACCAGCCACTTCTCCACAGCTCCTTTGGCTTCAGATGTAGAGATGTTCTGGATTAGCTCAACTCGTTCCCCTTCACTGCTGTACATAGCCTGAGCAAGAACATTATGCAGCTTAGTAAAAATGAATCCAGCACAATGCCACATATCGATAAGTGTGTTTTTGACTGTCTTGCCTGGATATCCAGATTGGGTAAGAAGTCCAATTTGGAAATACCCTCGAAGCACTTCTTCAGATGAGGCTGAACTCGCAGAGGGTCCTTAGTCTCAGAGAGAATCTCAAGCATTTCATCGTTGGACAAGAAGAAAAACCTGGCACAAGGTTAGCAGCAAATATCAAGATCTGTAATATTTGCAAAGGGCCAAATTAAAAGTGTCATCAGAAAGCTTTTTTACTCATACCGAGGGAAAAAGAGACGTTTCTTCTCCAGGTAGGCGTTCAAGCCTTTCATTATGTTATCAAGGTGGGTGTTGGAGTCTTGCAGTTTTCCAAGCAAACCAGGTAATGAGGTTGCTGGCAGAACCTATAGATACATATAGACAATTAAAGCTACATTTGCTCCAAGAATAGAAAAAAAAAAATTTCAAACATGTTTACATTTTTTATTTATTACTTTAGAATCCTTAACACAGTGTCTCATGATCTCTTTCCAGTTTTTGTCAACAGTTTGAAAAAGTCTCCCTTCTTTTGGAATCTGCTGCATGATGTCCTGCGATGAAAAGATGGGCTCCAGGTAAAGCCACTGGGCTTGCACCTTAAGCCACTCATCTATGGTTTCCTGAATATGATGTAAGCGCTCCTCCCATTGCTAAAAACACAGAACAATCTCCATGTTGAACTGAGCTTAAAAAAAAGACTTGAAAAATAATCTATACAGGCAAGAAAACGTTTGAAATTGTGTATCTCATGCAAGTTGGCAATGTAAAAGTTGAAGCTAACCTTGATTTTATTTTCAAAGGGTTTGATGAATGGTGAGCCCCTAATGGTCTGAGTCTTTATGATCTGGTCATCTAACACTGTCTGGATATCATCCAAGGCAGTTAAGATTGAAACACCAGTTTCTCTGTAAGGTTGATGGTGGAAGGAAATATCATCCCAAATCTGTACCATGGTCTGCATTGCCTTCTCCATAGAAAACTCCTGGAAAGAAATGTAGTGAGGACAAACTGTATTTAATACAGAGACTTTGTAATGAAAAAAAAACCTGGATGTACTGTATCAGAAATTCTCACCTTACTAGCAGCAGCAATAATAGATTCAAACTCATTCAGGTAAGGGACTAGGTTTTGATTGAGAACTTTCCGTAGGGTTGTACCAGAGTCAGGAGTGAAGTCATACCCAACTATCTTTGACATAAGGTTCCAGTGACGAGTTCTAATACCAGGGTTGCACAAGGTGGACACCACAGGGATGTAGTCCTGTTAGCACAAACATATATTCATAACTGAACATTAATTAGGAAAGGAAAACTTCAATTGCCATGAGATTTCTGTCATGAACACATTTAAAACATTTGTTGCGTAAATTACCTGGAACTTTTTGATCTGTTTCATTACAGTGGAGCACAAAACTATTGTTGGACTCTCCTGTTTCTTTAGATCTTCTTCCCTAGGACTTTGTCTTGTCTTCATAGAGATATCTTTCATCTCTTGTGCAGACTTAATCTTCTCTGTTACAGTGGAACGCACAGCAGCTGATGGACTCTCCTGCTCTGCTTGATCTTGTTCACTAGAAGTTTCTCTTGTCATCCCAGAGATCTTCTCCATCTCTTGTGCAGCTTTAATCTGCTTCTGCTGGAAAAACTTCAACATCTTGAAGATCTCCCTGTAGAACTCATCCAGTTGGACTTTCATGCTTTCCCCATCTAGCTCCAAAAAGGAGCCATCCATCCATCTACTCAAAGAGAGAGGAAACGTTTCTCAGCAGGTGTCATTAAAACCTAAACACAAAGTGTAACCAATTGAAATCAGACCTGTTTTCTGTGCGCTGCCACTTCAGGACAAATCCAAACAGCTTCTGATATGGTCCCATGCTCTCTTTGAGAACTTCAACCTCTGGGTAACTTGTTAAATCCCATTCGTAAAAAGCCTCTTCTTTATTGATTAGGACAATAGCCTCATCAGCCTCTTGGAGAAGTTTCTGAACGTTTATTACATCTGCAACATACTGTTCAAAAAGTAATAACATACCGGTTATATCTACTGTGGGATTAACATGTGAATTTCAGAAATTCTCTGTTTGAAAAACACAAACTCCATCAACATTGTTTAAGCCTACCGGTATTCAAAATGCTTTATTGTAAAGAATTGCACCCAAATGAATAAGTGGTTAGAAGCAGCCAGTTAGCTTAGCATAGCATAAGAGAACACATCTAGTCTCAGAATCATGCGATAGTACTAATATCTGTACCTGCTGCATTCTACTCAGCTCAGAGTATTGTGAGAACTCCTCTATTCTGTGTCCCAAAACTTCCAGGTCTACCATTAATTGTTCCCTTTTGGCGATAAGCTCTGTCTTTTCTTTCTCCTTAGCGTTTTGTAGCACCTATTAAATAATTAAGATGTTAAGAAGCAGATCACTAACATAAAATACTGTTAGATAGTGTTTCTAAAAAGAAACATAAGCTTTACCTCAGCACTGAGCTCAAAAGCCTGCAGAATACTTTGGGGCCAGTGAAATACAATCAAATTCAGCTCCAAATCTTCTGGCTCAAAGATGTAGACATTCAAGAGGTAAAGGAGTTTGGAGCAGGCTTCCTGTCAGAGCATGTTGTGGTTCAAAATTATGTCAGAAAATCCAACAAATACATATACTCATACGACTATTCACCTTTAGCCTTTCACTTAGTTGTGCAACCCCCTTGGTTTTGGTCAACTTGATGTATTCTTCTATCTGAGCAATGTTTTCTGTGCTTTTTGGAACTTCCAGAACTTTCTTTTGGATTTCTTCAAATTCGAAACAGATCCTTGACACACACACACAAAAAGACCAATTCAAAATGTTTGACAGAATGAGAACTTTGACTAAAACTGCTAAAGGAAGTGACCTACTGTAAATTTTGCTTTTGATGTGCAATGACGAGTTTCTTCAGAAGTGTTTCGGCATACATTTTAGCTTTGTTGCTTAGACCTTTTTTCAGCTCCTCACAGTTCAGAAGGACCGTCGGGAAGAAGAGTTTTGATGGGAGCCTGCTAATCTCATTTGACAGCATATGAAACGTTTCCACTTGCTTTAATAAGCAAAAACATATTGACAGTTATCAGGACACAAGGTTAAACACGTTCAAGTTATAATTAGGTGTATGTCAAAAACACAGATTTTACCTTAGTGTACTCCTCAAAGGAGAACTCCTCCTTCATAAATGTGTCTACCTTGTTTTGTGCAGTCCCATTCACAACCCAGTCATAGTTGTTCACTACAAAATGAAATAGAAAATTCAGCACTGAACTAAGCTGATGAATAATGAAACAAATTAAGTTTTTTTAATAAATCACCATAAGTCCTGAAATGTTGGTGAGGTTCTTCTAGGTTCTTTTGCACAGCATTCTTCACAGTGGACTGAGCCCAAGAAAGGACCTCATCAGGCACAGCGGCATCCACAAATGAAGATGAGGTTTGTTCCATCCACGACTGCACAGTTTGTACTTTCTGTGAATAAATTTGATACAGTAGATGTCAATACCGGGTAAACATGCATTAAAAATCATCATAATAATAAAAAGTTCTAAACACAAGACAGTTTACCTGCAGTGTATTTGCTATGGCATTAAGGATATTCAAAAGAGAGTCTTCCAAATCTTGGAGGGTGGGGTAGATTTCCATTTTTTCATCATCAAATGTCAAAGCAATACGGAAGACAGGCAAGCAGTGGTGGTTGGTTGGATCAAATATACTGACAAACTTTTCTACATTTGCCTGGAGCACCAATTTTAACTAGAAAAATAAAGGAGAAACTTATGTGGTTTATACTTTGAAAGTTTTTTTAAGTAAAATATAAAAATGTTTAAAGGGAAAAACAGGGTGGGTTTCATCTCACCTGATTGGAAATAAGGGTTGATGCACAGTTATAAAATGAATCCATTTTCTCAGCTTTAACGCTCTTCTGTATTTTTTCATTTGTTAACATGTGGATGATTTTAGGATACCAGGTACTCATGATACTGTCTTCTTTCTTCTTACACATCATGGCTGCTTTGTTCTGTAGGCTTTTATATTCCAGAGGTCCTAAAGCTCTTTGACATCAACCACAGATTAATTTTAAAAAGGAAGCAAATCAGGAAGAGCCAGCTCATGTGCTTGTCTCTTTCTCTTTGACTTACCTAAATGCTGACAGATCAACTAGGAACAGTTCAGAAAATGTAGAGTAGCCGATATCCAACAAAGTTTGCATCACAGGATGCAGAAGGTGCAAATTTGCTTTTACCAGCTTGCAGCGTTTTACAAAGCTATCATGCCATGGTTTCGAGAATTCAAGAATTCTGCAGAAGAACAACATATAGTTTAAAATGGGCATTAAAGAGGAATCAGCTTTTGATGGCTCACGCCAGAAAAGCTAAAACTCACTTTGACTGAGAAACTCTCTGTGTTTTTGAGCTCTGTTCTTGTTGTTGAGGATCCTTTAGAACCGTGCCCACTAAAAACAAAGAATATGTGCTGAACCATACTTTACTGCAAAGAACATGCAAGGATCAATATGATGTCCTGTACAAAACCACCATGATCCTGAAGATACTTGTCCACTGTGCAATGAAAAATAACTGATAGTCCTAAATATGTCTAGTTCTATCCCAGTAACTCAAATAAATTTAATTAAATTCAGTTTATTTATATAACGCCAAGTCACAACAGAAGTTGTCTCAGGGCACTGTACAAATCACTCACATACATAAAAATCCCAATTAATAAAAGTTATCTATCCAAGGAAGCCAGCAGATTGCATTGAATCTTCACTTCGTCACAGTCTACCATCGTGTGCAAGCACAAAGATGAGTGGAAAGGAAAAACTCCCTTTTAACAGGAAGAAACCTCCATCAGAACCAGGCTCAGGACTCAAAAGATGTACCGTAGTCATAAAAACAAAATGAAATGTAGCAAATGATGCGGCTAATATCATCATTAATCATTATTATAATTTACACCTCATAATTACAGGTATTGAGTCTATTCATTAGAACTAATGCAAGAACGTAATGTGACACACGCCTACTTCAAAAGCTAAAACGTTGAACAAGTATTCACGCTTTGCAAATCATTGGTAATACCTGTGTGCTTGACAATCACATTGTGGAACTCATCACTGACTTCCACGCAGAGCTCCTGTAGAAGTTTAGTCATCTCAGGGCTCTCTTTCAGTTTAGGGGAGACTCGGGCTACAATCGAGTCCAACCACTGTTGCTGAATCGGAGCATAGGGTCGACTCTCTACACAATGCTTTAAGAAAGTGTAGTTCATCTTCAAATGGTGAAAAAATAAAGTATTATAAGTGTGAAATGCTCCCAAAAAGAATACTTTTTCACTTCAACTAAATATAACACTATAAAATAAGACATACCATTCTTTTCCGCTCCTTGCTGATCATCTGTGAAGTAAGTTTGAAATAAATTTCATTGAATAGAGCAAAACTTTACAGCAAATGGTCATAAGCAAAAGTCATCCCTCATTTCTTTATATTTGGCTTCCAATGAGGTAATTTGTTATTAAAATGCAATCTGTTCTCAATGATGTAGTTATTATAGAGTCACACTGTATATATTAATGTAAATACTTGTAAAAAAAAAAAAAAACAATACAGAGGTAAAATTTGACAGACATAAAATAGTTTTTTTTTTACAACCAGCAAGATGAATCTCAAAAAGCTACTGGCTGGAAAATTGACATCAAGTACCGGTAAACATTTAACAGATTTTTTTTTAAAAATCTACAACAACATGGCACTGGACCTGAGAGACATTGTTTGTTTGTTAAAAACAAGGTTTTCAGATACTGTTCATGTGCTGAAGATCGTTTTTAGACCTGACACTTCTTTTGTCCTTCACTTTTTCACTTTCTTAACTTTTTAAACACATACAGTACTTTATTTTTGTCATGTTTGGGCACAAGGACTGGGCAAAGTTAAAGGCAAGAAAAACTTTGAAAACTTGATAAAGTTGTCACGTCTCAGAGATAATATTGTAGGAACACCTGGCCTGGTGGGCCTCTCTAGTTTGTATGTTCTCCCTGTGTATGTGGGTGTTTTGATTTTTCTTCTGGGTACTCAGTTTTTTTTTTTTTTTACAGTACAAGCAATTTGACTCTCGGGAAGAAAATACAAAGAAACTAGAGACACAAAACTTTTGCACAGTATTGCAGCCTATACTGTATTAGTTTACATTTAAAACATATGCATAGAAAGTTAGAAGTCATACAGTAGATGGAAATTGTGGTTCTGGTGAAAGACTGTGCACAGCACCGCTCTCTTGGCTCTGTCTGTAATTCTTCATGGCTCTGGAGACCCTGTAACAGAGTCAACATGTCAAACTTCAGTAAAGCCAAATATCTATGGATTTACTCTTAGTTCACTGAGGAACTAAACACAGCGTAAAACAAAAACGTACAATATCATATGGTGTTGCTTTTGTTTCACTTTACTCCTCCTGTGTTTCAGCAGCTTCTGGTGAGCTTTTAACTTCTCCTCCATCTCCTTCTTTGCTTTGATGGCCTGGTCCACATCATCACCATGGCACATTCCTCCAATTGGGGGCAGAACAGCCTTTGACAGGCTCTCCACCGGTAGGAGATGAAAATCTCCTGGAGAGGTCGCCATTTCTAATAACAAGCCACTGTTAAGAAAACAAGAAGAAACTACCTGTACAGAAATTGCATTTCCTGCAAAAATGCATGCGTGATTGCTGACTGCTGAATAATTACGCTGAAGCTGCTTAAAAATGTATTTAAAATACAATAACTACAATTTTTTTTAAAGTTTATTCATTTTACAAAATGTGATTCAACAAATGACAGCAAATGAAAGAAAAAAATATAAGGTGTAAAATGAAAGGTAGCAGATGAAGAAAATATCTTATTAAATCTGCTCCTATCTATCTAATACAAACTAATTGCTCTCTAATAAC
>JARVJN010000144.1:15844670-15858222 GCA_031763805.1 Argolebias nigripinnis
CCAGACCATCAGTTACCTGAGAGGTAACTAAAAGCTTTATGGCAGCAATGATTTGACTGAGTACCTTCTGTTTGAGGTAGCAGACCAAAGGCTACTAATTATTATTTTTCTAAGTAACTGTATCTAATAAACCATACCTCATTAAATTATTTTGAGTGCTATATTTATTTGAGCTTCAGAAGTATTTTCTTTTTTCAAAAGAAGAACTAGGTTAGTTTAGCTCAGTCAGTCAGTGTGAGGTGGTGCAGTCAACCAAAATGAACCTGCTATTCGTCCTCATTATTATTCCAATGAAGAAACAGTTATAAGTGTTATAATGTTGTTTTGTGAAATCAAGCTTTGGTCGTTTATTCTTAAAACTTTTGTTTTTATGGACCCCCTCACTGTCTCATTAGGGCCGTTTTCTCTTTTTATCCACTTGACACAGTTAATTTTGCAATAGGATGAAAAGTAATTCTGGGAGTGGGAGTTTATTTAATGTGACAATGTTAATCCAGAGTAGTTCGCAACTTCAGATGAGCTGGATAGTTCTAAGTGAATGCAGTAATGAATGTTTCACTGGTTTTATTTTGAAGGCAACTTACTGAATCTTGATACTTGACATGTAGCTTCATGTAGCTTGTCTATCTATGCATTTATTATTGTGTGCCTCATTTACGCTGCAAAACAAATGCAAAATGTGCTTTTTGTTGCATATTATCAGAACTTGCCTTAGTAATGTTGTTGCTTTTTGGCATACAAAGAGAAGTAGTTTTGTATTTTTTCCCTTTGGTGTTTTCTGCAGACACAAGAGTCTATAAAACAGTTTAGCTCATTTGATTTAACCTCTGAAATGTTCACTGTATTTCATGATCAGTACAAATATAGGAAGCACAGTTTTTGTAATCGCAACCACACAGGTAATGATGGATGCAAACAAAGGTCTGCAGAATACCTTCTCTGAACACACCGAAGCTTGAAACGGATGAGCTACAGCAGCATCCAGTGCCACTCCTGTCTGTCAAAAACAGGAAGCTGAGTTCACACAGGCTCATCAAAATGGGACAATAAGAACGAGAAGAAACAAGTCTGCTCAGAGGAACTTCTCTGGACTCCAGTGGCTTCACTAGTCACCAGATCTCAGTCCTGTTGATCACCTGTGGGATGTGGTGGAACAGGAAACTGACCTCATGCACCCGTCTGCACTGAGTGATGCTATCATGTCAAAATGGACCGACCCTCTAAGGAATGTTTTCAATAACGTGTTCAATCTATGACAAGATTAATAAGACAGGTCAGAAGATAATAAAAGGTCAAATCCAGTACTAGAAAAGATGAGGTTGCCAGTGAGTGTATACTTCATTAACCCCAGAGGGATGTTCAAATATTCTCCAATAATGGTTCGACTGATGGTGTCACTGATCTGTAGCCATGGTTGTAAAGATTATTTTGAAAATGTATTATTGTTTGTGCAATCACTTGATGCGTTCTGGGAAAACACAGAAAAACTAAGTTTCATGGTAAATTAATCATTTTATATTTGGAGTCTGTCTTTTTTTATATAAAAAAATAAATAAATTCAATGTATATTAGAAGGTAAAACAAAAAAAGTCATGGTTGTTAGGCAGGAGAGCTTTAAAACACCTTTAAAGGCTCAGTTGAAAGACATTTTGTCATTATAAAAGTCTTTCACAGAGCTACATTTAAAGCATTATCAGTGCTTGTCTATAAGCTTCATAAGTGTAAAAAAATATGTTTATGGTTTAAAACGGATATTTGCTTCATGCAGTTTAAACACACAGCCTGGTTTGATGTTTGTAGACGTGTGAAAAGTCAGGTTGTGTAAATCAACAGGATAATTTCCTGGAGATTATACAATTAAAAGGGAAACAAGTTTAAAACACTTCATTGACACATATTGATGGATCTAGTAACAAACACAGATGTAAGAGACAGGTTTGTTATTTTACACTGATGGTGTCAAAATAGAACAAAGTTTCACTGAAATTTTGCACTTTTTGTTTAACCCTAAAATAACTTTTATCGCTGTGACTCCTGTAATTGATAAATAAATAACTTGTGATTATAGCTTTATTTTGTAATTTCAATGCAGGACTCTTACATAGAACTAGTGTGAGTACAAGACGATTCTTGTTCTTTGTGAATGGTTGGCTTTAACGCAGTGGCTGATGGTTGTATTTACATAAAGAATCTTATTTACATTACATGTCATTTTTATTCTTTGCCAGACCATAGATTTATAGCAGCCAGTCCATTCCTCAAATATTTGTCCTTTTAGCCCAAATGTGCTTTCTGACCAGCTGGTCGTCCAATTTTTTTTAATATACTGTATTTTTTCCGCTGACAATCTACAATACTTACAAACATAGCTTTTGTTACTCAACATCTTCATGTAGGAACCCTGTTTTCGTAAATGTTATTTACAAAACAAAGATGATGTACAAGAATATGCAGCTTTCTGATTCTTTTAAAAGTATGTTTAAAAGCGATCCGTTTGGAATAAAGATGTATTTTTGTCTACGCTGGTGCAGTTGTTTCAGTATCTGCTTGTATTTTCCCTGTAGTTCCACAGAGAGGCAGCACGGTGTCAGGAATCAAGACATTTACTCTGTCCAGATGGAAACACCTCCAGGAGGCCAGAACAGAGGCCTTCAGTGGGATGATGTGATCATCTCTTAACTTTTTGTTAAGAACACTTTGAGCTTGCAGCAAATATTGGCAACTTCTCCAACAAGTTAACTTTTCCCTCTTTCAAGTCACAAAAAGATATTTTCCTCTTTTTATGAGTCTCAACTAGTCTGGCTCTGTCAGGATCAGCTGGTGAACAGGTTCTGGTGCCGGGCTGTCATGTTCACACCAGCAGCTCACTACACGCCCAGATCCCGGGTGTGGGCCCGCAGGACGTATGTGGTGGCACCATATGGCAGGATGCTGCGTGCCATGCTGGCTCTCTGGCACTGGCCACGTGTGAACGGCCAAACGCTAGTCAACCGAGCCTCCTCATGGGACACAACGGCTCTGGTTGTCATGGAGACGAGCATCTTTGTGGCTCCGAAGCGACGATGGGAGAGGAGTCACAAGTGGATGAAAGTTACAAGTCGTTTGAGGAGTCGGTGGGGTGGAGCGAGCTGGAAGGGAACTGGGTGTCGGATGGAAAGTTTGGTACAGGAAAGCCGAGGTGGTCAGAGCAGGCTGTTGTTAAAGTGGACGCCATCGTGACGAGTGTGGCCCTCTATTTAATTAGCAGGAATTAAACACTGAGGGGAGACCACAAGAGCGAGGCAATTAAACCCTCCCCCAACTTGTTGGCTGCTATAGGAGTAACCTAGTAAAATGCTGGGCCCATCAGAGAGCTAGAGATACATGTAAATGAAATGGCCCCATTAATTAGTAATTAACATCAAGTTAATGACATTTCACTGTGTCGCCATCCCAGCCCATGTCCTTCCTCTGCGGTGGAGGGGCTGTCTCAGGTCCCTGATCAGAATGCTAATTAGAGCCAAGCGAAAACGCCATACAGGGCTACCTAATAATATATAGACTCGGTTTAAGACTGGCCATTGTGTGAGGGGGATTAATCACGTTGTAGTAATGGATCAAGAGGCTTTAGAAGTCCAACACTCCTCAGCGGGCTGTGATAAAGGCCGTTAATAGGGTTTGTGTGCTAAATGAGTTGCACTTACTAACTCAGCGTTGTCCCAACTCGGCCAAGTTTGAATGTTTCACCTAGTTTAAAAAACAATACTTGTTTCTGTTGCATGAGCACAGAGTTAAATGTATCAAAGCTAATTGTTTCAGAGCTTTTCATGGTTTGTGCGAGAAGGAAACAGGAAATAGAAAAATTGCTTTCGGACTCAACCTGAGACAAAACACAACGATGGAGGCACTAACTGCTCACCATCATGAGGCACGCAGCCATGTAAGTACCTGCGTCTGTCGGCAAAATATCTCTACGTTATGGATTTAATTGAAACTCGGTCAGCCTTTATTTGTACAGGTTAGTGTCACTGAGTCAAGAGAGACCTGTAAACTCAAAATGATACTGGACAAACGTACTCAACTGATTTGACTTTTTGATTCAAGATGGCCGTCACAACAAGTAGCAAACACAAGTTTGCTTTGATGTGGTGGTAGCTGAGTGTCGTCCCAACACACTCTGAGCACAGATTGGCCAAAATATTTACCTAAAACTTTTAATATACTGTACACGGTGGTTGACAACATATTATTTCAAGGAACTCTAGTTTTAATTCATTTTACTGCGCTCTGGTTTAGTATTAGTGTGAAGAAAGAAGTATGAATTGAACACTCTGCATGTAGCAATGTCCGCATCTTATGCCCAAAATGAACCTCAAACTAAGCTAACTTAAAGATTGTGCCCTGATATCTGCAGCGGTTTTTATTCTGTTTTCCATATGCACCTTCTTGTCATCGTTTCCCTCGTTCTTTTTTAGTTTCCATTTCAAAACTACGTTCTGATACATAATTGACCCCTGAAGCGATCTCCTGATGCCCAGGCACACCCACCATTAGCACACCATCACACACTCAACCAAATATGTTGATTTCTGTCAATTAAACCCCTTCAGCTGTTTGCCTCCTGCTAGACATATGGCCTGTGTTAAATCTAAAGAGCAAATGGAGCCACCGTTGAAAGGGGCATCATTTTAATGGAACCCTGAGGGACCAGACCCACACCTGTGCAATAATAACATAAACCACCCTCAACCCATTGGCCAGATGAGCACAGTGTTGGTTTGTGTGTGTGTGTGTGGGGGGGGGGGGAATGAACATGGAATGAAGTGTGTAAAAATTTAGCTTTGTGTTTCTCATTAATTGTGTTTGAGCTTTGTGTTTCTCATTAATTGTGTTTGAGAAACACAATTCTTGACTAACAGTAGACAAAAATCTAGTAAACGAAAAAGCAGCAGTGCAGTAAATGTTGACTCAAAAGTACTTCGGATTTTGAACTCTTCTCTATGAGCGACAATTTCTCTTTCCACTTCATCAGAGTCTGACAACTTTGACTGTTTTCAGCCTCAAATCTGAGAGTATGACCCCCCCCCCCACACACACACACACACACAAAGAAACAATGACACAAAGACATTCTGTAACTCCCCTGCATTTGTTACACTACATATTTTTCCTCGTGAAAAATGTGTAGTTCATAAGTGATGCTTCAGAAATGTAGACGAAGACAGAAAGATGTTTAGAAGACAAATAAGCTCATTTTGGCAGAAAACATCAAATATTTCATTTTAAAGAATAAAATGAAATATAAAAAAAATAGTAAAAACTTTTAGGTCATCTAACAGTTTTAGGTATTTTAAGTGGCTCTGCTTTTTTTTATCTGCTAAAAATATATAACTGACTGAGCTTAAATATTTTTACTAGGCTTGCAGCGAGCAGGGATTTTCAAAATGGCACGATCGTGTAAGCATTTGGTCTGGTCAGGAAACGGTTTACATCCAGTTTGCTTGTTTTGTCTTAGCAACTGTGCAAAACCTAAAGATAGACTGAAAGTAAACTCCACATAATACTGAGGCCCGTGTCCTGATTAATAGATATATTTTTTTACACAGACATTAGCTTTTAAAATGACTGCGACTTGAACTGCTGTCCTAAAAAAATAATCCAACAAAAAAAAAAGACAGATGTTAATTTGCGGACACGGTAAATGCAAAACTGAATTACGTCCACGCATATTTAATAGACGATGCTTACAATTGAAAAAGTCCATTAGGAGGTGTAGAAAAGTAATTTACAATGCAAGAGTGCAGCTCAGGAGGTCTAATCTTTTAGTTTGTCTAAATTATGTGATTTGGATTATTTAGTCTGGGAAATGGTGGAAAATAATTTGAACAATTGATCTAATATTTCTCAGAGCCCATTGACACATTTGAGTAGTTGTTAATAAAACAACAAAACTTTTACAAAAACCACAGAACAGCATCCTAATGTCAGATTTAAGCAGATAATTTATGGGATTTATTTATAAATAATTGATTTATCAAATCATTTAAATATAGTTGCCAGTTTTGTACTTTGTATGAAATGGACAAACTGATGATTATTTACTAAAATTATTCCACACTTTTTGTTCATCTCACATCAGCTATGAGGGGATCCTCTCCTGCTTTAAATACATAATTAACCAAACTGTGTTATAACAGAATAATAATCAAATGCCGTTAGTTAAGTTGGTTAAAGCCACTGTTGGGTGGTAATAATCTGCAGCATTCTGTTTGTGCATGCACACAAAGAGGTTAAATACCCCAGCCCTATTGCCACCCCCCCACCCCAGCACCCCTCCACTCATCTGTTCCAGCTCTCCCCAGCGTCACACCGCTCACATCTCCAACACCACCAGATCTTCCCTTTTTTCCCCCTGCTTGCTCTTTACTAAAGTTTGGCTGTCAATCAGCTGTGGCCTCAGGCAACAGGCGCTGATGAAAAGACCCCTGAAAGAAAGAGACCCAAATTAGATTTCAATAAGGATGTTGAATATTCATATCGGGGAAACATCTAAAGGTAAATGCTTTTTGATCTCCTCACACAAATATCACTTGTGTGCATTCCCAGGTCCTGGCGCTCTGGTTCTGCTGTGTTTTCTCCACCCGCCCGGTCCGGCCCTGGCCCCGGCCTCGGCTCCGTCTCGCTCCTCGGGGGATGCGGTGGAATAATGATGATGGAGCTACAAAGGAGGGGGGGAAAGAGCCATAATGAATGTTTATACTAAAGGGACCCAATTGAAAGGGCATCGGTACTAAGTATTCAGTAATTAGTATTTAGCTGAAGTTGATCATTGAGCGCACACGTCCAAACACACGGAGACAGGCGGACACGTATTCGGAGCAGGAGTCCTGGAGCATAATCATTTATTGTGTAAACTTTAGACAGTGGAACATCCCCTGGCAGAAGCAGTCAAAACACAGTTTCACCTCCCCTGTCAGCTTGTTTACTCTATTTGTTTAATTTATTCATTTTGAGTCTTTCCCGCCTATAAAAGTCAACAGGCTTGACGTTGGGGTTGTTTATTTCCCTGAGCATACCTG
The DNA here is from genome assembly GCA_031763805.1 of Argolebias nigripinnis. Lineage (NCBI taxonomy): Eukaryota > Metazoa > Chordata > Actinopteri > Cyprinodontiformes > Rivulidae > Argolebias > Argolebias nigripinnis. Next base: position 15,851,729 of record JARVJN010000144.1, read on the forward strand.
TGTTCCTCAGCTTTGTGTAGAATAATAATGATCTGTTACGTTGGAGATGAATGTGTCCGTTTAAGTTGTTTTGTCTTGTCTCGATGTTCCGCTTGCTTGTAAGCCGCACTCGATACGCGGGTTAAAAAAAAAAGGGCCAGCATCCTCCTTATACCCTGAAGAAATTGCCATCACTTCCATCATAGCAGAGATGGAAATGTGTGATGGTGCTGCATGTGGGGACAGTTGGGAGGTGGTGGTGAGGAGGAGGGTGCATGGGGGGGAGACTGCCTCGGGCTCTTTTCCCCACAGAGTCCACTCCACTCGGGAACGCAGCATTAAACGAGTTCTGCGATGAGACCAAAGGATGCAAGTGGCATCTCATCTCGATGCGGGGAAGAGGACCGACTATTAGTCCGTGTCAACCTCTATCAGTACTGCGTCAGACGCCATCGTGATAGTTACCAACGAGCCACTCGTGGTGGCCCATGATGCAGGGTGACAAGCTAACGCCGTTTATCAAATAAGGCCACCGCGACGACATTCGTTCTCGTCTTACAATGTACTTTTTCTCTTTCTTGTTCTTCTTCTGTGTGCCTCCCCCACCCCTTCCTTATAACATGATGGTCAGTCTATTGCCAGGCAATCTGGTCTGTAATGTTGTTCACACCTTCGTCGAGCCAAAAAGGAAAGGGAAAAAAATTTGACAAGATACGATGACTTACCCAGGTGGTGGGTTTCACTGGTCTCTTGGTCTTATGGGCGAGGACAGCCAAGCAAGGTATGCGTGTGCGTGTTTTCTAGTGTGTGTTCCTACAGTATATGATAGTGTGTTTACCCCAGGCCCTGTGCTGCGGTGCTGTGATGCTGAGTGTCACCCCACTCCGGCCTGAGCCCTGCAGCCAGAGAAACCAGCTGTGAAGCTGACAGGTTTGTCTCCTGCACTCACCTACTACACTCTTATTTTGTTCTCTTTCCAACACACACACAAATGCAACCACATGCATACACAAAAACGTTCACTCTTTCGTGGCCTGAGGTTTAGGTACACATGCACAGTGCACACACAACTTCCCCCACCTCTCTGCATCCACACATATCCACAGACAATCACACAAGCTTCAGGCAACCTCTCTCATGCCAGCTACAAACACGGAGCAAAAGGAATATGCTCGCTGAGCTCCGAGGTATAGTGGCTACTCACTAAACACATATTTGAGATTCGACCAAAACAAAATTATTGCTTTTCAATTTTTAAAAAGAGTCTTAAACATATTAACATTTTGGTTTATTGGTGTGCTACAGTAAGACATATTTAATTTTACACAATTGTATCAGGCTTTAAAAAGTGCAGATTTGTTAATATTATGATTTGAATGTACTTTTCCCTCAGAAAGACAAACCAGAAACGGCCGGATCATTACAATTGTATTACAATTGTTACGTTTGAAGACTCAGTCCAGTGTTGTTTTTAATGAAGTGGGAAATGGGATTTTTTTTTTACATTCATGTTAATATATTTTTGTTAATGCTCTTGTGTTTTTCTTGGATGTACTTTAGATCTGGGAACATTTCAAACACCTGGAATGCTGCAAAGCTTTTCCATGACCTTGAACTCTTCTAGAATAAAAACAATTGCCCATTCCACATTTTATTTACACATCAGTCTTCATTTACTAATAAATAATAAACTGCCTAACATGGATTTTGACTGTATTACCCCATTTGATCCTTCTGAATCCAGCGGTGCATGTTTGTACTTCTGTAACACACACTTGTCCTTGTGTATTCTGCATTGTGAGGGTTGGTGAAGACACACAACATCGCCACAAGCGCCTAAACCCATGGTCCATCCAGGAAAAAAGCTTCTCAGCTCCCCTCAGGAGATACCACACTCAACGGTAACTTCCCCCAACATCTAACACACACTTATTTTACATGAACACACACCTACAGACTAGACACAAGGTAGTGAAAGATGCCATGTGTGTCCAGGTGTCTGGCTGTGCTGGAGTGCCCTTCAGATGTCACAACGACAGAAATCAGTGGTCTGACCAGAAAGTCTTCAGGCAGCTCGCGCACGCGCGTGTGTGTGTGTGTGTGTGTCACATTTGTGTGCACGCTGTTGTGTGTGTTGTGTTACATCTGCACTTGTATTTGCATGTGTGTGTGCTTCTGTGTGATTGCAGTAACCTATTCCTAGAGGGTGGGGGTGAGAAAAACAAGTGAGAAAACAGCAAAACAAGTTAAGAGACAATGAAGAAAGCAACACTGGCACCTGTTTCCCCTGGTGTGGAAGGAAGGCAAAGAAACTCAACATATCAGTCCCTCGATAGACTATGTTGCTAAAACACCACCGATACCTTTATTTCTGGAAGTTTTAGCTAGACTGCCTGCATCCTGTCACACTCTAACCCTCCATAAACATGCTCTCATTCCCAGCATGCACACACACCTTTTTTGGTTCAGTTATGTGGCCAGATGTCCAAGTTGACATAGCGCTTAAGGCGTTTGACTGGATGAAACAGTGCTTTGGCTCCGGGTAAAGAGGGATTAAAACAAGGCCTGAGGCACTTGTGTTATATTGAAAACATCCTGGGCTGCTTTGTATGGAGATTTGCATACATTGGGGTCTGTGCAGCTACGGCCCATCTGGTGAAGAGCATTGTCCCCAAACAACAAAGTGTGTTTAAATATTTCACATCTCCATCTACTGGGACAGAGGGAAGTAAAACAAAAAATTGTGAGTGATGGAAATGGAGGAAGAATGAGGTAGGGTAAAAAAGAGAACAAGTAGATTGGCACGACTTTAAATTTGAACTGCACCCAATTGTGCCTCAGTCGGAGCCACAGTAAATAACACTATTGTTGGCTAGAATTTGGAAAAATCAAGAGAATCTAATTATAATACTTAGCAAATTTAAAGACTTAAGCAATGGATCATTTTTTGAATACACAAATGAAAATTAAAATTGAGTAGGTTTGCAAGTACACCATTAAAACAATTACAAAATGTATCAATATGACATTAAAAACGAGTTTAATTTGTGTGATAAAGCCACCACAATGATACTACATGGACAATCTACCTGACTTTGAAGTGGGATTCTTTGAATAAGTTCTTAATTTGAATACATTTTGGCATTGGTAAGTAGGGATGGATGAATAACCCACATGAGAGTGGGCTCATAGGTGGGCCCATTGCTGTCCCTAAAAAGAAACTGGGCTTTATTCAATCCTTTGTGTCCCTCATATGAAGGGTACAAGGTCTGAAACACTGCGTTCTGAGCTTCTTGTGATCCATAAAATTTCTCAAGAATTATTTCTCTTTGACTGCTCAGAGCCAGGCAATAGCCTAAAATAGGGCAAAGAGGTCTACCCAATGCCACAGGCATCGCATAAAGACGATTGTCATGGAGTGCCATCACCATTTTGTGTTACATGAGCAGGTTGTGCCCAGTTAGAACTCTACCAAGTGTACTTAAAGTTTTTCTTGCCATGGTAATGGGAGCTTGGGGAGAGAGGTCTCTCATCACAACTGATCAAATTTAGTCAACAAGAAGATGGTGAAGGAGACCTCAGAAACAAAATTGGGTTTATGATAACTGGATTCTGCTTTTTGGAGACTCTCAATTTCTCCTTGGATGTTATGGAAACAAGACCCTCTGCTCTTGCTCACACACACACGCACACACACACACCCGAGAACATCTGCTGACCCTGTCAGAGTTGTACTGGCTGAGAGACACCATAACATCCTTCATCAGGACTATGGAAACTATCTGGAAATGTTCATGGACAATCTCACATCTTGTCGGTACACTGTACCCTGTGTCCAAGGACACGGTGTGAGAGATCTTTATTTTTATACTTCATGTTTTCTTCCTCTTTTCTTAGCTAAGTGATAAGAGCAGCGCTTCATAGAAGCTGCAGTCCCTGTACAGTTCCATCTACCCTTCAGATGGCCGTATGGAACGTCATTTTGTTTTATTAATAATGGGTGCATCTGTACTCCAGTCATCCGCCATTGGGTTTGGGAGATTAACTACTGTGACAGGCTGTGAAATATCTTCTGCCCAAGGAAAATGAACCAGAAGCACACTTCTTTGTGTGACACAATCCTTCTAAAGGATGAATGGTTGTCTGGGTCATTTCCAAGAAGCTTGTAAAGCTTAGAAGAAGCATTAGGCCCTTTAACATCTTCACAAAACTTTGTCCATGAAATTATCTTACACTTTCTTAGAACACTTTAAAATGCTTGTGGAAATATACATACTGTTCTCACCTGGTTTTACTTGATTGGGATTTATATCTGTGCCATTTACCCCTCAGTACCTTGTGAAGGCCAGCCATGGAGTCCACCAGGCCAGCTGCTTTGAAGGCTTCCAGACTTTCTTCGGACAGGCAGACCTATAGGCAATTTGTACAACAACAGTCAGTCATGCATGTGACCTCTGTCTCATTGGCTTGCACAGTTTTAATCCTGGTAATTCTCTCAAGCATCAACTGAGAAAGAATGCAGATAAACAAATGCCTGTCAATATTTGTGGGTTTCTCTAAATGACTGGGCATGGTTTCTTCACCCTCACCCTAAACTAAATTTATCAATGGTCTGACATAGTTTCCTCCAAGGACAACTCCCAGTCACTGGAGTCTACTTAATTTATGTTCATTTACAGTCTACTTCATTTACCAAGTCCATAGACCTGACTATTACACTGCCTGGCCCCAAAAAAATGTCACCACCAACAAAAAAAGTTCATACCGTTACACTAATATTTTGTTGGACCGCCTTTAGCTTTGATTATGGCATGCATTTGCTGTGGCATTGTTTCAGTAAGCTTCTGCAATGTCACAATATCTAGTTCCATCTAGTGTTGCATTAATTTTTCACCAAGATCTTGCATTAAAGGTGAAGTCTGCAGTTTCTGTAGAACTGCAGCACTTAGAAAAAATTTCAACAGGCAAAGCATTCTGATCCCTCCCCCTCAGAGCCATATATGGCTCTGCTCCCCCATGCTCTGCTGAAATTCAAATTAAAGCTCTGTTTTTATTGGCTGATTCAAATTCAAGCTGTTTTTATTGGCTGGTTACAAAATCTGGTTTTATTGGCTGGTTAACGGCGGGTCACTTTTTCTTTTTAAAAATGCTTATTTACCACCTGGAGAAGCAAGGGGTCAATATATTTTTTTTTTTTTCAGAGATTACCTCTCTAACATCAGTCTAGTGACAGAGTGAAGAAATAAGTTAAAATATATTGTTAGAAAAGTTACATATAGCAGCTTTAATGACTAGGCAGTAGGCATGATGGTTGCATCACTTCACCTTCCCCTTTTCTTACTCTGATGCACCCATCACTCTGGAACAGGGTAAATCTGGACTTATCAGACCACATGACCTTCTTACGTTGCTCCAGAGTCCAATATTTATGCTCCCTAGCCAAATGAAGCTTTTTTTCCCAGTTAACCTAACTGATTACTGGTTTTCTTAAGGCTAAACAGTTGTTCAATCCCAATTCCTTAAGTTCCCTTTGCATTGTGCGTGTGGAAATGCTCTTAATTTCATTATTAACCATAGTCTGAGTGATTCTGTTGCTCTTCTTCGATTTGATTTCACCAAACGTTTCAAGTGATTGCTGATCACGATCATTCAGGATTTTTTTTCCCGGCCACATTTCTTCCTCAAATATGATGGGTCCCCACTATCCTTCCAGTTTTTAATAATGCATTGGACAGTTCTTAACTCTATTTTAGTAGTTTCTGCAATCTCCTTAGATGTTTACTCTGCTTGATGCATGCCAATGATTTGACCCTTCTCAAACAGACTGGCAGCTTTTCCATGGCCTTAAGTTTCAACATGGTTGTTCAAAAAATGAGAAGCAACTCATTGCACCAGTTGGGGTTAAATAACTTGTTGCCAGCTGAAAGATAATCACCCACGCAGTAATTATCCAATAGGAGGCTCATACCTATTTGCTTAGTTAAATCCAGGTGGCAACTTTTTTTTGGGCCAGGCAGTGTATATTACTATTATATTAATAAACCAAGGACCTCCTCCTTATTATTAGTATGGGAGGTAGGTACATTTCCTTGATTAAAGACAAGCAGGTCTTCTGCCAGCAAATATTTGAATAGAGATCTGCCTCTACAGTTGATATCAGAGTTCCCCAGTACATGTGATAGGAGTTGGCATCACAACCGATGAGTACTGGGAGGCCCCTAGCTTTAATTGACTTATTGCCATAAACTCCTGTGATGGAGATGGCTGCTATGAATCAAATGTCAGATAAATGGAGGCTGCAATGACCGGTCTGGACTCGCCATTTGACTGAATATCCAATTGCGCTGCTACAGCATAATAACCTGTTGTTAGGTGGGGCAGTACAATAGGACGACCTTGGCTGAGTGATTGGAGCTGTCATTCTCCAGTGCAAAAGTTGGGGGTTCAACTCCACTAGTTGTCACATGCCAAAGAGTCCCTGGGCAAGACAATGAACCCATCATTGCCTCCAATCT
>JARVJN010000144.1:15958979-15970089 GCA_031763805.1 Argolebias nigripinnis
CTTCCACCATGAAAGTGTGTGATCATGTAATTGTTTGTGTTGGGGGGTGGTGGGGGTGCTTCCAGGACTGGATTGGGTTTGAAATGGGTCAGATTGAACACAACGACTGGAACCAGAGACTCCTGCTGAAGAGAGGACTGATGAAGACCAAGATCTGCTCCCCCTGCAGAACAAATGAGACCTCCATCACACTGAGAGACAGAGACTTGGCGTTTTTCGAAGACCCGCTGTGACATCACGTTTAAAAAAACTGCTGCCATCTGTGGTGTCAGCTGGAGGAGAGGAGAGAGGAGGCATCGCGCGTTTTGTTCGAGGGCGTTGAGCGTGGACGAGTCCAGGAACTGCATCCAGCCAAGTTCAGGAACATACAGAGCTCATGCGCTCCAAGCCGCCGTGGCGCGTGCCCAGCGCTGCTGACCCTCTCTGGCTGGCCTGTTTAGGTTTTTATTTATTTTTATTATTTTTTGAGGGGTGGAGGGGGCTGTTGTTTGTCATTTGAGCAACGGTTCTGAGGAACAACGAGGTGAGGAGAGGCTGCAGCTCGAGCTGTCATCTGCAGGCGAGGCGTGCGTAAAGACGCACAATCCACAGGATCAGACTCGGTTTGAATTGGGCTCTTTTAACAATGGTGATGATCGATGTGCGTGCGTGTGTTTGTGTGTGCGTATTATATGGCGGCTGTGGCGCAGTCATATCAATATTTAATAATAATAATAATAATAATAATAATAATATTATTATATCAATATTTCTTCGCGTGGAAGCCGCAGAAGCGCAGTGACCGCTGCTTTGCTGCAAATCCGCTTTGAAGATTTTAAGGGTCTAAACGAGTGCTTGCGCGCGTGACCGTGATGCAAATCGGCTTGTGCGTGTGTGGGAGTGTGTGTGTACGCGCGCACTCCAGCTCGGAAACGGGGAGCTGCTGTAATAGACGCAGACGCGCGTGAAGGCTTGGAGGTTTGAACGGGTTGTCCCTCTGCGTGTTCACAGCGGACCTTGATTTAATGTCCAAACAATTAAGGCACGCGGTGAATGCCAAGAGAGGAATCTACAGCATCACTTCCACTCTTTTATTTTTTAATTTATTCTTTCCAAATGTCCCCAGGCCGCAGGAGGCTGACCCCAACAGGCCTTGACAATCAGACAGTGCAGCACTGTGTTTGTTTGTGCTCTGGGGAAGATTCACCTGTGTGTGTTTTTATGGATTTTTAGAACCACTAGAAAGGGTGGTCCCCACAATTCATGAAAAACGTAGTAGTCCCCATCAACATATGAAAACTCGTAGGTGTGTGTGTGTGTGTGTGTATGTGTGTGTGTACGCAATGCGCAGCTTTCTGTTTTATCGGCTCAGTTCTTCGTCCATAACGTGATAATATGACGTCAGTGTCATCATCAGCTGCAAAGTGGGAGCATTTTAGATTTGATTCTAAACCGGATTAATACAAAAATTTAAATAATTTTAAAAAATGGAGCCTTTCCAAAAGTGGTCATCCACCTCCAGGCTTCAAACAAAGACATTTGGAATCAGGTAAATAAAAGCTTTTACTTTATGCATCTTCACGTGGTTTTTATGTTAGGATTTGGGGAAGATGACGCTCTGAAGTGCACGCGCCTGTGAAAATCTGCTGATCAGCACGTGCAATATAAACAAGATTTAAAAGACTTAACGTTGTTAATAGGAAGTCTAATGAAAAGATCATTAAATTCAGGTCAGGAATGAACTAAATGGACAATTCAGTTCTCGTTCTTTTCTGCTTGAAGCATCAAGGTTGTGACAGCGTGTCCTTTTTATTAAATATTCCTCTAAAAGTGAGGTCACCATTAGAGCGGCGCGTTTGGACACACCACTCTTAAATATAATCAGTCTTAGGGACATCCCATTCCAGCACATCTTCACTGGATGTCAAAGCTGAGGCCCACAGAGGCTGAGACCAGACAGCAGCTGCATTCAGATGCAGTGCGCGCTTTACTGCCACCTGGTGGCCACCATGTGACAGTACACCTCTGAAGGCTGTTCCCATCCTCAAGCACTTCAAAACGGTTTCAACTTGTTAAAAGTTTTACTTTAAAAAATAATAATTAAAAAAAACGAGCTAATGAGCTAAAGCATGAAATGAAATGTTTTACAAAGATTACATTTATTGTATCATAGTGGTTGAACAAGTTTTGTTACATCCAAAGATGTGTTTGGATTTTTTTGGTTGAAACTAAAATGTTTTCCAGCCAATGTCAACAATCTCAACCTAGGCATGTCTGTTGGGACCAGTCTGTCTGAAGAATAACGTCTCATGTTGGCTGAATAAATCCTCAATACTCTGAGTGGGGGTGGAAGAGATTTGGCATTGTCCTCTGTCAGCCATTGATTAGTTCGAATCCAGTCATCGTGTTTGAATAACATAACAATCTGTAACAAATTATGACATGGTGTAATCAGGCTCATTATTAAACTGGGGGCTCACCGCAGCAGGGCAATTCTTTAAAGAATTCCAAAAAAATGACAAATTTACCAAATTTAGTTATTAATATTTGATGGTATATACTCCAGTGAAGCACTTCAAATGTAAATCCTGTCTGATATTAAATGTTTTTGTCATTTGTCCTGTTCTGTAACTTCTCGTGACAAAATAAAGTCTGAGCTGCCATCAGTTTGTGACCATCTTCATTATCTTCTGAAGGTTTTTCTGGGATACGCCAACACTTTGAGAGTTTTGCTCATGGAAAAGTGAACTCGCTGTGCTGGAGAACATCCTTGCTGACCTAAAAATAAAGATTCAGAAACATCAAACATCTTGAGCGGTGTTCAAGATATTTTAGATCATGTGAAAACTTTAAACTTTTGAGGTCTTCGGTCACTTTTTGTGACTGCGGTTGGTCCAAAAGAACATGTCAGCACCACGGAGAGCTCCCACTGGACCAGCAACATCACTTCTTCAAAGAGAACGTTTACAGCTTCAGATTAAACTGGATTATCATACACAACCCTCCTCCTGGCAAGCATGTTGATCCAAATGTAGATCTGAAACGCTGCAGTTTAATTATTGTGTAAAGTTTTAGCTGCGAAAATAAAACAGTTTAAACAACGTAAAGAAAATTCACCAGACGACGATGGTAATTTCTGAACTGACAGTTTATTAAGGCTTGATTTCTTCTATTTGAACAAAGTGTGTCCACTACAGTTGTGGCCTTTTAGAGATAATCCGTTTAGTATTTTGTGTAATGGATCCTTTAGCAGTGTTGAATCTCAAGGCTGACCAGACATCAAGCCTGAATTAAAACATCTTACATGTAGTATTACCCAGTGCGTACGAGCCCTAAACCACAGTCACAACCAGTTAACGCTTCCTGAGGGGGTAAAAAAACAACACGTCCTCCTCGGCGACGTCCTTCAGCTTCTCACCTCCGCCCAGCTCTACACAGCACGTCGAGTTGAAGATGAACACGTCCGTACGGACAGGTGCACCATATTGCTTGGATCAAACTAGCCATCGGTTAGTGCAGGTATAAAAAACAAAAGATGGAGAACAGAAGCTACCGTTAGAGGTCATTACAGGGCATACACTGGCCAGGTAAGAACACAAATGTACCTCCTCCGAGGGTTCATACTTGAACATTAGCAAAGTGCATTGTGTGTGTACACCATCTCACTGGTATGAGAGCAACGTTAAAACCTGGGTAAATATATCAACAGAAGAGTTCACAGAATATACATCATCTAACCTGAACGTACAAACAGCTAGCCTCGGTCACAACTAGTTCAAATGGGTGATGACGTCATTTGCTTCAGTTCAGATGAAAAACAAAAAACATAGGAATCTGATTTATATGAGGCTACATCAGATTAAAGTTACAGCGTTACACAAATGAAAAAGAGCAGACGTGAGCAACATTTTGTGTCAAGACGATCCCTGCGAGCCACAGACTATCGAGGCAACAATCACAAAGTAATTAAAAGAGAACCCACTCATCTCAGACGCTGCGTTTGAGCTTTGAAGATGCTAAATGAGCAACAAACTCAGAATCCCTGCTAGTTTCTAATCTGGTGAACAGCACTGTGACCTTAAAGGCAAGAACCAGAGGACACTGGTTTCAACATCTCCAGCTGACTGCGTTATTTTTGTCATGCACGTTTCATTTTATCTTTTAATGTTTCCAATTTATTTATTTTTAATACACCCCAGGACTTGCGGTATCATAATTAATAGTTCAAAGCTGGAACAAACTAGAATTAAAACCAAAAAAACACACAGAAACCATATTTCATTCTCTGTTTTTCTTACTGGATAGTAAATCAGTTACATTAATTTTTAGATTATACATTTTTTTAGGCTTTCTCCATGAATATATATAGACTCCTACGTTAAAGCTTAGCATTACAAATTCAAGGAAAAAAAAAAACACAAACAAGGATTAAGACAGAATGACGGTGAATGGACAAACATGTGAACCCTTACCCTTTTAGTGAAAGTAAAAGTCTAAATCAATAGCAACGATTTAATCAAGGTAACCGTTACACCATTACATAAATCTAATAAAGAAGATGGTGGGCGTGACGATTCTCTCAGACTGGGTTGTGTACATAAACAGAATCTCCCGTTGAAACATCCAAAAGACCATTTCAGGACAAACAAAACAAACATGAGGGGTTTGAAAGTGGTGATCCAGTACAGTTCATTTAGATTTAAACGGAGACAGTTCTGGTTGTGGAGGACGCGTCTTGTTAGTTCTCGCCAAGAAGCTTCAGCACTTCCTCTGAAATGTTTCAAGTCCCGGCGCATGGCTTCACACTATCCCTGATTTCTCCAGCAGTGTCACTGTTTGAGCAGTTCTTTTGAAGTCTCTCTGATAATAATAATAATAATAAAAAAAAAATAGAACAAGGCTCCAGAAGAAACGTTTCGAAAATGAAAATTGTCAGTAGTAAGCCAGAAAATAGAGATTTTGTTGATCTGAATGAAAAATAGATAAACCATTGAAGTTTTACTATCCCAGTCCGAGGTGGCCTTTAGGATCCTCCAACCCAGTTGGCACAGTTAACAGATAAAGCATGGCAACGTTGCCCCCAAATGGCAAATAGGTGCATGACACATCCGTTCCTGATTGTACTGAAATATAAAGTGGCAGATTTCTTTTCTTCTTCGTGGTGCAGTCAAACCCTGATTCAATTGAAAGAGGAGCGGGGTGAGGAGGCGCGCGAGAGAAAACCCGTCAGGTGAGAGAAGAGTACATGATGGAGCAGGGGGTGGAAAAAAAACTTGAGTGGTGGCTGACAAGTAATACATTTAATCAGCGCGTTATCGCTGCACAAAAATCAGTGGCAGATGACGAAAACAAAACAGAAGTCTTGACAATGGTGCAATATCACCGGGATTAAATAAAAATAAAAAGGAGGAGGAGGAAAAAAAGGGGCTTGTTTGCTTTTTCGTATTCTTCTGTCTTTAAATTGAGTCCTAGTGTAAATCATCAAGCCAAGAATAAAAGTCTTCTATTGTTTATTCCTGTTTTGGCGCTCCTGTTTGGGGAAACAAGAAAAGAATGATTTTAATGATGTGATTGTCATCAAAGTACAGGATTCTTATTTCTGCACTTATTCAGGTCAATGCAATAAAAACAGTGATCAAACACTAGATTATTTTTTTTCACCTATTTAAACACTATTAAATTAACAACAACATCATCAGGTCAGGACTCTGCGGTCTACACTCATCTCCAGGCCAGCGGTCACTCTTTCAGGGATGAAGATGTTCACATCCTTGATAGAGGAACGATGGTTTGAGAGAGGAGTAAAGGAGGCCATCTTTGTGAAAAGAAACCGTCCATCATTAAACAGAGGTGGAGGCCTCCTGGTTCAACTGTCACCTTGTTATAATGCTGTTATAGCTAGTATCACTCAGACACCAAGCGGTCATCAGAGCACTAACGATCAGTCGTTAGGCTGATGGTCCTCCTTTAGCTTGAATAGTTGGATGAGTTGGATGTCACCAACAAACTGGTTGATCCACTATCATAAGGTGCTATTTACAGTATAAGATTGAGTTTATTGCAGCACCTCAGACTGACCAAGTATTTTGGATTAAAGACGAAATGTTTCAACAAGTTTTTTTTTTATCCATCCAGAGGATCTGAATCAACTTTGTTAGACTTTTCTACCTGGATTATTGAGGATGCATCAGGAAACTATTAAACAAATTTTTTTTTACCAAAAAATGTAAGAAAACCTGACGGTTCTTACCTGATCCAACCGAGAACGGTTCTGTATCTGAGGAGGTTCAAAAGTCTGTCAAAAATCACAAACGAGGCAAAAGAGAAACTAAAATCATTAGTCTCTCCAAACCAGACACAGAACATTTAAATATTAATAAAACCTTTTTATATATATTTAGTCACATGGTTGGATTACTAAACACACCTTGCGCACCTCCTCTTCTTCTTCCTGCCTCTTCTCATAATGGGAGAAGTCATCAAAGATGGAGGTGGTATGTTTGTAGGTGGCGATGATCTTGAGCACCTGCTTGGCCTTCTCCAGAGGAACCTCCTGAGTATCACGGGAGTTGGTCACCGGCTTGTTGTCGTTGTTTTCCAGGCGAATGTGGCGCAGCTGGCTGTTAGGCACGTCCTTAACAAACAACCAGTCCACGTCAAACTTGCCCTTCCACTTGTCCTGTGCCCAAACACCAGCACTGGTCCCATAGTCCACTGGTGAACGCATTTCTGCCACACCACAGAAATGACCACTGCCGTTGACACTGTAGAGCAGGTACACCGGACCTTTAGCATTCATGCCCCGGAAGGCCGAGTCCAGCCGCTTGTTGCCATGCTCCGTGCTGCACCAGATGGAATACTTGATGGAGCGATGAATATCATCCTCAGAGTAGCTCTTAATGATGAAGACACGACCATTCTTCAGGTTCCAGTCGAAGTCCTTGGGGTTGTAACTATGGGAGGCACGCAGCTTATCCAGCACCGGGTGGGATTCTCCACTGGGCCCCTGACCAGCAGACATTTGAGGACCGTTGTTCCCAACACCAACCATTCCCATCATACCACTTCCATCTTGGCCAGGGCCACCCTGCCCATAACCCTGGTTCCGGTTGCGTGGTGCAACCCAACGGGTCTGGGGCTGAGGTGGCTGGATGTGATTTTGGTAAGGTTGAGGTGGTGGCTGATGGTGCTGGTGGTGGGGAGGTTGGGGCTGTAAGGCCATAGGTTGCATCTGGGGTTGCACTAAAGACTGAGGAGGCTGCATGGGTCCTTGAGGTGGCATGGCATGAGGCAGACCAAGAGGTGGCTGCTGTTGCTGCAGTGGGGCTGTAGCTACCTTAGTCACTGGGCCCTTGTCCCAGGTCCCAATGTTCATGTTGTGTTTGATGGGTGGTGGGGGAAGAGCTCCCCCTGGATTGAGCATCCCTGGCTTCACCTTAGCTTTCAGCTGCTGTGGTTTGGCAGGTTTGCTAGCAATGGCTGCCCAAGAGGTGGGTTTAGGTGGAGGCATTCCAATAGGTGTGGCGCCATTTCCCGTGGCTGCCACCGCAGGTCCGCCGATCACAGATCCCACAGCTTTGACTCCTGACCCCTGACCAGGGATATCCCCTCCAATCTTCAACCCAACCATACCCTGGTCCAGGCTGTTCATGCCAGGGGCTTTGTTTAGGGTGTCATTGTGAAAGCCCGTCTGACCATCAGGCACCAGAGTGCCCCCCAGGGAGCTGGGAGGATAACTATAGCTGCCACCGTACGCTGAGCTTTGAGTCTGCTGGCCCTGAGAGCCACTTGTTCCCCAAGCAGAGAAGGCAGGGTTTTCAGGGAAAAAGTTAAACCTGTGGGGGTAGATACTGCTTCCCAGTCCACCTGGTTGGCCAAACACCGTGTCCGGCATGAAATGATGATCTCCATTACTCAAAGGTCCATAGGGCGTGAGGTATGGAATAGGGGGGTCTCCACCTGTGGACCATGGGGCCTCACTCAGCGGGTATGGAAATCCAATGGAGGGAGCATAGTAGCTTGACAGGTAGGGATCGGTGATGGACTGGTAGCTGTTGTTCTGAAATCATGTGTAAACAATAGCAAGTGCCTTAGATGTTTGATTTAAAAGTAATTAAAATAAATAAATTAAACTCTTCTTGTTTACTATTCATAAGCAAAATATTGTTTTAGATAACGTTTCAAAGTAGAACACAGTTGATTTAAAAGTAACTGTGGGCACATTTGTCATACTGTGACGTTTATTAAAAATAATATGATTTAAAAAATGACAGAATATAAGGAGTACACCTCACCTGAGTTGATTGACTGGTGAGGTATGGCTCAAAGTCATTGTCATGGACAGTCTCCTTCTGATGTAGTGAACCATTTTGCACTGAAACATAGAAGTAGACCAAATTTAATTATGCATTTTAAAAGCAGCGACAGTTGTTTAAAATATAAAGTAGCCCTGTGGTTCAAACAACACACTTGGCACATAAAAGAATCACTGTGACGTTTTAATACCATTGAAACACCCAAATCGCCTCAGTTCAAGTTCTAATTACTTTTTACAGTCCAAACATTTTCAAACACTTTTTACACAGTGGCTCAGTTGGTAGAGCTGTCGCCTCTCAACAAGAAGGTTGCTGGATTGAGTCCCAGCCGGGGTCCTCTCTGGGTTAAGTTTGCGTGTTCTCTCAGCCTAACATGTGTGGGATTTCTCTTTGTACCCCAGTTTCCTCCCACAGGCCAAAACATGCATGTTAGGCTGATTGGCAACTATATTGTCAGAATGAATGGTTGTCTCATTTGTCTCTAAGTGGTTTTATGATGGACCTGCAACCTGTCCACGGTGTACCCCCGCCTCTTGAACAGTGATGACTGCACTGGGCACCAGTGACCCCCAATCCAGAAAGGAAGAAGCAGGTAAGGATAATGGATGGATGGATATGACAAAAAGAATTTGCATTTTCTGAGCCGTGCTAAACAGTTCTGTGATGCTAAAGAATAATTGAAAATAGTCTGTCATGCTTCCTTCTACATCCAATTTTATTTTTATATTTTACTGGAGAAGAATAAATTATCAATGAATCTTTCCGCGCAACTAGGAAAATGTTAAGATGAAAGGATTAAATGAGCATACTCTGAAATCTCAGTACATCCAAGCAGAGTAGGTGACTATCAAAGTTAGTAGTTTTGTTTTCCCTTGAATAAACAGATGTGGCTTGCTACAGTAAAATTCTCCACTAACAGGATTCAGTTGAATTCAACAATATGATGGAACAAAGAATGTGCATGGGATCTGGATTTGAATCAAAGCAAACAGGTTTACTCCAGTCCTGAAACTAATAACCTGAACGCATGAAAAATGTCACATTCTAAACTGATTGAATCAATTGTCAAAAGCTAAAGAATTGGAATGATGTGCTCGTTTCACTTACAGAGGTGTGTGTGTGAATTCAATATCTGCCATGTAGTGTTCATTTCCCTATCTTTGATATTTGGAACAGGTGTCAACAAATCTCAGCAGCCAGTCCTGTTCTCTTTAACCAGCTATTAGATTTATTTCATATAACTTTAGTGCTAATGCGTACACCTTATAAATACCAGTACATAAAGCTCACCAGATATATTTTTTAAATCCCTCTCTGCTTTAGATGACCCAGTAAAAGTTAAAATGCAAAGTCTCGTGTGAAACAGCAGATGTGTACACCACATACTGCACATCTGAAATGAACAAACTTTCAGGAGACGCGTTCCCATCCCAAATTTGGCCATTGCATTTCAACTTCTTCGGTTTACGGCAGGACAACATACAATAATTTCAAAACACGTTAGGTTGGAAATATACATACTGATCGTTCAAGAATAAAACTGATTGGAAGATCGGTGCTTCATTGCTCACCTTTAGACACTTGTCCCTTTGTTCTCTGCATCCAGATTGGAGGAAAAAAACAAGAAAATGTTATTTATTTTTTTACACATATTCACGTTTAAACAGGGAATAGGTGCATAGATCATGTTATTGCCAAGCTGAACATAACAGAAAAAGAGCAATAAACGCATGTATCAGACTCTACAGGCTTTAATAATATGATGCAAGTGTTTTTGGCACTAATCTCAAAGCAGTGTCCATTTTGCAAAAACAAAACACTTATCGTTGCCTCCTTTAATGACTTTCTAAACGATAATGACGTAACCGCAGCACTAAAAGTAGTAAAGAGGCAAAGCATCCCAGTAAGTTACTTTTCCAATAAGTTACTCTGAGCCATTATGTAAATCTGTTTACGTTAACTAGCCGCAATGTTTATGCTTTTTAACTATGCAGATTTAAAAAAAAAAACGCACATTTTCTGCAACAAATGTCAACGTAATGAGGACAACATGTCGTCTTTCTTAAACGTTCACAATAAAAAAATAAATAAAACACATTTCACGGAACGCGTCCAACTTGCTGCTAGCTACGTGCTAGCGGCTAGCTTAGCACTTCCGAGGAATAGCCGTAGCCCGTTAAATGGTTAGCAGACAGCGAGGCACAACGTCCTTCATACCTGAGGGTCAATGCTCGTGGTAGACATAATTCATTAAGCAAGTCCCTGGATTCTCACGGAGGCCGAGCTTCAGTGTGAATTTGAACCTTCGTGGTTTGAGAGCACGGCTCAGTCAGAGTTAGCTGTTAGCTGTGCCGCTTAGCTAGCTCAGATCTAACTTCCAGTTCAGAGTCCTCTGGTTCTGAGTCCCGCAGCCTTCAAGTCCTGCTGCAGGTTGAACAGGTGAGGACGTGTGTCGTCGAGTAACACCCCGGGGGTCTGGAGTATTCCTGTTGTCTTTTACTCAGTCTCTCTTTTTTTTTTTTTATTCCACAGAGAGAGCGCTCCTCAGTAAAGCCCCGAACACTTCCCCAATGGCTGCTGCTCCATCCGGGCTCTGACACGCCGCTGCAGTTCGCCCAGTTCCCCGCGGGGTGGCTAAACTTTCAGCGTCAGGAAAAGTGACTCATAAATTCTGTTATTTACCGTAAACAACAAGTTTACTGCTGCCTTAAATGTTAGTACGGTGGCCCTTAGGGCCAAATCACAAATGAATGAACTGAATACGTCATGAGGGGTAAAGGTTAATTACAAATAATAATAAAATACTGTTTTATTAA
>JARVJN010000144.1:16096891-16110124 GCA_031763805.1 Argolebias nigripinnis
GGAGCAGAATGCTTTCCCTGTTCAAAATTTTTCTAAGATCCAATGGTTTTGTTCCTCAGCAGAGGCCACGCCTCCAGTAAGAATCAGTTCTGTATAATAGAAAGTCCAGACCCTAGTATGAAGCAAAGTGAAGGACAAGGGTCTGGTTTTAACCAGGCTAGGTAGTACCCAACCGCTCCATCTTGCATGGTTTGACACCGGAGGTTCTTTCCGAACATCTGTGCCCTATTCGTGCCCTGGAGGCATATATCGATGTTACGGAACCCTTCCGGAGGACGAATGGCCTTTTTGTTTGCTATGCTGGCTCCTGGAAAGGTCAGGCACTTTCTAAGCAGCGACTGGCACACTGGGTTGTGGATTTGATCTCCAAAGCTGACGCCTTGCAGGACCGACCACTGCCGGCGGGAGTGAAGTGCCATTCTATGAGGGGCGTGTCGACCTTGTTTGCTGCCATGACAGGGGTACCGCTGGACATTATATGCCACGCGGCCTCCTGGACATCACCGAGTACCTTTACTCGGTTTTACAGGGTGAATGTAGCTGTGCCCATCCCCTGCAAGGAGTTCTGGAGCAACATGCCTCTCCATCACATTAAGGTGGGTGGCGTGGTAGTCGTTCCTTTCAACGTTCCGATTCCTCGTGACCGTGTTGGCATACGTCATCCGTGCTTGAAGCACCGCCTCTGGCGGTCAGGAAGGATGAAATAGAACCAAAGTTACTACTGTAACTACAGTTCTATGAATCCCAGATGACCGCCAAAGTGCTTAGTTCCTTGGAATCCTTGCTTTCGCGAGAAGTTTTGAGGGATTTGAACGTCGGGTGCCACGCGCCTATATAGAATAACGTGGGTCCCCGGCAGGTCACGGGGTGACTTTGTTGTCATTTGTACACGCCCTGCGCATGCGCAAGAATGATCATTCGTGCTTGAAACACTGCCTCTGGCGGTCATCCGGGATTCATAGAACCATAGTTACAGTAGTAACTTTCGTTTTCATAGATGGTGTCCATCAATTCATAACCAGAGTTTGAGAGAGTTGGAATCATGTTCTGCTGGTAGTTAAACCCAAGTTCAGGCAGAGGTAGAGAACTCAAGGGTAAAATAAATGAATAATTTATTAAATAAAAACAAAAGGCTGACATGACAGCAAATCTTTCTAGAGACATGGAAGGGAACAGGACATGAGCCTTCACAGGGCAATGCAAAGACAAGGAGGAACACGGAGATACTAACTCAAATACAGAAAGTAATATATAATAACAAACATCTGGGGTAAAGACAATTAGGAACAGGTGGGAGCAGCAGGAGCTGGAGCAGACCACAAGGGGGAAAGACATTAGGGAGCAACAATCCTCATAGTATTCCCCCCTCTAAGGATGGCACTTGATGTCCTCAAAATTCTTCTTGGGTGGGAGGAGGGGGAAAACAGGATGGAAGGCACGAGGAAAACACAAGAGGAAAAAAAGCAAAAGGAAAATGACCTGTGAAACTCAAAATACACACAAAAAGTCGAAAAGATCAGGCGGACGGCCAGGAGACCATTCAGCATGGGATAATATTTTGAGTGGATGGCCCAAAGACTGTCCAGAGTGAAGCAAGAGTTCAGGCAGATGGCCAGGAGATGGTTGGGAGATGGTTGAGAAAAGGTCAAGAGATGGTTCGGCGCAAGGCAAGGGTTCAGGCAGATGGTCGGGAGATGGTCGGGAGACAGTCGGGAGATGGTCGGGAGATGTTCGAGAGAAGGTCAAGAGATGGTTCGGAGCGAGGCAAGGGTTCAGGCAGATGGCTGGCAACAGTCCACCACTGACCAGGGACGTCTACCTGGAGCTCCTCAAGGTCAGTAGAATGAGTGGAGACTAAACTACCGGGAAGGCTTTGAGAACAGGTAAATAAACCACAGGGGAAGCCATGGTGGAAAGCGAAGACACCACAGGTAAGGCCATGACTGCCAGTGAGCCAGAGATGAGGGCTGCAGATGGCAAACCAGGAAGGAGAGCTGGAGACAGCAAAACAGTAAGGAGAGCCACAGATGACAATGACCCAGACAAGGGGATTGCAGCAGCAAATGGAACTAGAAGAGCTACAGATGGGACCAGCATATCTGCAGCAATCAATGAGACCAGCAGATCTGCAGCAAACAAAAAGACTAGGGGATTTGCAGCAAGCGAAGAGACAGTGGATCTTTAACAGGCAAAGAGACCATGAGATCTGCAGCAGGCAAAGAGACTGATTCTGCAGCAGGTGAAGAGACCATGGGATCTGCAGCAGGTATAGAGTCCAGGGGATCTTCAGCAGACCTAGAGATCACAGGAGCTGCAACAGATGTAGAAACTTAGGGGCTGTAGCAGGCATAGCTACCACAGGGACTGCAGTGGGTGTAGCTACCACGTGGACTGTAGTAGACATGGATACCACATGGACTGCTATGGGCATAACTACCATAGGGACTGTATTATACATAGCTGCCGCAGGGACTGCAGTGGGTGTAGCTACCACAGAAGACTTGGGACTCTCATGAGACTTACAACCCTCAGGAGATATGGGAACTACTATGGAAACCGTAGGAGACTCAGGACCCATAAGAGACTCAGGAACTGCAGGAGACTCAGGAACCACAGGAGACTTGGGAAACCACAGGAGAGTCTGGAGCCATAGAAGACTTGATAACCAAAATGAGCTGAAGAAGAAGCGTGAAAGGCATCTTCCTAGACCATCTCAGAGGAAGAGTGAGAGGTGTCCTTCTGGACTCTCCTGGAGGAAGAATGAGAGGCATCTTCCAGGACCTTCTCCTAGATGCAGGAACCAGGTGGGCCATTGCAGCCGACACCCATGGAGACATAGTGATCAGATGGGTCATCACAGCTGACACCCACAGTGATAGAGGGCGCAGGTGGATGGTTACATCTGACATCCATGAAGACATTGGCAGGTGAGGTGTCATGCTGAGGAGGACCTGGCTGCTTCGTCGGCTGAACAGAATTCAGCTCCTTTGTTGGCTGAGCAGGACTCGCTGGAGACTTGGCAAATACTGGCAGTGGCGCAAGACACACAGGAGGCTCAGCAAACCAGACCTGGATCCATCATCTGCCCCTCCTGTAGCAGTGGCACGAGCTAGAACCAGGGCCGAACCAAAGCTCATCATCAGACTCTGAATCCTCCAATGGCCACTCGAAAAACTCAAGAGATGAGCGAGGCGGTGGAGGGAAGTACAAAACGGACTTGAAAGCCAGGCAGGTTCCCTGGAGCTGGGCCCTCCTCCTCTCTTACTCCTCAACTAAAAGAAGCAATGGGAGGATACCTTAGGCTGCGGTGTCTCTGTTGCCGGGCGGTTATGACCTGGAATTTGCCTCACCGGATGACGGACCATTCCTCCTGCATTCGCTCCCACTGGGCAGTGCGAGTGGCTTTTTGAGCCAGATACTCAGCCCAAGTCATCTGCCTGCTGGGTTCATGTTGGTCTATGCATTCTGTCATGCTCGACTGGCAATTGAACCCAAAGTACAGGCAGAGGTGCAGAAACTCAAGGGTAAAATAAAGAATAAATTTATTAAACAAAAACAAAAGGCTGGCGTGGCAGCAAAACTTACATAAAAACACGGAGGGGAACAGGACATGAGCCTTCACAGGACAATGCACAGACAAGGACAGAGACACTATATATACAGAAACTAATAAACAGATAATGACAAACACCTGGGGAAAAGACAACTAGGAACAGGTGGGAGTGGCAGGAGCTGGAGCAGACCACAAGGGGGAAAGACACTAGGGAGCACAAATCCTCACAGTTGGGTAAAGTTGTGGAACTGATGGTCCGTTCAATCATCTGAAAAGTTTGTTGTTTTTTTTTTTCAAAGTATGTGCCCCTTTTTCACCACAGCATTGCATAACGAACCAGCTGCTGTATCAGATTAGATTGTAGAGGCCTTTTCAAAAGGTAAAAATGAGGTAAACCACAGGTGGTACCAAGATACAGTAATACTTTACTGTCTTCAGTGCCGCTAAACTCATTTAGAACGTCTGTTTTCCTTTGTTTTGCTAAGCTCTAAATATATTTTCAGTGTTGCTGGGTTAGAAACGATGAGAAACGAGAGATGGAAAATTGTGAAAAAGCCAAGTTTCAAAAGCAGCCATTGTCTCACTTTCTAACCTTTCTCCTCCTCGGCACCTCTGTGCACAGGCATGTTGTAGTGAACACGCACTGCAGCGTGATTCCTCCTGTAACCGGCTACTTTCTGCTCCACTCCGATCACCATTTCAAGGAAAGTGCAACCTTTGCCTTGGGCCTTAATTATGTTCAATTTGCCAAGCTGCGTCTGAAACCATTGGGGGGTGGAAAAGCTCTCTGACCTATTTATCAACGCAGCTTTTTTAGTTTCCTTCCACTGACGGAGGCTGAACCAAAAAGACACCGGCAGAGAAAGAGGGGGAGCGTTGCAGAGAGTCCGAGTCAGTTTTTCGCAAAAGCAGGTTGCATTTAGAAACTGAGTTTAATTTTTTTTTAAAGAAGTGTGCAGAATATATTTAGTTTTTTTTTTGCACTCTTCATTTAAATATCCCCTCTATGAATTTGCATTGTTGACAAAACAAATGCACAAAAAAGAATATTTCAAACTAAAGCAGAGCAGTCTGAGAGCATTCAGTAAATAAAGGCCATTCCCTGAAGGAATACACAAGAGATGGAGATCCAGCAGTTTTGGTCAAAACTTGTAAAGGATTTTGTGCATAGCTTTATGCAATACTGTGAGATCTCTCAGCATGTGTTATTACTCACAGCTACCATCCAAGTTCACTAAATATCTGTAAAACTGATGCAATGATTGTGTTTCCTGAGGTCGATTAGCATGCACCAACACAAGCAACATTATTGCATTTTGCCTTCAAAGGTGGATGATAAAGAATTTCTTATTGGAGATGCAAAACTGACAGCATGCAGGAAATAAATGACATCAATAAAATGTACATATGCAGACAAGTAAAAGTCTGATTATTAACTAATTCAAAAGCAGCAACTATTGATTTTAAAACTCTTACAGTCCAAACTTCATAAAAAAGAACTTCTACCGGTAATTAAAAGGAAAATAATTGTGCTTCTTTTTGGTCAGACGTTAATATTCAAATTTCTTTTTTTTTTTTACATGCGCTGCTGAGAGAAAATAATTAGGACTTTATTATCATTTGTTTATTTATCCATGCATGAAAGCTCCTAATGAGAGCGTTTCTACAAGCTCTTGACTCTGGGGAGGTAAACTCCAACGCTGTCTTCCATTTTTAAAAATATTTTGGAAAAGTGAGGGAAAAATACGGCTAAATTAGCGGGAAACGTCATGAGTAATATGACTAACCTGAGTCTCCATGCATTGAAACGTAAAGAGGAGGAAAATACCAACTTGGGGTAATTATAACACATACAGCGAGTTGACATTTGGGGCAGAGAGCAGAGAAGGGAGATAGCTGAACTTATCAGGGGCTATAATGAAAGGTCAGCGGCCTCCTCGGTGTTTACTTCCAATCATGTGCTTGGAAAAAAAACTTCTTTAGTCTCTTTTTAGAGCACAGCAGTCTCTGGGTCAGAGATAATGCACATTTATTTTATCGATCTCTGTCAAAGGCTGGTCTTTGCCCGTGTCCACATATGTGTGCAATTGTAATGTTCGTGAAATTTTAAAGAAACTCCATTTTTAATGCAAACAATAAACTTTTTTTGAGCCATAAAGGAATACCCTTCAAGCGTTGACTCGGTGCACCGTATTTCAGCTGCATTGTGGCGTTCTTTCTCTTATGGAAAAAGTTGTGCATCACTAATGCAATTGGACTTACTGGTGCAATTGTGTGGAAGAAGGTAGGGCAATTTTGTTGAGTGTCAGGTGAGGCTTTTAAAATGTCACCCCATTTTCTCCTTCCCTAATGCAGAAACCTTTTAGAGGTTCTCTTCACTGCGTCGGGCAATAAAGCGTCATTGCTATTTCCCCCGCTCCTGTTTTTTTCTTTCTGCTGAGGTATTTGGCTGACTTGTGACTGACAGCCTTTTCAGACACGGTCAGTGTTTTGAAGACGCACATATATATAAATAGTCTCAGTTGGGATGTTTTAATGGAAAATAAAGAGCCGGCGTATTGAGGCACGTAGCAGAAGTTCAAGTCTAGTCTGAATGAGGACAGACTGCTGGGAGCCAAGACCTGTCTCGCTTATCTCCTCGCTGCCGCATCTCCACGGCTCAGTGGCAACTCGAGTCTTTGATGACGTGAAAACCAGAACCTGACTCTAAAGCAGGAGGGATTTCTCTCTCAAAGATCCACCAGCTCCCCCATGACTCTGCAGCTCCAAGTTCCTCCGTGTTCACATTACTGAGGATCTCTCCTGGACTTTACATACAAGCACAACACTGACTCTACTTCCTAAGAAGAAGACTAAAGAAGTTTGGTATGAACACCAGCATCCTCACCTACTTAGGTGCACCACTGAGAGCCTGCTGACATGCTGACACCAGTCAGAGCCGGAAAGCTCTACAGAGGGTGGTGCAAACAGCAGAGGACATCACTGGTAGCAGTCTCCACAGCATCCAGGACATCTACCACAGCCGATGTCTGCGTAAAGCACGCAGCATCAGCACAAGGACTCTTCCATCTACTACCCTCAGGCAGACGATGCAGGAGCGTACGAAAAGACTCAAAGACAGTTATTGTCCACAAGCTGTCAGATTACTGAACAATCGACAATAACGTTGCACAAAGTCACATCTGTGACACCTGATATGTTTATTGCTGCTGCACTATGTGGCTGTGTCATGTATGTCACTATCCCATCATAACTCAGTTAGTATAAATTTTACTCACTACCTGTGTAATAAACTGTCACACAACTTGTGTAGCTTATGTTGTGTCCAATATATATCATGTGCATTTAAGCTTATATCACTGCCTGTGAAATACTTATTTATTCTAATTTGTCCTACTTAGTTATATTCTACCATGTTGTTTACTATGATTCTTTTGTACTTTGTAAATGTTATACAGGTACTCCCCGAGATATGAACGAGTTCCGTTCCTATGCCCGTTCGTAAGTCAAAAATCGCCGTAAGTCGGAAATACACACTAGCCGCTACTTATACAAGTACATGTATGGTACTGTACAGTTACCAAGCACTTCGCCTATCCTAACACAGTACCCTACATAATTATCAAAAAACACATACAGTACATTTGGAGCCATTAATGAAGGGAAAAAATAGTTAATTTCTTACTGGGAGCTGCTGAATTCTTCCTCCATGTGTTAGCATGTTAGCTCGTGCATCTCCGAGCTCTGCAGCTTGCTTCACGTGGGCCACAGCGTTTACAGCAACGTCTGTTAGCATGGTAGCTCATTGCTCAGCTGCAGCCTCTCTGCCTCTAAACCTCCAATAAGGTCTCCTGTACTTTTCCTCGCGCGGCCCAGAGTTTTACAGCCTCCAAACAATGAGGTCTCCTGTAAGTTTCCACTGACTGCATCAGCTACTCTCCCCCCTCCCTCCTGTAAACCTGTAAATTTCCGCTGTCCGCTGAGTTTCGGTACCGTATTGTCTGGTGTAAAGGCGCATAAACCGCGTAACTCTAACAATGCTTTTCAATGGGAGGGCGTTTGTAACCGCGAAACGTCGTAAGTCGAGGCCATTGTAAGTCGAGGACTACCTGTAGTTTATTTATTGTAATGATGTTTTTATGATTAGTAATTTATTGTTGTGTCTCAATTGTAAATTATTTTTATTAATTCTACTAGTGTTACGCACTTTTTGTGGTGAGTTTCTAAATGTATTACATATTTTTTATCAGATTTTAGGAGCAAATTGGAGATTCTTTTACACTACTGTTAAATTCTTCATCCTACAAGACAAATTCACTTTTTTATAAAACAACTTTACCTCTCCATAAATCAATGTTTTTGTAACATACAGAGTAAACTTCACTTTTAGGTTTTTCTCTGAGGATCAAATGACTTCTTTTCCCTCCATTTTATCAACAATAATCTGGGTGAGACAAAATATACCAGAAATACAATGTGTCCTAACAAAAGCAAAACATCTTAACTTTGTTAATTTTTAAAAGAACGTTTAACCCTTTAAGTGAAAATAAATAGTTCAATGTGATAAACTTGCTTTGGATACTTCTTGTTTCATACATGTTCCTTGATTGTAAAAAATATTAATCAGTCATAGTAGTAGACAACTATAATTTATCAAAAAGTAACAAAAGTTAATTTAAAGAAGCCGCCTTGCACACAACCATTGATATCTGTGGAGATGATGAACCCCCATTTGTTCTGCAGTGACTCCGTCCTTCCAGATGTGATCTGGAAGTCCCAACGTTGTAACAAAACTTCCTGACTTTAAAGCCCGTTGTTCCTTTTCTGTTTCAATCAGTTATTTTTTATCTGTCCGCTCTATTATAAAAGATCAAAATGCTCAGGCGGTGTTTTATTGCCCTCGACGCGTGACTACTAAAGCTCTGGCACTCTGAGCGCAGTTACAGGAATAGCGATGGCTTGTTAGCACAGCTGGGTAAACGTAAGACGCTCGCTGCCTGTGAAGAAACTTTGGAGCGACTACAAGCACAGAATTAACATCTGAGGTGATCAGATCTGTGTTGTTCCCTGCTTATAGAAAATACACTGTGTGTTTCAGCTGCTGCACATGAGGAAGTCGAATCTATAATCCATCGTTAAGGAACAGTGAGCAAATCTCTTATTTAATCTTGTCTGACATGGATGAGAAATGTGTGTGTGTTTGTGAAAAACGGTGTTTGTGTCGTGTACGCTTGTATTGCAACCATCTACAATTTAAAAAACCGAGCATCCTGTCTGTGTTTGAGCCACGTCTGGCTGCAGGTGCACATGTGATCCTAGAAACTGTGAGTCTGGCTCTATCATCACTGCCTGCCTTCAGGAGGTCAGTAGTTTTGTTTTCTCCTTGTTAAACCAACACGAGAGTCTCTCCGGCTTAGAAAGAGGCTGGTGATGAAACTGGTTTTGGCACGCTCGTATAGAGCCGCTTCCTTGTAAGGTGTTCTATTTTCTGTGCATTATTCGAGGGAGTCAAAAATAGAAACCGATATGTTTGAAAGAGACGGTGATAAAAAGCCCGAGGCAAACCATCACACACACAAACGCAGAGACACCAGTTTTCTCATGGTCCTTGCCACATTTCTTCACCATGCTTCTTTTTTTTTTTACCACGTCACACACATGTTGAAATCTTTTCCATTTTTTTCTTCTTCTCCTGTCTTTATTTTTGCAGCTCTTCCTGATCGCAAGGATTCATTTGCAGCTTGAGTGAGAGTGCGGGAGCGGGCGAGAGAAGATTTTGGGTCATGGAAGGCTACAAGAACCTCCTGCTCCTGGGAGCCATCGCAGCGGCCTCCGCCTTCATGGTCACCATCCTCATCGTCCTCGTCTGCGTAGGTTGCCAAAGGTAAGGCAGCCGAGGCAAGAGAGCGGCGTCAGACCAAGTGGAGAAGCAGAAGATAACGGGGATGACAGTCCATTTTTTTCAACTCCGAGATCCCTCTCATCATCTTCTCCTCCTTTCATGTCTCCCACATCACTTCTTCCTTCTTTCTCTCTCCTCTCCATCTGTTTTATCCCCGGCTCTGAGCGCAGTGGCAGTAATGAATGTTAATGCTAGGACTGTCAGATCCAATGAAGTGATTCTTGCAGGACACCAAAGGAGGGCCAGCGTCAGAGCTGCCTTGTGTCACCCACACCCCCCACCCAACCAAGGAAGGCAGCAGCACTGGGACACCCCACGGTTCAGGGAGGATCAGAGTCTGAGCCAGGGAAGAGCGAGGGAACAGTCGTTTTGGTTTTTTTTTTTTTCCTCTTCGAAACCTTCTGGACCAATCAGAGACTACATTGTGGCTTTGTTGCCATGGGATACGCAGATAAGGATGTAGAAAAATGTCAAACCAGCTCGTTTTGTGGAAATAAAACCACTCTGCTGTTCCGATCTAAAGAACAGTGTGGAGTATATGTCCCCAGCTGGGTGTTCTGTAGTTTGTATCTGCTCTCTCTCTCTATCAGTTTAAAGAAAAAATAAACCTGCTGCAATGTGTTCTCTAAATCCCAGGGATAAAAAAAAGCATCGTGCTCATATGTCTTTTATATCTTAAAACACCTAATTTGCCACATTAATTTAAAGAGCTACAGGGGAACTCATCTTGTTTTTACATTGCTGGCCTGGGGGTATGTTGGCCATATGTTTGTAGAAAGCAGTTCCATTTAGCCGGAGCAGACAATAACTTGCTCCATTAACATGGAACTGACACAGTTTTTCATAGGATGATGCAGCGGGGCTCCTGCACCTGTTTGCAGACTTGAAGTCGTGCTATTTATTGCCTCGCTGTGTTTCGCAGCACAGCCGCAGGATGTGACGCTCAGTGCAGGTTCTCATCCTCCCAAAGTGAGAGAAACGAGGCGAAGGGCGGAGCGGTTCTCACAGCCACACCTGCGCCCAGGAGCTTTTTATTTTTATTTTTTATTTTTAAACCTTCTCTTGCTCCAGCTTGTTGCTCTTGCACCCTATCAACTGTTACTTGTAGTTACGGTCACCTCCAGGGAGCCACAGTGATGCACAGCACATACAAGGAAACAGTTGTTTTTGAAAGGCAAACCTCCAGAGGAGTAATTATCAATTTTCTTGATTTTTATCTGCAGAAACAAATGCAGTGAAGGTCATCTTTGCTCTGACAGAAACCCCAGTCACGCTCCATTCACTGTTTGTTTTATCAACCAAGGACTTTTGTGTCCTACGAGTTGGATGCTGATCATATCTATCTGTTTTCAGAGTGTGCGTGCGTTTGTGTGTTTCTCTTTCTGTCCACTGGCTTCTGCTGACCTTGTCCACTTTGATGTCGTGTCAGAAAAAGCAAGAGCAAGCACCCCCCAGCCGGAGAGAAAGGGACGTCTGTAAACATGGTGAGCTGCAATACAGTTTTCCCTGTCTCGCTCTTGCTCTCACCGTCTCCTCCATGCTCTCGTGGCATGCACAGATGCACATGCACAGATGCACATGCATGTTTCTTGCCTCCGTTAACACGTCTGTATGTGTGTGTGCGACAGCAGGGAACGCTGCGGCATCCAAAGCTGAACTCCATGAGTAAATCTGACACCAGGCTGCACGAGATCAATCGCTTCCCCTGCAATGGAAACTGTAAGTGGTAACTAACAGACGATAAATAATCAACTGCTCTGAGCGGTTAATATGAGTTTATCTAAAGATTATTTAACACACAACCCCCCTCCCTCTGTCACTGCACAGCTGTTAGTAAGAGCCGCCCAGCTAGCATGGACCTCCTGCTCCTCCACAGCCGACGCTCTCAGACAGACCTGAGGCCCTCCCATGGACGCCAGCTCCCTCAGATCCCCACCAGCCCCCAGGGTGGAGGAGGAGAAGGAGGAGGAGGAGGGGACACGGGAAGTGATGGAAGTGGAGGTGGTGAGGCTAGAGACCACACCTACACTCTACGCAATAACCCAACCCCCTCTCACTACCTGGACGACGGCTTGTACGAAAGCGTAGCTGTGCAAGAAAGTGATGCGAGCCCCAAAGTCCCCTCCGCTCCCCCGTCCACATCCGCCAGCACCCCATCAACAGTCAGAGCAGCTCAGAGCCCCCCCACTCACGCCAACGGAGCTCGCAACGGAAACGTATGTACATGCACACACATGACACGGTTACAATTTGTAAAGTATTTTTTTTAGGAGAGACTTTTCGTTAATCGTGCACTTAGTTAGATTTTCCATCAGAAAAGATTGTACGAACCAGCTCGGCACATGTTTTTCATTTTAAAAAGAAATATTAATTGAGAAATGGCATTTTTTTTTGTGCAAAAATACAATATGAATGCAAAGTGCTAAAAGACTGTTATAGTGTAGCAAAATGCTATCTAAAAGAAAAAGTAAAGCAGCAAAATGATAGTTAAGGCTAAAAATAGCTTCAAGTAGGTAAATGCCAGAAGTAGCAGAAAGAGCTGAAAACGAAAAGTAATACAGAAATAGTGCCGATACACTGAAACAGATAAAAACAATCCAATGTTTTTGAAGGAACTGAAGAAGTCTCAGTGTTTTCTATGGGGAAAATATTTGCAAAAAACAGTCACTATTTTTTTTTTTTTAAGTATCAAAGTTACAACAACAACAAAAAACAACACAAAGGTAACAGCACCCTGAGCTGAACCTTTTGATTTATAAGCTTAAATAACACCAAGTATGCAAAAATAGTTAGACTGCAAGAAACTGCATCAGTCTTCATCCAGTTGCTTCAAAGAACACACAACAAGTTTCAAATGAAAACTTAAATACAGTAATTGATCTTTTAATGACAAACATCACTGACTTGTTTAAAAGTCTTTGGTGGAAATGGGTCACCACCTGACTTAATTGAGCTTTAATCATTTTGGACTCGTTGCGCTAATTGATTTTCCATTTTTCTGATAGGTGACTAATCTGAGTGGCAACATGCTCCTGTAAAACACTGTGTTGTTGTGTTTGTTCTCTCTCAGGGTGGCAGAGGGAACGGCAGAGGGAACGGCACCATTAATGGAACAATGACAGGCAAAGGTAATGGGGCGACTGGGGTGACCAGATCCCCTCTGTCCTCCGTCAACTCTCTGGCTGTTCAAGAGTCGTCTGCAGCTGAGTATGCTTCCATAAGGAAGTATAAAAAGGTATACAAAACCCACACTTATCTAAATAATAACTTGAAATTAAATGTTCTTACTTATATGACCACTTTTTACCTAAACAAAATAAAAATAATGTATATTATTGTTTTCAAGCTTTGTAACCGTTCCTGGTTTTATATCCCGATTTAAAAAAATTTGATAATAGTACTTTCTATATGGTGTGTTATCTTTAGGGAAACAATTTGTCCTTTAAATTGCACAAAGTTAGAACAAAGTATCTCTTGGTTTATTTGAAGATTGCTACAAAGTAAAACTTTGGAAGAACAAGTTAAAACGATAGTTTAGATCTTTCAAAGTTGGGTTTAGTGGAAAAGTTATGAACATACAGGTAGTCCTCAACTTACGACGGAGATCCGTTCCTGCGCGGCGGCGTAAACCGAATTTTGACGTAAGTTGAAATATACTGACCAAATACTGCACCATATACATGCACAGTACTGTATTACTAAGCACTTAGCCTATCCTAACACAGTACCCTACATAATTATCAAAAAACACATACCGGTACATTTGGGAGCCATAATG
>JARVJN010000144.1:16167920-16180963 GCA_031763805.1 Argolebias nigripinnis
ATATATACCTGCACAAGAGCACTTAAATCTGCCCTGAATAAAACAGGTGTAAAAACTGGACATTTTTTTATTATTATTTAGCACATTTTGTTACAAACACAGGATTATGATAGCAATCATTATAAAGTCAGTATCATAATGAACAATATTCCCAACAAAAAATAAACGAACCTCAAGCTTCAAAGTGTGATCTTTTACAAATTAAAGACCCCCCTGAAACTTGAAAGAGTAAATAAATAATGTATAATCGTAATATAAATTCATATAGGTACACACACATCACTCTTAGTAGAACAAAATCTAAAGTAAAAGGCGGCAAATTTGAAATATAGTATAATATACCCATATCTATGGCTTCATGATTTTCACGTGTGAGTCAAGCTGTACAGGCTGAATGAGGACTGCAGTTTGTACATGATACCCATATTCATCTGCAGAGGAGCCAACAGTTCCAGTTTTGCATTGTGTGGAATGAGACAGTTGTGGGCAGATGCCGAAGACGTTGCTTTGGTATGACAAAATGAACATAGGCATGCAGTTAAGACCACAGAATCAGGGCACAAAAGGTCATCGCCACACTGTGGGAAGGAGAATATCGTCGCCCGTCATGATTTGTCTTAAAAAAACAACATTTTTGCACCTCCAGTCCGATCACCTCAATAATCTATCAGTAGAAAACAAATATTCACTCATCTCTTGGAAAACAGCCGCGCTCCACAAGCACGCGGGTGAAATGTCATTGAGGCACATATCGAGGGGCCGATGGCGGACGTTTTCCTGAAGTACAACCCGGAATGAGGAAGAGGACGTGCAGTACGGAGGTGGTGAGGAGAGGCCGGGGAGGCACGCATACAGCCAGGCGTCTCTCAGTGGCCACAGCACCACTGGACAGAGATTTGTAACCGATCGTGGGCTTCTTCCTCACCCCCTTTATTTTTAACATTCATCAAAATTTATTTTTTTAACATAAAGTAAAACTTTTTGATGGGTGAAAGAAAAACACAATAAATAAAGTTCTCACACAAAAATGTATAAATAAATCTCAACTTGTGCTGAAAGCATCTTAATGTGGGGCTGATGGGAAGTGCAGTCCATAGGCCTGATGTGGGACAACACTTTTTAAAAAATAAACGTTAAAAAACACACCAGTCTGAAGGAACCCAACATTCAGCCTCATCACACTGATCTGAGCCGAGTGTTTAATCAGATTGTTAATTTAGCCACATAATTTAAATAAAATAAAGCTTGGTTTTAAAGGACGCAGCCGGTGCTTTCACACAGCCCTTCATTTTCTCAATAATAAAACAACGTGCACACTTTTCTCAAACTGGGACGATTAGGCTTCAAAAATCAAAACGACAAGTGTTTACAGCAACAATAAATGCAAAAAGAAAACCAACAGGCTAAAATGAAATCACTTCATGTATACAAAGACCTAGATTGTTTTTGGTTCCATACTAATCAGTTAGTGTACATAAGTGATGCAAGAAAAATACACTAAATAAATGTTCAATCAATATCTAACAGAGCAGTTGGACGGTGAAAGTGTTTTCCCCTCTTAGTTAAACAAACAAACAAAAAAAGCGTAACATGGCACATAAAAGATTGATAAAAGCCCCATGGCTTGCTGTCCACAACAAGGCAAAGTATAAAAGCTTTTTTTGTACAAGATATAAAATATAAAAAAACTGAAACATACAATAAAGCTTAGCATCCAGCACTTCATAATAATTAATAATAATAACATCTCAACAATAAATCATAGTTCCAATATTCATAATATTAAGACGTCATCGGCCTCACTTGAATTGTCAACTTTTCCAGAAACTTTGAAAATAATCTTAAAAAACAAAAATCAGTGTAGACTGTTTATTTTTCCCTTTTTTTTTTGGATGGGGGGCACACTTCTTACACTCGCTCTTACATTTAAACACCCCTCCTGTTCACACAGCGCACACGGGGGGGGGGAAGAGGGAATGACTTCTCATAAATCAGAGATCCACAGATTTTTCTTTTCAATAAATAACTAATTAACATTAAACACTCTACAAATACTGAAAACTCTGCATTTCACGCACAACGTTGATCCTTATCTTTATACCTCACAAAGCCGGAGAAACTAGATCACAAAAAGCAAAGTTCAACCGTGAAAAGAGTCTGCATATTCCGAGTTAAGAAACTGAAACAACGTGTCTGAGGAGGAGGAAAACAAAAACAAGAATTGGTTTTTAAAAAAAAATCAATTTAAAAAAGGACAAAGGCGGTTCTTCCAGAAGCGTGAGCGACTCGGCTCTCAGGTCTTTTTCTAACGACCTCCAGTGTGAGTGACACTGAACCCGAGACAGAACGAGACAGTGTGTTGGTGTCGGCCAGGTCTACTCCACGCTCGACTTTTGGACCAGAAAAGCTTGTGTCCACTTTCTTTAATAATACGTTCAAAACTCTCAAACACCACGCAAGAGTCTTGTTTAGTCTCCCTGTCTCCCTCTGTCTCACACAGCCTTCATTATCCCTTTTTTAAATTGTATGTACATTTGTCAAATCTGTAGAATCTGCTGGAATGGATCATAAGAAACCAACTTAAAGAGAAGAAGAAAAGATTTAAGGACCCCACCGAAGGACACAAGCTATATTAACAGCAATCTGCACACACAAAAAATCAGTGATTTTTTTTTAAATATACTGTGATAACAGTCAAGAGGACATGAAGTATATCCTTAAAGGTAGGTGCGGTCACCGAGTTGTTCAGGTAAGTAAAGATCAGGTCAAAAAATGTAAACCACGGGTTCAGGACTTTGATAGGAGTCAGTTGTCATTAAAGTGCAAGTCTGTGGCAGTAGGACTCTGCATGGAAAGTGTGCCGCCGGGCCGCAGTCCCCGGACACTCATCTGTTTGCAATAGATTTTAGATTATCCCTCCATTCACTGAGGGACCCCCCCCCCCTCTCTCTCTCTCTCTATGGGAAAACGATACAGCCGAGGAGGGAACAAGACACCCTTCCTCCTGGCTTTCCCCCCTTACTCTGTCTGTGATCCTTGGTTTCCATGGTGATTGTGATGGCAAACGTACAAAGTTGCAGACTATAGCGTCGGCCGCGTCCTTGGCAGCCTCCTCGCTGATTCCTGTTGCGACAGAGTAGAAAACTGCTGGACTCTGGCCTGAACCCTCGAGAAAAAGGAACACAGAAGCACTGCATCTGGAGGTAAGCAGAAATAAAGCCTCGCGGCTCAAGCCAGCTCTTGATTACTCTTCTTCTATGGCAGTCAAGCTTGAGAATCGTGTGTCTGAGTGTTACTCGTGATGATCATTGTCGTGCAACATCCTACAGCATCTCCATTCAGAGGAAGGCCTGCCCACAGGAGGACGAACAGGTAAAGAGAGCAGAGGACTCTGCCTGAGAGATCACTGAAGATCTTCAGAGATGGGTCGATGAAGCCACTGACAGGAGCCCCCGCAGCCTCTACGAGATCCACGCAAAGTCCTTCTCACTCCCGTTCTGCTGCTCCCCCTCCTGGGTCGAGGAGTCGCTCTCCTCCTTCTCATTGTCCAACGCTCTGTGCGCCTCGCCGCCCATCCCCGAGTCCTTCCACTTCCTCCCGTCCTCCTCCCCTTCCCCCAGGATCTCCCCGTCCCCTTCCACCATCATCTCTTCCTCCCCTTCGCCGTCACCGTCGCACTCCGCCTGGTCGTCGTGAAAGCGGTCCCCGGGATACAGCTCCTCCTCGGGAGAGATGTCCCCGCCCGCATCCCCGTTGTGGTCGAGCAGCGCCGCCATGCCCCGGCCTGAGCAGTCGGTGCAGACGCCATGGCGACGGGAGCCATGCTTGATCCCAACGCTGGCCGCAGACATGAAGACCCGGCTGCACACTTTGCACACGTACTTCTTGTCTTTGCTGTGGACCTGCGGGACGGAAACACACACGTGCACATTTTTAATTTACACTCCAAACAGAAGTGTGATGTGCAGCCCTTCGAGGGCGGGTAACCGTGATGCGCTCACCAGCGTGTGCCTCTTCATGTGCTCCCGTCTGGTGAACTTCTTGCCACAGATTTCACACGGGTACGGCCTCTCACCTGTGTGGGAGCGCATGTGCCTCTTAAGGATGCACTGGTGCATAGCGGAGAAACTGCAGTAGGGACACTTGAACTTTTTACGGATCACCGTGAAGTCATTCACTGCAAGGACAGAAAGGAGGGAGGGGGGAGAGAAAATGAAGGGGTGGGGGGGGATTTAGATTAGTTTTAAAGAAACTTGTTGAGTAAAAAAAAAAAAACTAACACGACGTCTGTTTTCAGTTATTGCATTTAATTAGCAGCATGGGCTAGAAATGTAACATCAATTCCCATGGTCATCCCAATCGCAGTCAAAGCTACAGTTGCCCTGGCAACAGCGCTTCCTTCATACTAAAGCAATAAAGGCATAGAGATACTATAAACACATGGCACAACAGTGAGTCTGCCTTGGGTTGCTCTGGAAGGTCTTTACAATGAACAGGAAAAAACAGACAGACACACAAACACAGACAAGAAGATCCAATCACCTACACAAAGGGAGGGACACTGAATTACTCAAAGCAGGATTATTAATATGATATTAATATGAATATATATTAATATGAAAGATCAGGGCTAGATTTCTGACAACGCACCGCACACATCTAGTGCACACTGAGGAGGGGCGTTAAACACACAAGGAAGAGTTATAAGGTGGCACAAAGAAATTACCTCCAACTGCTTCTGCTCTGATCAAACAGACGACAACACGTCAACAAAAAGTACAAAAGAACACAAAAACTGGGCGACAGCGTCAGGCACCAGACTGTGAAATATTGATATGAACGTTTTCGTACAAAAAAATAATAATAATATGCAAACACAAATGAAAAAAGACGACTGAAGCAAAGTCTACGTTTTGAATCACAATTTATTCACATCATAAAATCTACAGAGATTCTGTTTTAAAAAAAAAAGTACAGATCAGTGAACAGTATGGGTTTCAGTGATCCAATATTTAATCTAGCTTCTCGTAGTTTTCTGTTCTTACGTCGACACTTACTGAAAATCAAAAGCACCGCACCACAGTCACACACTTTATCTCCTACGTCTCTTCAAGCGCTGCATATGTTCTCGTTGGTTCCTGAGATCCTTCAACCTGCCTGTCCATGTCAGCGGCTAGCTGCAACTGAACAGGCGACCTGAAAATGGGTTTTTTTATGATGCATTTGGCATTTGAGAGTTTCTCTTACATATATAACTTACATGCACAACTGCAAATGGGCCGAATCCCACTGGAGTCAAGTTTATCTTTTCATTTTTTTGTGGAGCACCTAGAAAGGTAAAGGCAGATGTCTGCTCTTTTGGGTACAGTCATCACGATATGGGTGTCAGTAAATGGATTATCTTGAGAATCATTTGTTGCACGACGGCTGTAAACTTAAAGCCAAAGATTTAGGCAGAGATGGGCGTAAATTTACATTAATAATAATCCAAAGCCTGTGATGGGCCCAACCCATCAACACGGTCTTCACCATCCCCCTCATCCTCTCACATTTTTCCCACATGATTCCTCGTTGTTGTTTTTTGTTGTTTTGTTGCCCTGAGCACACAACCACACCATTATCGACATCACTAAGCTCATCTGGTTTAAAGGTCCTCTGCCCCCATCAGCCCCTACTTCCACTTCAGATGTGGGGTCAGAGGTTAAGAGGGGCCGGAGCCATGAAGGACCAATTACAGTCCAGGTCCTACCTCACTCAGACGCTACAAGACTTACAAACCTGGGACAGAGAAGTTGGTCAGACAAAAAAACAAATAAATAAAAATGAAAATGACACCACCCAACCCCCATCCGAGCTGCTACCATCCTATTGTTTTAGGAGGCTTTGTCTCGTTCCGCACATCCCCTCCATCTGCGCCGATCTGACAGCTCTGACTGAGTGAAGTCACATCAGAAAGACTGAAAAGATTTGCTGCGTCTCTTGGATGCGACACAGAACTCCTTTGTCATTTATGCTATTTTTAATTCTCTGTTTAAACTGCTCTCGTGCTACTGCAAACACATTTGATGCACAGGTCCAATTTGGAGGCTCGACTCTGATTTGTCACTGCAATGCTGCAGAGGTCCTGCAGGTGGAGTGGTGGTTTGGGGATGTGAGCCACAGACAGGTATGAATTCTGAACGGCTTGTGTGCATGATGCAGGGGTGGTCGGAAAGATTAAGATCGCTCTGCCTAAAAAGGACGCAAAAGTCAGAACGGTGAGTGGCGACAGAGAGGGTTTTAAGATTAGGAGGTGGAGAAATAACGTCCACCCCACGCCTCTCCATTCGGCACAGCAGTTTAAAGTAATTCATCTGGTTATGGGTATAATTGTGTATGGGTATAACACATTGCATAAACTTTGGGTCAAAAGTTCCTTCAGTCAGATTCATTTTGCATAGCAACTGTGCATTTCTGACAAACAAGGAGTTCCCTTCACAGTAATATTAACATATTCAACAAGCTGTAAAAAATATGGGTCACACTTTGGATTGTAAAAGTGCATGAACGTCACAAAGCTGTTTGGCATCAATGTTAAACACAAAGTGAAGGAACACTGCCAACTGAACAAATGGGTACAAAAGTGTGTTTCACAGGCTTTCCACATCAATACTGCTGCTAAAACCATCAACTTTCATGTGCTGCGTTAGCTGCCACAGTGGATCTGTAAGTCCACTCTGAGACATTTCCATCCCAGTGCTGCCTCCCAGTATAGCTGCTGGCAGCAGCCCCACCTGGCAGCACACTTTAACGTGCGTTGCCAGGTTTTTCTGGGTGCTAAAAGCCTTGGCGCAGGCCGGGCAGGTGTGACCTCTCTCTCTGGAGTGCACGGACGACAGGTGCCTGTGCAGGTCCGTGCGGTCTCGGAAGTGTTTCAGGCAGTACGTGCACTGCATCAGCTTCTTCTTGAAGTGGATGGTCTTCTCGTGTCGGTCCGCGTTGGATTTGAGGGTGAAGCTGGCAGGGCAGTGGGAGCAGAAGTAGCGTGCTGGCGGAGGGTCACCCACTGCGGGGCGGAAGAGGGACTGGCTGAAGTAGGGGGACTGAGGCTGTGACTCGGGACGGGGCTGGACAGGTTGGTGGATGCTCGGCCAGTCCAGAGACAAGGCCATCAAAGACAGGGTGTGGTGGTACTCGTGTTCCCTGAGATGCTCCAGGCTGCCGAACAGCCGTTTGCACAGGGAGCAGGCCAACCCCTGCGAGGAGCTTGCTCCATGCACTGGCAGGACTCTTTCCCCTGATCCAGCCTCTTCACCCGTTACGAGCAGCCCCTCGGTTTCTGTGCCAGCCACGGACACTGACGCAGGCACCGGCAAGCCTTCGCCCATCTGATCCCTCTCATCGGGAGACTGGTCACCTTCCAAGACGCAAACTGAGAAAGAAGGCAAAAATAAATGCACAGGAAAGTGACGTGCAAGAACACATTCACAAGTCATTGAACATGTCATACCTGTGCTGATTTCTTTCATCTCTTCTTTGTCTTTTATGTCCTCCTGTAAGAACAGAATATCCCGTTATGTCTCTGCCTTACACACACACGTGTGCGTGCACACACACAAACACACACACAGTCTGTAAGGAATGTTGTCTGGGCATGCAAGAGGCAGGAAGGTGTTACACGCTGTGAAAGCAACTTTTTCACATGCAAAATGCACAGAGATAAAGTCCTGAACAAACGGAAAGATTAAATAAATAAATAAATAAAATAAATAAAATAAAATAAATATATATATATATATAAATAAATATAATTATACAGTATATATATAAATATATATATTTATATATATACAGTATATATACTGTATATATATATATATATATACTGTATATATACACACAGTATGTATATGAAGGTTATGAATATTTAAAGAAAAGTGTGAGATGAGAGAATAAACAAAAAGATGACAGGTTATAGATGCTGCAGTAATCTGGTGGGAAGCCGACTGAGCTGCTAGCTTGATCTACAGTGTTAATAGCATTAGCTACCTGATACTCATAAAACTCTTTCCCATTCTTAAACCACCTTTGCACCCCAGTTAAACTTTACCCCTTCCATTATCCACTCCATGCCTGTGCCATTCCTTTGCCCACCCCACCTCCACCCGTTTGTTTGGCTCCTGCTCTCCTCCTCCTCTGTAAGAACAGAACACCATGCACTGGGAAACAGATGGCTCGTGGAGCCAACCACTCGTGGATATAGGCAGGCTCGTTGGGAGGCAGGTCCTCTGAAATCAAATGCTGCTCCTAAATGCTCACCAGCGCACACGCAAACTGGCTCAAAAACACACAAATATGCCTGTCTGTACACACACACACACACAGAGCAGAACAAACAATTTCCTGAGCTGAGAGACCAAACCCCTCTTTGTCTTCAAGTATTGATTCTACTCCGTCTCATCGCACCATCTTGCTATCTATAAGCACATGCTGTCATTACGGCTTGACGTGTCATCTCCAATGTAAGTGCTATCAACTACATTACTGCTAATGCTATGCAACGACTCCTGGCTTTAAGGCAAATTCAAGTCGAGTTTTATCAAAAGATTATCAGAGGGGGAAAAAAGGTAAAAGGGGGAGAAATCTGAAATAAAAGGACAACAAGAAGCTTAAAGAAAGGCAAAAAGACAGACGTTATCACTCCAGCGCAGCCGGAAATATGTCATCCAGTGAATGAACAGAGAGGGGTGCAGTGATGAGAAACTGCCCTGGGAAGGTGGTATCTCACTGCACCGGGACTGATGACACCTGTCGGTTAAAACAAAATCCTTAAGAATACGTGCAACTATTCTGCTGCCGTCTCACTGAACTCAGTGTTTGAGCTCAGAGACCAACAAGTTGAGTTGCCAGTTTATGAACATCATGGCTTGTTTTGTGTGCACGGCTTGGAAAACTACTCTCGGCCATGCACATGATTTCGTTGAGCTCAGTTCTATGATTTGTTCTGATTGAGTACACTTCTGACATGAAGATCGGCAGATTTTGGACCAGGTTTTTAACAGATTCATCAAACCTGGACATTTGTCTTGAAAGTGTTCTGTCAAAGGAGAGCAGGTCTCAAAATACAGAGCTCTTGAATACTTGTCTTCAACAATGGCGTTGAAGACCCTTGCCATTAAATTTGGATAGATTTGAGGTGAGTTGGAGATGCCCACGACAACTTTGTGACTACTTTGAGAGAAAAGTTGTCGCACAAACTTTTAACAACGTGTTCAGTCTCAAGCGACAGGACTGTGAGCCTCGTGCCAGGAAGTTGAGAACCCCACAAAGGTAGCAAGACTTTTGGGAGACTCCCTCATGGATGTCGTTCACCCAGCGAGATACCACCTTAAACATTTTTTTTAAATAAGACCCACTTTACCTTCTCTACCACCCTTTCAGTAGACACCTTCTACTTCCCCCCACCCTCTTGCCCCCCAGTGTGAGAGTAGAAGGGTGAAGCTGCTCTCTGGTGCTTATCTCCACTTTCTGGTATAACTCCTGTCACACTCAGAGAACAGCCTCCACGCTGGTTCACAGCTAGGCTCAGGGTGCTTACCTCCGACAAGGTGGAGGGTTCCAGACCCTGGGGGGCCTCTTCCATTTCCATGTCCAGGCCTTCTGAGTTCAGCAGGGGTGCCCCAGCCTGTAGACCGGGGGCCTCCAGGGGCCGAGGCTCCGAGGGGTGCAGTGGCGTGAGTGGAGTAGATGGACAGTATGTTGGCGTTGATGATAGCAGGTGTGGTGGTGATGAGGATGATGATGACGGTGGAAGATGAGGAGGAAGAAGAGGAAGAGGAGGAGAGGAGCCAGCGCCCTGTTTGTTATGAACAGTGGCCCCCGTGGCCCCTGGCCGGAGCGTGCTGCAGTTGAAGCGGAGCCCTGAGGAGCACAGGAGACGAGTCTCACCCACCCACTCACGTACAACTGCAACTCTGCTAGCAACTGGCCACCAGAACACACAACGAGAGCGAGTGGGCAGGGGGTGGGGGGCACAGCCAGGCTGCCAGTGCTACACTATCAAACACCGAGAGGAGAGAGGGGGAGGAAGAACAACTTCCAAGTTTTACTTTCCACCAGCCGAGGGGAAAGGGTGAGGGCTTATCTTCTCTCTGTCTCTCTTTCTCCCTTTGCTCCTTTGCTCTCCTTCTCCTTCCACCCACATGTGAGCGCAGAGGATGGCAGCGTGTGTGTGTGTGTGTGCGTGGTTTGTGAGCAAGCGTGCAAACACTGTGTGCGCCAGTGAAATACATATAAGGAGAGAGGGCTTGAAGATCCTCTGTAGCGGGGAGGCAAATAGTTTTGGAGAGAAGCCATGTTGTGAACACTTTTGTTTTGTTTGGTGCACAAACTGGCCAAAGGACGACTACACACAGACGTGTAAAATATTTACCAGCATCAAGTTAAGACTCGCTGGGTGGAGAAGTTAGAATTTCTTATATAGCCTTTATGGCTCACACACACACACATTTCTCCTGTGTAAAGTTTACTGCAAGTGGTTGTGTGTGTTTAGGGGGAAAGTCTTCAGAGTTATGCAGTGGGTTAGCCATTCACTGCACCCCCCCCCCCCCCCACACACACACACACACACACACACACAATGGACAGAATCACACATCCGTGAGGTTTGATTCCTGGAATGTTAAACGCCCGACACTCCCCACTCCCACTTACTGAGGAGACACACAAACACTGACATCCCCATCTTCCTCCCTGCCCCAGCAGTGACAGGAGGAGCAACCTGCATGCGAGGGAAGAGGACGTGGAGGCAGAGCGTAAACGGATGAGCTACAGGTGAGACGGAGCAGCTCATTAACTAATGGTGTTCTGGCAGAAGACACCTGTCAGGGAAGGGCGATTATGGCATAACTCCGTTAGTTGGCTTAAACACTCAGTATCTCCATGCAGAGTTAAGCTTCGGTTATAGTCGGACCAGGCCATTTAATTGGACTGCTGTCCTTGTAGCAGATTACAAGTGTTAGAACACAATTTATCGACTGAAATATGTCAAACTTTGCCGCGATAGATGGAAATATGTCTCTTTTTCTGTTCTTCTTCCGTTCTCCTGCACCAGTTTCTTCAGTTGCTTCCTGGTCAAAGTCCAGGGTTCATCGGTGAAGCATGTGCACCGTGCCCAGACCTCTTTTGGTTTAAAAAAAAAACATAAAAAAAACAAAAATATTTCAACTCACAACTGCACTGTCTTTGCGTATGAGTCCAACTTTGAGATACTTAATATGGTTCAGTCATGAAAGTGTGGAAAGGCGTTTCAAAATCGTGCTTTTGGACATACCGGTACTAACAGAACAGTTCGACTCCACAGTCTCCATCACAAATACATGAACACAATAAGCGCTGGTTCTCTTGCAGAATTTTATTTTCTCCCCACCAAGTTTAGTATTAACGTTGTCTGTTTGAGCTGCATAAATGCAATTATAGCAAGCTGGAAAAGTGCACAAAAACAAGAAGAGCAAATAAAAACAAATGAAAAACAACTTTATGTAGCATCAAATGAACACATAACCATAAAGGACTTGATTGCTTTACAGCACCTGCCACTAAAACAGGGTCAAGACTTATGAGATTCTTTCAGCTTTAGACAAGCACTTCCCTTAAGATGAGTATCCTGTCATTAGGGGCTAATTACCTACAACTTTTCAGACTAGTTAGGAGAAAATTGGATCTAGCTGGTTTTACTGGTGTCATCCTGTTAGTAACTTTCAGACAGTTTATTTCTCTTTACAAGGTTTTAAACAATAGTGAAACATATTTAAAGTGTTTTTAATGACAGGTTTTACAGCTGTAAAGAAGGTCACACTCTTCAGTTTAGACTTTTCTCACTCCATCACTTGTTTCAGACGGCCATGCTTACACAGAGGCCAGAGGTTTTTATACTGAAGAGTGATAGAAAATTTAAGAGTGAAATTCAC
Source organism: Argolebias nigripinnis (assembly GCA_031763805.1). Classification (NCBI taxonomy): domain Eukaryota; kingdom Metazoa; phylum Chordata; class Actinopteri; order Cyprinodontiformes; family Rivulidae; genus Argolebias; species Argolebias nigripinnis. The sequence continues at coordinate 16,179,869 of JARVJN010000144.1, forward strand.
TCCTATATGAACACATTTCTGTCTACTGCAGGTAGGACACTGACTCCTCAGATATACTTTGTACAACCCAATCTATAGACTGAGCTTTCAATTATTAATTATCGTCTAAATAAAAGCTACTGTTCAAACGATCCAACAATCATTCAACAAAAGGACCTAAAACCAACTCTGCTCTAATATTTTATTCTCACACAGATGCTTCTGTGTTAGGAGTTCTACGATGTCATTTATTATTAACTTTAAGCAGAAACAAACAAATCAACAGTGAAACACTTTAACTACAAGAACTTTTCATGGACATCTTTATTAACTTTATTTAATGGGATATATTTTAATTATGAATGGGCACTTTTTTAATGTAAATAAATGTTCAGCTTTTCTTCCATCTCTGCTTTAAAGTATTTGGTGAAGGAAGGAAGCTGAAGTTAGATTAGAGATCAATGTTTAAGGTGCACGGTGTTCCCTTAGCAGTTCCAAAAAGTTGAGATAAAAAGTGCAAAAGGTGGCCTTTAATAAAAGGCTATCCAAAGTGGGTTTCATTCATTTCCTGTTATTGATATTTTTATTGCTTCTCCTGTTCTCTTGCATTTAAAAAGATGAGCTATATGTCATGGGATGACTATACAGTATAGGATTTAGACAATATAACATTTTGCTGAGGTAATTTTCCAAAGAAGATGTGAAGGGATGAGAGTTGACAGAGAAAAAGTGCAGTAATATGTATACAGTATACTTTGTGTATATACTTGGTATGATCAGTGTTGTTAATTGGATGCATGTTACAGCAGCAGCGTGGGCAGGTGGGCCGGGATGGTCCGACCAAATCCACCGTTAGGCCCAGACTGTCTGACACGCAGAGAAGCAGCAGGTCTAAATCCCAAAGATCCTAATTGGATTCCGACGACTGATTGACAAGCAGACCAGTTCTGCATTTTGCATGTGCAACTTACCAACAGGATGAGTCCTGTGTAAAGATTAGTGAATAAAAGCTCATATCTACTGGCCCAGTTTGGTTTGTTAATATTAACTCTAGTTTTCAGTTTACCGTATTTTCCGGCCTTTAAGTCGCTCCGCCCCATAAGTCGCTTTTGTCCA
>JARVJN010000144.1:16251223-16264697 GCA_031763805.1 Argolebias nigripinnis
AGTCTTTCGGACGAAAGACGAAACGTTTCTACATTTTTTTTTTGCTTTGCTTTGTTTTGTTTTTTTGAATGTGCAGAGGACCAGACTTAGCTTTTTTAGATTATATCCTTGTATTTTTCAGCTTTTTTGGCAGCAATCTCAAGATCCTGCCTGTGCGAAACTGTGCAGAACTGGTCAAAGGAATGCTGACAGTTGCCAAGGTCAGTGGTAAATCTGGATAACTAGTTAAAAAAAATTGTTCTTTTGAGATACAGTAGTTGAAATTAACAAAAATGTCATTGTGTGCAGGCCACCAGCAAGCCTCACGTCGACAGTATCCGGGACCGCATGTCTCTGGCGCATGCTCACATCATTGAGAACAGTCCCGTGTGGGAAATGCTCAGAGACATACTATAATGTCCAGCAGGTGATCCAGCGTGTCTGATATGTTAAGATTCAAATCAGAACAAGCTCAGCAGTTTTGACATGTTCTGTTTTATATCTAGTTTTAGTATTATTTCAGTAAAATAAAATAAAAATGCATCAGCTTTTTTTTTGTCCCTGTATTTTTTTAATTAGTCCGACAATAGAAAGTAGAATTAACTTGTTGTTTCCCAAAAAACAACAACCCATAAATACACTTTCTCACTTTAGTTTGACAAGTTTTTCCTCTGTGATCTCTTCGATTCGGGCTACAAGATTTCATCAGCTCAGAGGTCACCAAGGTGCCCTGCAGAACCTGAGAACGTGGAAACAGCTTTATCGTTGTATAGAAAACAAAATGAGAGTTACATTTATTTATGTTATTTTATTTATTTTAAATTATTTATTCATTTCAGATTAAAAAAGCACAAGAAAACTATTTACAAAACCACAAAAACAAAACAATACATGAAATTAAAGGAAGCAGAAGAAGAAAAAAATCTTATTATATCTGCTCCTTCTTTAAACAAAATTAATTCAAACAATCAATTCAAACAACAATCACATATAAAAAATAACATGATAAATAACTCATCACACTATACCATATATAGTAATTTGGATATAAACCAATTTATGAATATTTATTCAGAAATTTAGTTTTAATCATTTTCTTAAACATAGACATTGACTTTGCAACTTTAGTATCATTTTCCAAACCATTCCACAGACCTATTCCCTTAATTAAAGTAGACCTACTCCTTAAACTAGTTCTATGCTGTGGCATAACAAAAATATATGTTCCTTTAAGATTGTAAGTACTTTTTCTTTTTACAAAAAGCGTTTGGATATTTGAAGGTAATGTGAAGTTCTGAGCTTTGTACAATACTAAAAGAATATTATAGTCAACCAAATCATAAAACTTTTAAAAATTTAAAAATATAATTTAACTATACCTGATATTGGACCTGTGTAAATATTTTGGACATACTTTCATGCTTCCCTGTTAGGGGTTTGAAAGTTCTGATCGATCTAGCAGCATCTCTGGTGTTATGGTCCTGATGTTCTCACACAGCACATACAACATACGGAGTCCAGGCCAGATTACATTTTTAACAAGAAAGGTTTTATTAAACCCAAGTCTGGACTCAAGACTGGAACTGGGAGTCTAGGCAAAAATAAACAAAAGGTTGGGAGAAGCTGCAAGCCAGCCAACAGTTGGCCTTCTGACCCATGCTGCTCCCCTCACCCTGCCTCAAGGTCTCACCCTACAACAAAAACCTGGAAAAATCCAGTTCTGCCATAACCCCCCAGATCAAAAGGTCCAACAACAAAAGTGCCATCAGGTGCACAAGATGGAATCTGTTTAAAACAGGAGAGGGAGCGAGGTTCTGGGCAATGCCAACATTCAGATGCTCGCTCAGTCTCCACTCTACCTGGTAAGTGGAGCTTATCCCTTTTGGAGTCAGCCTCCCCACCATCACAGACATCTACACCTCCAGATGCAGGAAGAGGACCACCTGCATCATGAAGGACACCACACACCCAGCACACATGCTTTTTGTCCTGCTCCCCTCAGGCTGAAGGCTGAGGAACAGCTTCTACCATGAAACTGTTAGACTTGTAAATCTCTAACCAGGAAAAATCACTGTGAAAATTTCTGTGCAAACAAAACTGAAAGGAAAAAAAAACACTATATTGCCTCTTGGTTGTTGATATGTGCTGCTGACTATCCATGATGCTGATCTCATGCTGCTGATTATTTCATGTTGCTGTGTTCATTAGTCCTTATCTGCTCACACAGACTCATGTTCATGCTGCTGTTGTTTTGGCACATTGTTTTTGTACCATTAGTGATTAGTGTATTCTTAGTTTGGTGAATGTAGTATATTCTTAGTTCATGACTCAGATCTTATGAATATTTTTCTTTACAATTTGTGTTTTTGCTGGAAGTAACCGGGACCCTATACATAGTTTCGTTCCACTTCATGTACCAAATGACAGTAAAAATCCTTGAGTCCTTATATGCCGGTGTGACTTGTATGGCGGAAAGTACGGTATTTGTATTTTTAAGACTCGCTCCATTTGAGACCATCAAGCAGGAGCGAAGCTCATTCTCTTCACGGTGCGAGTGCAGCCTTGATTTAAAGCAAGCTTTTTCGCCCCCTGAAATATACACGTGACAAGATGGAAAAGGTAAAATGAACTTGTCAAACAATCAACCACAGAGCGAGTGTGAGAGAGAGAGGCAGAAACATTTGTGTCTAAAGCATTAACAGTCTCACCAAGGCTACAGAAACTAAAGCCTGCTTTTAGTGTGTCACAGCACAAAAACGCTTTTCATCCTTCTATGAAATCTTAGTGCTTAAAAAAATAAAAGCGCAGAAGAAGTCATCAGGAGGCAAGCTGACAGTCTGCGAGTGCTTATTCACAGATCCAGATGATTGTTTCAGTAAAGCATGCCACTAGAGCTCCAAAACCCTGTCACCCCTCTAGACCAAATCACAAGCGACGGTCCTCCTTAACCCCTCCTTTCAGCCCCCACTCCTCACACTCACCACAACTGAACACACACACACACAAGATGTGAGTAAAAAACACCCACATCCACACACCGAACAGAGCCATCACAACTTGATGTTTGTCCTGGTCTCGTCACGGCAAAGTCACTTTAGGCCTGAGCCAGACGCCTAAAGAGACGAGACGTGTGATGGAGTAAGAGAACGAGGGCTGCTTCATCCTTCTTGTGTTTCTCCTAATGCAGCCTGTCCCCCCGAGTCACTTCTCCTCCTCCTTGACCGCACGGGACCAAGGGGAGACGAAGAGCAAGGTCCTCCTGGATCAAATCCAGAGCAGGACTTTGTTTAGTCGAGCTTTCAGGCTAATCTGGTCCTTATATTCTCAAATCACATCGGATGTGAAGATTACAGATATTAAAGCAGCTTCGTTAATGTGGCAAAAACAACTAATAAAAACTTTTAAAATCCTCTGTCAGTGTGCACACAGTTTAAAATTGGTCAGTTTCATACATTTGTTCTAAAGAGTAGGATTTTTTTGCACACGTTAACGTCATGAAGCGGTTATTGTAAATTTCACACGCTCAGATGATCATCTGTCCACATTTCAGTTGAAGTTTTTCTGCACAACTGAATTATGGAGAGTGGTGGCGCAGAGGTTAGAGAAGGTGGGTCTGTGATCAGAAGGTCACTGGTTCGACTCCCCAGACCGACAACATCAAAAATGTGGGTGGAGAAGGTGAAACACCCATACCCACCTCCACCCTCACTTGCCCCACTCTGGGCCCTTGAGCAAGGCCCTCAACCCCCACCAACTGCTCCCAAAACTGGTCTCTCTTGAAAATGAGTGACATTGTGACTCAATGAATCTACCTGTATATAAATAAAGTTTAAATAAAATTCTATATTTATCACCTGTCATTCATGGAGGTGAGGATGTCTGTTTGTTGGCAAAATATCTCATGGAACTGAGCAGATGTTTATAAAACTTTCAGATAAGTAATCAATGGGTGTACATGCAACTCATTAATGTTTCAAGATGGCTGCCACAGCTAATCAGCTTTTGCTAACACAAAAATGGCTACTTTGACAGGGACTGAATTAAGTTTTGGTGGGAAAGTACTCGTGACTTTTCTCCAGATTACACAAAGCCTTCGTTTAAAAATTTTAGTGTGCAAGATAGCAAGTGATACACATTTTTTCCAGGAATGCTAGTCCACAGTTTGTGTGCTTTTCATTAAGTTGCAGTTAAATTAATTTTGAAATGTTAAATTTTTCAGTTGATCTGAACCCATTAGCGTTGAGAGACTAATTACAGTATAAATTTGCCACACTTTGCTAATCAGTCCACATTCACAGAGTGGCCTTGATAAATATATCAATATTTCAGCAAATGAATTTGGCCATTGAGTGGAAAATTAAAAAAATATATATCTTTTCAATGCATAAAAATATTAATAACATTTAAAATCATGCAAACAGGACCTCTTTTTCATGTTGCGTTCTAAAAGCATACTTATAATAAATAATATCTAAATGTAAAAAATCACAAACACTACTTGTTGCCAGGAGGCTGAAGCTCTGGCCATCAACTCCAGATTGTCTTGGTCATCCATAGAAAACTTTATATTTGACCAAAATAAGGACACAGACACCAAAAATATATATAAAAATTATTGATGCATTGAAAATTTGTTTCAATGATGCTCGAGGATCAAAAGTGAGTTAAAACAAACACGTCAGGTTAACAAATGTTTTCTGGTCACAGTATTGGTTGTTTCATGCAAACAAGAAAACAAAGAGTTGTTTATTCCATACCAGATAATGCACAATCAACTGTTTACAGGCTTTAATGCAGCTGCAGGTTTTACATGTACCACTGAAATTTAATTCGATTCAGTTTATTTATACAGCGCCAAGTCATAACAGAAGTCATCTCAGGGCACTGAACAGAAACATCTATACATAAAAATAATAATTTAACACTATAAAGCAGAAAGACCACATTTTAATGGTATAAACTTGACCAAGCAATATGAAGCCTGAAATGAATAAAATTATAAAACTCCAAAGCATGAGTGAAAATAATTTTCTAATTAAAAGGGATAAAAAGATAAAACTTTCCTAAACTTAAAAGCTTTAAGGGGCTTAATACATGTCATTTTACCTTGGCTTTTGATCTACTGTATTGTTCTTGTATAAGTGGAGTTTTTTGTTTTGTTTGTTTGTTTGTTTGTTTGTTTTAATAATTTGCATGCCCTGTAACTTATAGGCTGAAGTGACATATTTATGGATTTTTCCTCATATTTATAAACCAATTTTTGGATGAGATATGACTGTTTCCATTCATTCTGACTGAAAAAAATTGAACACTGCCATTTTCAGACACTAGAGTAGTTTGACATGCCATTGTATCATGTAATCTGTAAAAGTGGCTATTAATGACACAATCGACTTGCCATAGCCTTCTACCGTCGTCTTCCTGGAGCAACCAAATCAGCTTCATTTATCTGCACCGCCCCAGCAAAATGCAGATGATTTGAGCGTCAAAGTGCATTTATCAAGCAAAAGTTTAAATGAGACACACATTTACTATAATTTAGAGAAAACAAATAAATGTTTTTAGATGTTTATCTTGTTAAATTTTGAAGAAATGTTCAGAGGCTCGTCCCTCTGTGCGTGCCTGCTTCTGCAAATCAGGTTTTGAAATGCAGCTGATTTGACCATCAAAGTGCATTTATTAAGCAAAAGTTAGACTGAGACACACATTTACTATAATTTTGAGCAAAAAAATAATTGTTTTTAATTGTTAATCTGGTTAAATTCATGTTAAAGTCCTCTCATGCACGCTCCTGTGGCTGCCATTTGGTAGCCCATCGATTTTTGGCACAACACCGTCCCACATTTCCGGATTGTCAGTGGTGATGCCTAACAAACGCAACATGTCAGCAGTGACGCGTAATAGATGCGATGTATACGGCGAAGCAACATATTTATGGATTTTTCCACTTAGACATATTTAAACTGATGCAACTTATAGGGTGGTACGATGTGTACGGTGGAAAATGCGGTAAACATTTAAATAGGTCTTTTGTTCATCTGTGTTGCACTTTTCTTCTTTGTACAGTATTTGATTTTATAATTGCTTTTTTGTATTGTTACTAGATTTGACTGTATATTTCAGTGGTCAGCCATTGTTGGCTTAAATGTGCTACATGTTGTATGTGCTGTAAATAAAACTGACACTGATAGCAGTTTTTGGGAAAGAATCAAAGTTTGTATGAGATAGATAAGAGCAGCTGTCATCTAAAAACAACTCTAATCTGAAGAGGTTGATGGTGGTTCAAATTATTTTAGAAACATTTTGCTTTAGATACTTGTTAATAGATGGATTTATGGCTGTCTGTTACCAAAAAGAGTTCAGATACACACAAAACAAGATAAAAGTGACAACACAATGAAAAAATGATGTGTAAGAGAAATAATAAAATTGTTTTTGTTTGACCGCCTATAGATTTAGGTTTTGTATCATGTGTTTACTTTGTCTGATTGCACTATTTGTGTTTTGCAACATGAGTTTCACAGAAACCTACACAGTTTACAGTTAAATAACTCGGACTTTTACTGTATCTATATTTATAAATTATTACTATTTATATATTTATTTTCTAATGAAAAAGTGACAGTGATGTCAAGATTTATAAAATAGTATTCAAATAGCAGAAGTTAGAGAAGGTGATCGGAAGGTCGCCGGTTCAACTCCACATACTGACAGCAACAAAATGTGGATGAGAAAGGTGAAACACCCACACCTGCCTCCACCCTCATTTACCCAACTCTGGGCCCTTGAGCAAGGCCCTCAACCCCCTCATCTGCTCCCTCGGGTGCCCCAGATAGCAGCTCTCTGCTCCACACAGAGGCTGTGGTAGCTTGGTGGTCTGTGGTTGCGTCAGGAAGGTCATCCAGCATAAAAAAAGCTATCTTCTTCATACGAGTTAGTTTGCTGTGGCCACCCCTGAAGAAGAGAGCAGCCGAAAGAAGAAGAAAAATATAAATTCATATAGGACTCATCACTGTTTACTACATGTAAGATACTGACTGCTGATAATAACTCAACAGAACCCCCCCAAATCTAACTATCCCTTACAAAGCTTAACCTCAGTAATACATGTCAAAATTAAATATAACATCTTTATGTTTGCAATGTTATCAATACATAAAGTTCTGTGTGAAAATCAACTTGGTTTAGCATGAAATTACTATTTTAAACCTTCCTGGGTTTTTTTTTTGTATAATCGTCCCATCATCTTGGAAAAAGAGCAGAGATAAACCAGTAAAAATCTGTTCGGGAAAGTGGATGAACACGAAGAAGAAAGGTTCCAAAGTGAGATTTAGGTGCCAAGCACTGACGTGCATGCTTCATAATGCTGCAACAAACTTTTCACAGTCAGGCTATAACAGCACCGTGTTTTCCTTCTTAATATTTTATAACCACAAATCACAGTCTGTAATATTCCCTTAAAATAAAACCATTATTTATCTGAACAAAAGAGTAAGTGTTCTTCAAATGCAGGGCGGTAAGAGAGCGGCCAGAACTTTCCAAAGTAAAATCAGCTACTTCAACAACAACCAAATATTTCTATTAGTTTTCAAGGTTTCAAAGTCTGAATAAGTGATAAATAAACCTTGATGTGCACAGGAGACTCACATTGAAGACTTGTGAGTGGCTGCTGTGGAACAGAGGATGAGGACACAAAAACAGAGAAAGGTGAAGAGTCATAAGTGAGAAAAGGAGAAAAAAATACAGAGCTGGATAAAGAGGAGTACAACCAGAAGAAAACAATCAGATGCAGCAAGGATAAGATGATAGAACCAGAAATGAGGGGAAGAGACAGGAAGAGAGGAGAGAGTGAGTCGGGCAGCCAATATGTTTTTTAAACAGCTTTGCATCCACTCAACTGGGCATCAAGGCCATTATCCCGGGGTTAATCCCCAATCCGACGAAGCTGGCAGCCTTCACGGACAAGCCCGGGTGGCAGTCCATCAACAAGGCAGGCGCAGACAAAAATAACACACTCACGTATGCTCATGACAGACACAGGCTGCAATTACAGCAAAACACACAAACTATTAGAAGTTAAATGACTTGCTTTGAGGCTCTTTGTTATTTGTCCTTCCTGATGAACATAAAGCATGTCGCACACATCAACTCACCCCAACTTCTCTATAGTCCCTCCCCATATCGTTACTGTACCTCCACCACTCTCCCTTTTCGTTGTCCTCGTTCTAACTCATTGGCTGACTTCCAAGGAGACAAGGTGGATGAAGAGATTGACTCAAAGAAGGATAGCCATGTCATGTGGAGAGGGACCAAAGAAGATCCAAGAAGCTTAGAGGGACTTAGTACTATTTCCCTTTATCCCCTGCTCGGCCCTCACAGGGTCCCACCCACCGCTCAGAAACAATATCCGGACTCTCGGTTAGTGGTGTGGACATCCATGTTGCTACCGTTTCTTCCCCGTCTGTAAATATCCCGTAGCCTCCGCCTCCGTAAGCAGGCGCGTTCGGCTTATGACACCAAAGTGTCAATTCCGTAAACCCTGTGTCTTCACCATCAGCCCCACAGGCGTTAAACCTTTAGTGATCTTATGGAAATCCAGCCACAGTAAGGATGGACAAGGATCATCCCAGAGTAAACAGAAAAGAGGCGTGACATTGCCTGGATGCTAAAACCCTTCCTCTGGTCAATCGCAAACACTGTAGATACTTTTTGAGAATAACTTTTCTTCAGGTTTGAATGAACTACATCTTGTCTGGTCTTTTTATCTCTGGGTTGTTCTCCTCTGCACTCGTGTTTGAGTGCATGCGAGTGTGTGGTTTTCTGGCCCATCTTTCTCTCTAGGCCCCTATAAACCTGCTACGTCTCCCATGGTAACTCCCTGACTGACGACCCGGGGCTTAGCCTAAATTCTCTCTCTATTAAAAGCTGTGAAACGCAAATAATGAAACATCTCATTACCACTGTCGGAGAACCCAAAATGAAAGGAGGGAGAAGAAAGGGGAGGGGAATGACAGTAAAACAATGAAGGGGAAGGTGAGGGGACCAGAGAGAAATGAACTATAGAGCTGGAAATAAAGGAGTGGAACCAGGGGAGGAAAGAATGGGACAGAAGAAATGGAAGGGAGGATGTGATAGAGCTGATGGGAGCAGATAGCTATTGTGTGAGGGTTTTTATGTAGTTTTTAATGCACGTTAACAGAGAAGGGTTCTGAGCAACCTCGTGCAGAGGGAGGGGCAGCCCTGATATCTACTCCACACCTCATTCTGCTTTTCATAGCTCTGGTGTACAATCACAGTGCAGTTTTGGAAAAACAATCCTTGACGTTATGTTTAAATTGTTTTAGCTAAAAAGCATAGAGGTGTGAAACTAAAATTGCCAAAAAGGTAATATTTGCATTTGTTTTTATAATAATAATAATAATAATAATAATAATGAATTCAATTTATAACGCACTTTTCATTAATAAAAATCTCAAAGTGCTATATATATATAAACATATATTTTTGTTTGTTTTGTCCACCCCCAGAATCTTAAGTAATCAACAAGTGGAGCAGTGCTTGTTTATTTAGTGCAGCTGTTGGCAACCATGATGCTAAGCTAATCAGATCCACACTTTACCTAGTCCCACAGTAGGTTTAAAGTGGTGCACTGGTCATAAAAACTGTCGTTCTAAAGTGCGTTCACATATTCTGTCCTCCACTATTCACCATAACGATATCAACTGTGTTACAAAAATATAAAATAAACAGAAACACCCCTCCCTGTTCAGTGTTTGCACAGTCAGTCATCTATGATGAAGGCCTAATTGGTATCGACTTCAGAAGAGTTTATATTTCTTTGCAGAGAAGTAAAGATTTCTGACAAACGATGCATTTCATTGAGGACAACAAAGATAACGTTACTGACACGATATACCGGTATATCTTTACCGCTACATTAGCTTTATTGTTCTGGACAAAATTTTACAATGCTCAACGTTAGCTTGCTAACTTGAGAGACATGTAGCTAATGACAATCACATTGAAGGATTGAAGAGAATTTATTATTGTTGATTCATTTTACAAATCAGTTATACGCTGCACAGTATAGTTGCGCTCTGCTTCTTGGGTCTCCTCTCCCTGTGAGTCAAGTCCAATGCTGCCAGATCGCGATAGAAGCAAGCAGCCAGCTCTATGAAAACAAGCCAAACTGGCAACCCACCACATTGTATAAAACAGAGGCCATTTTTAAACGGTATAAACATAAATTTATTATGAAATTACACATAAACAACAGCAAAATTATGCTAAACAGTTTGAATAACATACTTTTAAGCTCTGATAAAATTAAAATAAATATTTTGCATATGTAATTTTTTTCTACATATTTTTTAAAAACAACATCCTGACATCTGTGTGTGTGAGTAGAGCCACCTAGTGGTCAGCCACAGTATGAGTGATTGGGGTGTGCGCACACAGACGTATTTGTGTGTGTGCACTTGTTGCCTCACCAACTTGGGCGGGAGTGATAACAGGAAGCGGAGGCGTGGAAGTGACAAACTACTACCACTCGTCTTTTGCGTTATTGTGCGGAGCTGGGAGATAATCAACTAGTTTCACTCGGAAAGAAAGTCAAGCCCAAATAAGCAACTTCATGTTCAAAAACAAGTCCAAAAAAACGCAATTCGCGAGTCACAAGACTTGCAAGCAACTTTTTTAGGGGGAAAAAAGGGCCAAAGTCACTTATAAGCAGACCTGGCAACTATGGTCAAGTGTGCAGCATGGCCATGACTGTAAAGTAGTCCACATGCGCCCTCTGCTGGGTGCACTGTACAATTACATCTTTTGTAAGTAAGACATGGCTCATTCCCAGTGTTTATATCTGCACATAATGGGCCAAATACAGTATCACAGAAACAATTTGTCTCCAAACGCCTATATCAGTCTAAAATATCAGCTCTACCAATATATCGAGCGAGCTCCAGTTTTTCAACTAAACCTACAAAGAACACATTCATTTTAAATTAAAGTAAAAGTTAGCTAAAGAAATTCCATTTTGTTGGTGATAGTTAATACTTGAAATCTGCAGGTTGGAGCATTATGATAATCGGACATAAATATATTTAATTAATTTTAATTGCCAGACAGCTTCAGTCACTGACTTGAAACCATGTGATTTAAATTCTGCAGACTTGCAGTAAAGATGGCAACAACAAAAAAATTAGTGATCTGCATTGTTTTTTTCAAGAGGAAATGTGAAATATTTCAGATTGTTACCAACTTTCTATACACCTGCTGTTATTTATTCATGTTTCTGTTTGCATTGACTGCATGCGAAATGTGTTAGGTGTTAAAAGTGTTAAATACACGCTGTAAGACGCCGCTGTCTGCCTGCACTGTAGGGAAAGTTACCTGCTCGGATCACGGTGCCTCTCTCCGTCCTCAACCAGCCGCTGAAGAGCAAGAGCGTTGTGACGACACCGATCAAAGGAAGTCTCAACACAAAGTACGTCTCTGCTCATATATTAAATAACTCACTCCTGTGTTTGTTGACCAAGTAACAAGAGTGTTTTTTCCCCTCAGTCTTAGCAGCCTGGGCAGGAACATCATCTTGACCACCATGCCTGCGGGCACGAAGCTGATTGCAGGGAACAAACCAGTCAGTTTTGTCACAGCCCAGCAGTTCCAGCAGCTTCAGCAGCAGGGACAGGCCACACAGGTCAGAGCACTTCACAGTTTGGAACCGGGCCAACAGTAAGGTGTTGTCTGCACAGCAGCCAGCTTGTAAAACCTGCTCAGTCGAGTTTTCTTGTTGGGGAGGATGTTGTGATCCCGCTTAGAAATACATAAGTACCTCAAGAGTTCTATTTTGGCTTTATTTATGTTTTTTTTTTTTTCAAGGTTCGGATCCAAACGGTTCAGACGCAGCAGCTCCAGCAGCACGTGGCCACAGGCTCCCCAAAGTCCGTTTCAGCGGTGGTCGTCACGACGGCTCCTTCCCAAAAAAACGCCCCTGATCCTCCACCTGCGCATCAGCAGTGAGCTCGACGCTCCAATCTGAACTTCCTGTTTTTGTTTCAACTTTAAATAATGTTTGCAGTTTCACGCAGAATTAAAAATTTTTTAAAGGAAAATGACCAAAAAGGTCATTTCCTTCAGCAGCTCAAGTGTTGACTGGGCGTTTCGTTAATATTTAAATGTCAGAATTGGTCGTTTTTTATTAAACCATTAATACAGCCTTCAGTGTGATTGTCAGCTGGATGTGTGTTTCTGGTTTATAAAATGAATAAATGTAAATTTAGTGGAATATCGTCTGATTTAATATATACAAGCTGTAATAAAAACACGCTTCATGTCATATTCCTCTTTGGCTTTAAAAAATTAAAATGATTCTAAACTTCTTTATTTCTTTTATTCTGTAAATCTAAAGCACATTGTGCTGAAATATAAATCACATTTTTTTCTATTTTCTATATACAACTTTCAGTATAAATAACCAAGCGGTAATCGTTGTCACTCCTCGTCGGACTGTTCCAGTAAACTTTTCTGAATGCTCGATTTGGACGACGCGTCTCTCATTCCAATCTCGATGTCTCGACCTTTCTTGGAGCATCTCGTCACAGTTCTGTTGGAACGAGACAAACGGCCTTTAGGAACATGCAAATCGTAATGAACAAAATAAACAATCCATTCTTCATTAACGACAAATGCACTTATCAGGGTTTTGAGGATTTGTTCTTTAAACTGTTACTTTAGTACTACAGTAGTCCCTCGTTTATCACGGGGTTCCATACCCTCCACCACAGCGCGCGATAAGTGATGAACCGCAAAGTAGTCCAAGTTCAGTAAACTTTTGTCATGACTGCAATCACACTCATCACCTGATACTCCCAATCTCCCTCCTTAAATAAACTATTTAAATACTGTAATATTTTAAATAAACCTCGTTTATTTAAAATATTACAGAATTTAAATTGTAAAGAGAAGCGCAGCAGGACATCAAAGTGTTAACCCTTCACGCAGCACGGAGCAGAAATGTACTTCTTGATCAGTTACACTGCAACAACTGAACACAGAAGTTCTAAAATAATTAAAAATTAACTTGTGACACTTTTATATGTTATGATTATGATGATTTTACGACGTGACATACTTTGAATTTTAAGTTGGAAGACAAAAATCGATTGGTGCTTCTGGACAGCAAACCTTCACGAAGCTGCTGCAGGAGAAATGTGTGTGTGTGACAGAGAAGGAGACCGGCTGCACACGTGGTGCAAAATCATTTAAAAAAAAAAAAACTTTAATAAGCAACCCATGGCTCGTCCAATATTATTTTGAGAATCCGCGATATAGCGAATCTGCAAAAATTGAACTGCAAAGTAGCGAGGGACTTTTGTGGTCTGAAAAAAAAAAAAGCTATTCTGATATAAAGTTTAGACATTTTTCATTCATTCAACCTTTATTTAGTCAGGTAAATCTCATTGAGCCTCGAAGGCTCATTTACGAAAGCGACCTG
>JARVJN010000144.1:16660088-16671545 GCA_031763805.1 Argolebias nigripinnis
TTCCACAGGTTGTTTTCGTGTAAACGGGGCCTTATAGTAGGTAGATCACTTTGACTTGATCATTTCAAAAGTAGCTCCCATGCTGAAAAAGTCTGAACACCCTGCAAGGACCCGGATGTGTGACACAAAAAACTGAATCTTGAAATTGAAACTGAATTTTACGTAAACTGAATTTTCAAAGCAAAAAAATTCAGTTTCAATTTAGTGAAATTCAGTTTCAAATTCACTTTGTGATGGCACAAGTTTCAGCCCATTGATTTCCCTGGATGCTTGGAGTCACTTGCATCTGAAAAATATAAGTAAAATAAAGAAAAAACAACAAACACAGGTCTTTGTCTGCAATCCTTCGATTTGAAAATAAAAACAATACATTTTATTCCGCGAGCGATAAAGATTTTTAAAGGATATCTGTCACACTTCCAGTTTGCAGTAGAATTCAGTCTTTGTGATTAAAAGTTTATTATCTTTAGCAGCTATGTTTTTTGAAAATAAATGAGCTAACAAGGCTCTAACTGGTTTATTGTTTTATATCAGACAAGTAAAACTTCAGTGTTCCTCAGGTTTTACATTAACCAGAAAATGGAAACTCTGATTTTCCATTTCTAAATAAATGGCCCATCAACAGATCTGCAGCATTCTGTCAACGTAGAAACAACATTAAAACATT
The DNA here is from genome assembly GCA_031763805.1 of Argolebias nigripinnis. NCBI lineage: Eukaryota > Metazoa > Chordata > Actinopteri > Cyprinodontiformes > Rivulidae > Argolebias > Argolebias nigripinnis. The sequence continues at coordinate 16,660,756 of JARVJN010000144.1, forward strand.
AACTTCCCTTCCCTCAGGAAGAGTCTAATCAAAAATGTACAACATTTTATTAGCTGAAATCACTTTTGCAGATGATGCAGTTCTGATGTCTTCAAGTCATGTTCAGAGCCGTTCATAGCCAAGTGCAAAACTGCCGAGTCAGCTCCTTTAAATTTGTGTTCATGGATTTAAAGAAAAAAAAAAAGTGAAATGCTTCTTCTAAATTGGGTCTGCCATGAGTTTCTTTTTTTATTTTTATTTTTGGCATGATGGAGTGAGAGACAGACCAGCAGATAAGGCCTTTGTCTGCAGCGATGAGGACGTTTCTGGTAATGAAAGCAGTGAACACTAAAAACACAAAGCTCATAACATGCTGGTCCATACATTACAACTTTCAACTATGGTCAAAATATATGGATTGTGACCAAAAGAATGAGGTACTGAGGATAAGCAGCTGTTACGTATCAGCCTTTGAGATGAGGTGAATAGCCATCATCCAAGGGAGTCTCTGCATTAAAGAGTCAGTGATGTTTGTTCAGGAATCACAATCTGGTTGGCTCCTTCTGGAGGTTTTCCAAGCGTGTCCCACTGGGAGGACACTTGGGGAAGACCCAGAACCCACTTGAGAGATATCCTTTCTGGCCTGGGAACAACACTGGGATCTCCACACGGTCTCCTCTGAAGAGGGACAGCATGTACATTTTACTGAAATGCAGTGCTTACTTTCCTTCATGCACGAAATGCTATTTAATTATCTTAACCAAAACATTTAAATGCAACTTTCATACAGTATGTAGAAAAGGCATTGCTCCATCAGCCTTTTTGCCAGACGATTGTTATTTTTCCAAACGAAAATGGGCAGGAGCACAGCAGCACTGTGGCTTGCAGCTTTCAGCCTGATCAGACAGAGCAGTCTTCTCTTGATGAGGAATTTGTGAACTGCAACCAATGTGAGAGGTTTCAAGTTGCCATAAAGCTAATCGGAGTTTCTTTTATTACCTCACATACTTTGTTCTTAGTGCAATCTTGATTTGATCATTGCTTGGGAAACATTTGAAAACTCTGACATCAGCTTCAACTATACACCTAGACGTTTACACATTCTCACTCCCATAAATGTAATGTTGCATCATTTTATTTAATTAAAAGAAACAAATTTTGCATTGTTCTTCCACTCTTTGACATGCTTTGGGTTCAAATACAGCAGAATATATCCAACATGACTTTAAAGAAGAATTTAAGGAGGTGAGCCACTACACCCCACTCCTCTGTCGAGTGAATCTCTTTTGAGATTTGTTGTAAAAAGTCCCATCCTTCTGCTTACACAAGGCCAAGTCACAAAGTTAACAGGAAGGAAACCCTCTTCCTTCCATCTGTGAAGCAACAGTGATGCTGGAAAAACAGTCTGGGCCCCTTTTGTTTCGTTGGGTACGAGTGCCATGCCATCTCATACTCAATGAAGATCTTCAAAATGCACCAAGAAGAAAACATTTGTGAATATTTTTATGAAACAAAACTTTAAAAGAAGGCAAGTGATGCAACAAGACATTCTTCTAAGAAAAGTGATTTCAGTAGAATCAGATCTATGTTGGAATGGAGTTAAACGGTGCCAACGTTAATCCAGATGAAATGTGTTAAAATGACCCAAAGCAAGTACCGTATTTTCTGCCGTACACGTCGCACCACCGTATAAGTTGCATCAGTTCAGATATGTCTAATAAAGTGGAAAAATCCATAAATATGTCACTTTGCCATATAAGTTGCATATATTATGATATTATGCATCATCACTGACGTATCACGTTTGTTACAAGTCACCACTGACAACCCAGAAATGTGGGCCGGTGCTGTGCCAAAAATCAATTGGCTATCAAATGGCAGCCATGGGAGCACGAGAGGACTTTAACAAAAATTTAACAAGATTAACACTTAAAACAATTATTTGTTTGCTCGGCCTTGTAGCAAAGGTGTGTCTCAGTCTAACTTTTCTTTAATAAACGCACTTTGATGGTCAAATCAGCTGCATTTTCAAAAGCCGATTCGCGGAATTGGGAACGCGCAGAGGGACGACTCGCAGTGCATTTCATCAAAACTTAACAAAATAACCATCTGAAAACAATTATTTGTTTGCTCAGAATTATAGTAATGGTGTGTCTCAGTTGAACTTTCCTTAATAAATGCCCTTTAATGGTAAAATGAACTGCATTTCAAAAGTATTCGCTGCCTCGGTGCTCTGGGAACATGTAGAGGGAGGAAATCAGGAAGGAGGAACACTGCTTGTTTCTTCAAAATTTGACAAGATAAGCACCTAAAACAATTATTTGTATGCTCAACATTATAGCAAAGGTGTGTCTCAGTTGAACCTTTATTTAATAAATGCACTTTGATGGTCAAATCAGCTGCCGGGGCGGCGCACAAAATGAAGCTGATTTGACTGTTGCTCCAGGCATGATCCCAGAGCTGGACGAAGGTGCTCTATGGCAAGCCGATTGTGTCATTAATAGCCACTTTTACCTATTAAATGACACAACGGCATGCCATACTACTCAAGTGCCATCTTGCAGCTGAAAACAGTAGTGTTCAATATTTTCAATGTCAGAATGAATGAAAATGGTCATATCTCAAACAAAAATTGGGTTATAAATATGGGGTGGGGGGTAGAGACCATAAGTCGCTTTGGAGTATAAGTTGCAGGACATGCAAATTGCAAAAGAAACTCACATTTATAAACCAAAAAAATATGATAGTTCATGTGAAGATATCCTTCAGACACCCAGATTGAGGTATTTTTGCACAGCTCTGGATCACTCACAAACGTATGCACCATCTCTGGTACGAAAGAAGCTTAAATTGTGAGAAGCTTAAAAACAAAAATCAGATTTACTTTTTGGTGGTCCCTTTATTTGATGGGGGGACCTTTGTTTAGATGCTCACACACATGAACAAAGGCAGAAGCCCAGAGGAACAGGTGCGATGCTATATTCTGCATCAGCCAAAGCTTCAAATTCATTTGTTCAGCTAGATTTTGATGCAGATTCCAGTTTAAGACTCCCTGCAGGGAGAACTGCACTGAAACAGATCCACAAGCAGCACAGAGGCACAGGCGCCATCGATGACATCAAAGCCTTTTGAGCGGCACAACACTCAAGGGATGCGTGTGGATGAATCATAATGGATGTGTGTGTGTGTTGTCTACACATGCCAGGGGACCTCTTGAGATCTTAAGAGCTGCCCTCTGTGTGCGTCTGCCAGCTAAGTGACACTGGTGTGAGCATACCATAGCCTTGTGTTTCCCAGACTCCATTAGGAAGAAGCTGCGCCAGCCGGACTCCTGTGTCTCCACTAAACCTCTCATACGCTCACACTGAGATTACTGTTACGCACAACACTAGAACTGGTGCATTTTAGGTGCAACCAAAACATGTTGTAGTTATTACGTTCCTTGATTTTAGTTAACTACGCCACTTGGAGGAAACGGTGCACAAATTGTGAGTAATACACGAAAAGGGCCGTGGTGATGTCCCATCCTTGTCACACAGCATTTCCTTTCCTGAAAGCATAATTAAATCTTTAGCTGTCACTTATGTTAACTAGCAGAAAAGCACATCTAATGTGCTAAATGCCACAGGGCTGCAGCTGCTCTGATTCAGATCTTAAAGTGAACACTCGTGAAAGCGTTTCATTCTTGCATGTTGTCTTCCTCTCTGGGTGATGACTACAGTGGCGGGGCTGCAGGGTGTGAACAAGCATCATCTTTGTCCCTGGATCCGGAAATGTACTGGGCAAACGGTAAGTGGAGCAGTTGGTGACAAGAGCCGTGAAAAGGACAATTAAAGCGAGTTCACAACCTCAAGAGGAGTCTGGTCCCAAGATGTTGAAATTGTATTGGAAACTGAGCTCAAGTCTCTGAGCCAGAAACAGACAGTACCCTTCTGTTTGAGGTTCTGTAATCTTTTTTTCAAGGGAGACATGATGTGGTTTATATTTAGTATTGTAGGAAAGCATTCAGCCAATCAAATTCAATAAGGATCCTGAAAATATATTTTTAGAATATTTTGAAAAAAATAAATAAAAAAAAGTCCTGTAATAGGTTTAAGTTTAGAATTTTCTCTGCGTGCTGCTGCAGAGTGTACGGCTTGAAATTACATTTTAATGCTCCTATTTGAGCTACAACTGGCAGCTTATGTGCTTAACTGGGGTCATTTTTTTGCTCTGTGTTGTGTATGAGTAATGAAGTGGGAACTGAATGTCTCTTAAGGGGAAGCAGTCTCGCACGTGCACAATCATGCTGTGCAACGGTGGCAGTGTGCAAGCTAACCACATTATTATATGTACATACTGTTTAAACTATAGGTTCATTGACCTATTTTATTTGCATTGCAAGGAAAGAAGATGGAAGACATACAGTAAATAAACACCCAGCAGTTTTTGAAATATTGCAGTTTTAAAATCAAATCTTGTTTTGAGTATGGAGTTATATGCATTTTGGTCAATCCTCATATGTCGATGTTGCACAATCTCATGCAATATTTTGAGAAATAATGAGATGTGTCACAATATATAAATAGGATGAGTGTCAGCAACTATCCAATTTTAGCTTTACATTTATTAAAAGTAGCTGAAATACAGCTATTTTTGTGTTGGGTATTTCCAAGTAGCTGTGGTGGCCATCTTAAATTGTGTCGACTCCAAAGATGTGTATCCAGTGAATGCATTGGTTTTTGTTTCTTTCGGCGGCTCCCTTCTTCAGGAGTCGCCACAGCGACTTGTCGCATCAAGATCTGGCAGTTGTTTTTACGCCTGATGTCCTTCCTGATGCAGCCACTGGCCACCGAGCTACAACAGCTCTCTGTGTGGAGCAGAGAGCTGCCGTGGGGTTCCCAGGGGAGCAGATGGTGGGGGTTAAGGGCCTTGCTCAAGGGCCCAGAGTTGGGAAAATGAGGTTGGAGGCAGATGTGGGTGCTTCACCTATCCCCCCCACATTTTAATAGTCAGTATGGGGAGTTGAACGGGCGACCTTCCGATCACAGGCCCACCTTCACTATTAACCTCTGTGCCACCGCTCCCTCATAGTTTGTGCAGTGTTTCAGGAAATATTTTGCTAACAGGGTTGATGCAAATGTCAGTGTTTTTAATTAAAATGTTGCACATTGTGTAATAATCAGTCTAATTTGGGGATGAGGCTCAGCTACCACCAGACCACAGTTTCAGTGTCACTAAAAGTGACTGAGTTAGTGACAGCTTTATGTTTTGTAAGGACCGTTGTTGAGCACGGTGGTGCAACTGGTAGAGCTGCTGCCTCTCAGTGAGCAGATTGCCCCGGTTCAAATCCCGGTCCGGGGGTCTTTCTGGGTGGAGTTTGCATGTTCTCTCCGTGCATACGTGTGTTTTCTCCAGGTACTCCGGTTTCCTCCCACAGACCAAAAACATGCATGTTAGTCTGATTGGTAACTGGTGTGAGTGAGTGAGTGGTTGTTTGTCTCTATGTGTCTCTGTGATGGACTGGAGACCTGTCCAGAGTGTCCCCCGCCCCTCACACAGTGACTGCAGGACATGGGCACCAGCGACCCCCACAACCCAAAATAGAAGAAGCTGGTTAAAGATGATGGATGGACGTTTTCTAAGCAGCCATCTTGAATTGGGGCAACTCCAAAGTGTAATCAGTTGTGCACCCATTGATCATTTTTAGAAAACTATCCAAATCCATCCAGCGTTTTATGAGCTATTTTGTTACCAGACTACTCGACTTCAACAGTTAATGGCAAAACTTTGAAAACAGGTCTTGCTTCATCAGGTAACGTTTAGAATAATGGTTGGGGACTGTGCTCGGCTTAGGCGGCCATCTTGAATGACATTGACTCCAAAAATTCATCAGTTTTAGATGTTTATCCAATGATGTATCCAGTTTCACTCAAATCTGTTCACAGCTTCATGAGATATTTTGCTAACAGAGCACACATGCACATGTAAAAATGACTATCACTTGACCCTGCCCTTCCAAGTGTAAAAAAAAAAAAAAAAAAAAAAAAAAAAAACGGGAAACAAAGCATTGATCTTTACAAGTTTTGTTTTATTGGTGTACTCTTGACAATAACAATGATGGTATAAAAGAAAATCTCCATCATACAAATTTCAATAATCAAAAGATAATATGCCAATACACAAACAGATTCCACATAAGGCTGACATCAAGTTTCGACAAGTGGCTTCGAATGGCTTCAATTTAAGGAGGGTTTCACTCCTTACAATCAAAGAAATGTGTCAAATTTAGCATTTTCTTTTTTAAATAATTTAGTTTCATACAAAAAAAATTGATAATTTTGGAGTGGATTATGTCGCTGGTTTGGGTGCCTTTGTTAAACCTTGCAACGTAAGACTTATATTTTATCATATTTTGGCAGAAAATAAAATGTATCAAAGCATTCTTGTGACCTCCACCTTACCCCCCTCCTCCCCCCCAACGCTGTCACACATAGAGAGACGTCGTACGCAGGAACAGGGGACTTCGATGGGAAGCCTCCCGGTCGGGGTGCGTCTCTCTCCCTGCCACAGCGAGTTGAGTATGGGGGAGGACTGAGGAGCTACGAGGAATTAAAAATGCATGGGATAAGAATGTTTTACTTTTATTAAAAAATAAAATTGTGCTTGGAAGCAGTGATGTAAAAACATTGATGTCACTATGTAAGCTCCACAAGCACTTAAAATGGCACCAGTTAAATCCCCGAGCCAACCCCCCCGCCCTTTTCCCGAAGCTTTGTTCTGTATGCTAGCATCTGTAGTGATTTAAGACCTTAATAGAATTTCTAAAACACTACACACAACAACAATATTTACAATAATCAGTATCTTGATATGCACATTTTTTTTTTCAATTTAAATATTTTCGCTTATAAAAAACAAACAAAATAAAAACAAATGGAAAATAAAAATGCAATAAATTAAAAAGCTTTTATTTTTAAGGCTGCCAGTCTTGTCAGATGCCCAAAAAAAGAATGGTCCCTTCATTTAAACTGGCACAGAATGAACTAGGACAGGTTGGATTTTGATATGATGAAGCCTCTTTTGCCTTTTTTTATTTTTTAAGAGAGCAGCAGTCTTGGTCTGGTTTCGGACCGTGTATACGTGCTCTTTTCACCGACTCAAACCAAACGATCTACCGTTTTAAACAAAACCAAGAATGCGCAAATTTACACCCCTCCCCATTTGTAATCTAGTGGCCGAAACTGTTCAGTAGTCACAAAAAGACGTCCTTAAAGCTGCTCACTGTGTACTGTAGAAAATAATACAGAATGATCCAACAACGAGACCATCAGAAGGGCCTCTTTAGACTGAGGAATTCCTCACAGTTTCAATACTCTTACCAAAACCGTTTGGCTTTTGCTTTATGTCCAACTAGCTTTTAATTTAAAGCAAAGAAAATAATTTGTTTTATTTAAAGATAATATACAGTGTATCATGTGAATGTAAGGAACTAGAAAGAAAGCCTGCCAGTTGTTAACAACCATGTTCTCATCAGTGATGGTAAACAAAATGCAAAGAAATAATGCAGATGGAGGATGGTTAGACCTCGGCATGAGGTTTAGCCATTTCACTCAAACACACATGGAAAAGAAAACTGAACACAAACGCTGCTACTGTCCCATGACTTCCACTGGGCACCTCCTATGTTGACTAGCTAGATTAGCACATGCTTGGCTAATGGGAATGAACTTTAGCTATATATACATATACATACATGGATACGCTTGACCTGGAAGCTATCTACTCTGTCCAAGAGATGTGGAAACAGAGCCATCATGGCATCTGAAGGATGTTTCTCCTGTCAGTAGTGTGTACCATGTTTTGTCAAAGGGAGTTGAGCACCATTGATTATCAGTTAGCATAATGGAGGTGATCAGTGAAAGACAGTGGCCATTAGCATTTTCTCACTCAGAGTCTTGCTCTTCCTGTGGTTGTCACACAAAATGGCCTCCTCCAGGATGTCTGCTCAGATTATTAACACCAGGCTACAGTACAGGTGTCAGTCCATTTCATTACCATTTCTGCCACTTGTGAAGAGGGAGATCCATGTCTGAACGAAATGGGACTGCCACCGTTTACGCGGAACAGAAAAACCTTACGATCGCACACAAACACACACACAGCTAAGTTTCAGTGCATCAAACACAGTCTGTCATGTCACTTCCTGTCATCACGTCAATCGCAAGGAACAAATAAAAAAAAACTGAACAGTTAAGGAAATTAAATCTGTCAAATAAATAGAGCGAGGTCCAGCCTCTTATTTCATTGTTGAAACACAACAGTTTGTCATTCACTCACATGTCTACAAAAAAAAAAAAAAAAAACATCTGAAGAAATGCATACAAGGCGATTTGTGTGAAAATAAGTAGCTGCATGACCAGAGGACAGACAGTGAGGAGAACATGTTGGTGTGTGTGTGTTTTTTTTTTAAGGAACTATGTTTAAAGAACTGGGCTGTTTCACCCAATATTCAACACTGTTAAACACATACAGTATTAGAGAGGAGCTGCTGTGTATACCAGGGGGTTGTCAGTCTGTGTCAAAACACAGTTTAAGGCTTCATGCCTCAATCGTTAAAAAAATAAAAATCTACCCAAATCAACTTGTCTAAATCGAATTCAAACAAAAACAAAATGTAAAGCCAAAGCTTCAACACAAACCTAATCAGTGGTTACGACTCAAATTTGTGATGAGTGCTCATATCTGGGATTTCTTTTTCTTTGCAAGCAAACGCCAGTTTAAAAAAACACACAAAAAAGGAACAAAGGCAGCCACAAGCTTGATTGTTGAAGAGATATACAACTTTTACAGCAGCCTGGGTGGAGGAGGGCTGGCTAAATGTAGTACAAACACTAGACAACCTGGAAAATAAAGCAAACAGCTTCTGTAAACACCACTGACAGTGCCAGCAATCAAGTATTTTCTACCTTCATTTCTCTTCTGTAAAATAAAAATAATAAAAAAAAAAATAAGTAAACGTTAAGATTATGAAATCTAAACAAAACAACAACAAAAAAGAACCACCTGCAACTATAGTATTTCTCTTTTCTGGCCTGGATTTACACGCAAAGCGAGGTCTGAAGTCAGTCTTGTCTGAGTTTAGAGACAGCGTCTCCTGCAGGTCACCCCGATAAGCTTGCACAGACGACGAGATTCATGCAGCCATTTGCATAGCTCGCCCTCACTTGCACACAGACTGGTACACGCAGGTACACACAAACAAGTTCTTCAAAGGGCGACACGTTTGCTTAGGCAAAGTTGAGCTGGATGTGGAGTTTGCATACAGTCACTCTCTCTTTTTAGTCCAATGGGGGAGTGGGGGGGAGGGGATGGGTAATGCTAGCACCCATGCTATTGCATCTGTACAATAAGGAAGTCAGGGCTAATTTCTGCTGTCTGATATTACAGCTTATTGCTAACAGGATGAGCAATGCACTCCAACATACAGCCACTTGCAGGCAGCCAGAACATTCAATGCGACTATGCAAACACAAACATCACAGTCTTCAAATGGACAAAATATGGATGAAGAGATGAGTAAAGACTTACTATGAACTCAGAATAAACTATTTCACATACAATATATCATCTTTTCTTTACTATATTCACTTGTGGATTTGGCATACCTTATACAGAACCAGCTGCATGGGTCCACTCACTTGAAGTTGCTGTGTGGCGGTCTAAGGGTATGTTTCCATGCAAATGTTTTCACAGGTTCTACTGCATTTATGAAATAAGAAGCAGAAAAAAAAAAAAAACAAAGAAAGCAAAAATCAAATAAGTCCAAACCCCAGGATCATGTCAGCACATTTGGGTCATACTCTTGTATGCGTGAATGTGTGGCGTGTGCTCGAATGTTTGTCGTAACCTATTATAGTAGTCAAGCACAAAAGTGCAGGGTGGAGCTAATCACTGCAAGAATAGTCAACAAAATTAAATTAAAATAAAAACACTTGAGGAATGGATGCTGAAGGCCAAAATGGTGCAAAAGGCATGTGGAGACTGATGTGTAGACAAGCCCAGATGAGAAGAGTGATGAACTCTGGCACGAATAAGTGCAGCATTTATCCCTATTTTCTTACGATTTATCAAACATAATCATTTGAGTCTCCATTTTCTTTTCTTCTTTTTTTTCTCTTTGCATACAAACAAAAACAAAGCAAAAACAAAAAAATAAACAAAAAAATAAAGGTCTCAACTTAAAACTCCTAAAGCAGTGCTGCAACTGGTGAGATATGGCTGATGTCCCAGAGGACTTTGATTCCCAGGTGTTTTGCAGTCCAGCTCTGTCTGCGTCAGTAGTCAGCTATGGGTGCGAGCTTTCTGCTCAGGCTGACTGTGATGTTGGTGTAGATTGGACTTCTGGAAACCAGCGGGGAGTAGTTTAAGTTATTAAGACCGTCCACTTTCTGTCTCTCCTTTGAGTGACGTAGAAGAGTATACCTGAAGGTACAAAGATGCAGACAAATACATTAGAAGAGGGAAGAGAAAGCACTTGAAAACTGCCAGTTGGACAAAATAAACAGCACTCGAGCACTGGTAAACAGTGAGGCATGATGTGGAGGAACAGGTTTCATCAGAATTTGGCTGCTGCTGTGAGAAATGGTCTGTGGTTTAAACTGCTGAAGGCAATTGGTAAAGTTTCCCACTATCAGAAATATTTTTAAATGTATTCATTAGGGGGTGCGAATCTCTCAGTGTCTGGTGAATCGATTCGATTCCGATTTTTGGTGTCACAATTCGATTCAAAATCGATTTTTCGATTCAGAAACGATTTTCGATTCAGAAAC
>JARVJN010000144.1:16691465-16704706 GCA_031763805.1 Argolebias nigripinnis
TGTCTGAAAGGGTGTTTCATTTCATAAAGGAACAATTTAGCGGTTGTACTTGTAACAAGTGTAGTCAATATTCAAAATTTAAGGACAGGAAAAAAACACTAGGTATTAGGAATCACCCTTAGTTATCAAAACCAATACAATATCTGAAACTTAATCCCAGCTTTTTTTCCCCAGAACACCTTAGAATCAATTTGGACATTTTTTCCAAATATAAACGTAAACACATACTAATTTTTAGAACATAATTTATACTGAATGAGGTATAGTAAAGTCTACAGCTCATTTACAAGCAGGAAGCGAAGTAAATGTTGGTGGAAAACCCAGTGTTGGAAATGGCCTCATTACTGTAATGCATTAACTGAACTGGCAGTCACTTATGGAAGAATTATACTAGACATAATATTCTGCGGCCATGGGAAAATCAGCTTTTATTTATTTATTTATTGTAAATATGAAGAAAAAAGTCCTTTGCAGTGTACTTTTATCCAGACATTTTGTTCGTTCTTCATTTCAGTTTTAAGGCTGTGTTGGACAGATCAGATCAAAGTTATGGTAAATGACTTGATTTCCAACTAGAGAGAACATCATCAGATCATGGTCATCAGATTTTCTGTTACACTTTAATATCTTGGTGTTGTAAGGATTGTTGTACTTTTCCGATTGATAATCCTGAATATCAATCGCTGGCAGAAAGAAAAGAGTTGAATATGTTCACTCAGAACATGCTTCTAATCTGATGTGTGTTATGTAACTGGAAACTGGCATGGAAAATGGCATGTAGGAAAAACACCATCAAAATGTGACTTTCAAATAATAGGATATAGCTGAAACATGCATTCAGTGAATAACAGCAAGAACAATGCGGTGTAGAATGTACAGTAGTCATTATTAGTCCTGTACTTGTCCCTCTGTCCCTCCATCTGCTCTGCTGTCCTAAATGTGTGTTTGCCTATATCAGCCTGTGCAAGTGTGATGCCCCAATAATGTCTGCAGAGCCACTACATGGCACAGGAACACAGGGACCAGACACGGAAAATTACAAAAATGGCACAGTGTTGCCAGGGCCCCATTTTCTTCTCTCTGCTGTGAACAAAAGTTGGGGTGGGCAGGGGGAGACAAAGGGAGGAAGACAGAAATATTGTGTTTGTATGTATACAAGGTAGAAAATCAGAGAACTTTTGTACAAATATACTGTCTTTTATTATAGAATTAAAATATGAAAGTACAAAGTAGATGCAAGATGGAATGCATGTGGTATTTGTGGAAATGTCAACTTATTTTAGAAATACTTTAAAAAGATCTTAATTTCGGCTGAAAAAATATTATTGCATGAATGGAAAGTTGTGTTTGTGAGGCACATGATTTCAGGAATGCTAAAGAAGAGTAAAAGGTCAAAAGTAAAAAGTAGAGGTAAAGCGGTCATATTTTTGCATGTGAAAATATAAAAGCCCCATTAGATGTACTAACAGGATGTTATCTATCAAGCAGAAATTAATTATTATACACAATTATCAAACTATCAGCAGCCGAGTTGATGCAATTGCTCAATTTTGAGCAACTTTCATTAACAGTACAAAATTATCATACTTGATAGTATGCAAAAATGTAAAAAAAATGGCAATACATTTTTCTATGGACAGTAATTTTTGTTCCATTTAACTCTACTTAGCTCACCCCTTACATTTCTGTTTATTTTCTATAACCCTGTCCTTTTTGTTGCACAAAAGTAAACTTTGAAAAGCATCTACTGGTACACTCTTTACCAGTGTCCATGTAAATAAGGGCAAAGCTGAAGTTAAGCGAGTTTCCCTCTGCTTAGCAGGAAGTTTCAGTCCATTGTTAATCTGATGGGCCAGCAGCTTTTGGCTCTGAGTCATTGCTCCCAAACTGCTCATTGCTTCTAGCAAAAATACCCAAAAAACAACTTGTTTATTACCTCAAAACAACATGTCAATGAGAGTTAACAGACGAAGAGATGTTTCCGTTAGGTTAGTGGAGATAGTGGAGATTGTAAAACAGGTAAAAACAAAAATAAAAAATAAATTGCTTAGCAATTATTTTGACAAGTAACTTATGAGCAAAACACTAAACCATGTTGGCACCTTGGGATGAATTGTCCAGAGTATATCCTGCTTGGTGTATCAGCCACACATAAATCTAAACAGGGTAGGGTAATTGCAGAAAAACAGAAATATGAATTACCGGTAATCTGCATAAACCCCCGCATGCTGGAGAAAACAATACAGACATAAAAGGCAAACTCAAAATATGACTAAATGAACACAGAAACACCAGTGCACTCTGGAATGTTTGTTAAAACCATCAACTATGTTCAAACAGTTGTTCTGTTTGGTTAAAGTAATTTAATCAGAGACTCATACCTAACTGAGGAAACTATAATATCTGAATATTATTCTGTGGGAACACAGTTACCAAGGATATGACTTTTACACCTTGGTATGTCAGATGGTTTCTAAGTACCGGTAGTCCTTTCCATCGTTCCAATTTTTTTCCTTTCCCTCCATGTCCCATGCTGCTTCCTATGCCAAGTTTATTGTGATTGTTTTATTGCAACGTGAGAAGGTTTCAAAATTGCAGACTTTCCCATGTTAAAGCAGTTTGGGCTGTGCCAGTCATTGAAATTAAGTGATGACTCAGTTCAGTCTCTACCTGTCCTCTTGTGTCTGGTCTTGCCTGAGCTTTTCATTCATTCTCGTTCCAGTATATATATATTTTTTTGTTAGTTTAGTTTTTTTTTGCTAGCCCATGTTATCCTTCACCATTTTTTTCTAATAAAATCCCTGATTCCTAAACATAGCTTTTAACACTAGGTTAGTAAAAACTGGGCAACCTCTTAACCACAAAAACTGTGAAGAATTGCAAAAAATGTAAAGAGCTGCATAATTCTTGTCCCAGCTTCTCAAAGAAGTGAGGCAATAGTGGCGTTGGTTGGCCTAGAGCTGTTAGTACAGATGTAGCTCCCTTCTGCCCATTTCTGCCTGTTTTTATATTTGGCCGCTGTCCAGAAAACGCTTGTTTTATAACATCAGCCCAATGTTCAGAGTGCAAAGAGGACGTATACAGTCAGGTACATGCAGTGACCACACAAGGCTGAGAGACACTACATGATGAGCCTCCAATGACTGCACACCCCATACCATCTCCAACCATGCATATCATACCGCCTATTTTCTCCTACTTGCTCCATTTCCCTATTTCTCCCTTCTAAGCCCCCCCAGCAGAAAGATGAGGTCTTTTCACAGCTGGAGGTTACTCCTGTTGACTGAACAAATGGGCCACAGAAGGCAGCTAGTATATACAGCACTGCCACAGTAGCCAGACAGCAGGGGAAGTCCGTCCCTATGGATTATCACATTAACTTTCTGCAACAACTTTTATGGCAGCTATGCAATGCCATCAACATTTAGAAGATAAAATAAGAGGACTATGCTTTAAGGGGGAATATTTACCCCTTGGATAAATTATATCAATGAAAAAAGAAATCTGTCAGTATGTGTTAAAGTTTATATCCAAAAGTCAATAAGCCTGTTAATTTCTGCCCATGTAACTGGAATGGGGAGGCTAGTTAAATATTTTTGATACACAGTGAATAACTTCACTAATTATAGAAATATGTGACTGCAGATCACTGCAAGCAAGATGAACTGAGCAAACTGTAATATAAAAACAAGCATTTAGATTTCTCAGTAGTATAAAATTAAAATGTAACTCACTGAAGATAATATCTGTTTTTTTTTTTTTTGCTTGTTTCCTGGTGACAAAATCAAAGTATGAAATAAAGCAGCAGTTAATTAGCGTTCATTGAATTTGCACTATTATCATTTGCCACAGCGGTGTTAAAATCATGTTGCCACCACTATTCTCTGCCCTCCTGAGGTTTTATTAGAAAAGCCCTCTAAGCAAGCTCTTACTTAGGCTCGTTTTGTGTGGCTTGTTTGTAGATTTGCTGCCTTAACTTATGGTAATGTGGACACATCACAATTAGGTAAATGTTAAAAAACATTTTAAATCATAGAATCTAGGACACAGAACAGTAAGATGGAGAGCTTGACTAAAAACAAAACTTGAAAAATTAATTAGTTGTAGATATGTAATAGCTTTAGATGGAGGGCACTGTATCAAGCACTAGCTCTCTTATTTTTTTATTGTTGGGAAACATTTACAATCATATGACAGGTTTTTAAAAATGGACTAAAATCTTCATAGTGAAAGCTTTCTAGTTAATTTCTGCAACTATGGTTATAAACACAACGTGGTGACCAGGAAGAGAGCATTTCACACTTCAGTAAAAGGGTACTGATGCTTCACGTTTGCTGCATGGTGCATGCAGATTTCGTCACATTCATATTAGAAGGTGCTCAGAGTGTACAGGTAAGTGCAGAACAGGAAGCACAACTACAGAACTTAGAACAGTTTCAATTAGCACATGAGGAAGCGAGTATAATTTTAATTAGACCCAGGCTGGTTTCAAGGCGCACCAAAATTTTACAAAAATGCTTTGACAAACAAACCAATTTTTTTTTTAAATAATAATAATAATAATATGGTTTCTGTAGATTGAGCAGTTTTAATGAGTGGCAGAGCTCAGACAGTGCAGGGATTTCTCAGGTCACATGCCGCAAAGAGAAACACACCTCCACCATGTGGTGTGAGCTGTCACTGAGCTGTATGGAGGCTGAAGGAGGTGAACTTTTTCAATCTTTCTCCCTGTTGAAAAAGGCAAAGTCGTTCGTTTGGGAATTTTCTGTTGACATACAAACCTTTCTCCATTTGATAGCTATATCTTGGCAAGTAGGCAGTACTTGCATGACGTCATATCTCTGGAAGAAACAACGATTGCTCTTTTGAAATAACACCAGCTTGACACAAACACTTGTAACGAACAAGCTAGGAGAATTAGTGGGTCTAGCTGAAATAAACAGCTACTGCAGACTTGCTAAGGCAGAAAACAGGCTGGTTGACAGCTAACGTCAGCTTCTCAGAGATATCGTCACAAAATGGAGAACAGCAGTGAAGAGCTAATATTATTATACACAGATGTACTTTTAGTTTTGTAATATAATTACATTTAGTTAATATTGCTTCCAAAGATTTGGTTCTGTTTTCAAAATCACAACATCTACATGGCTGTAGATGCTAAAACTAAACTAAGTGATTAAAAATCGAGCTTTAAAAGGAACTTATCCTTTTAGTGAATAACAGCAGACGTTCAAAAGTTTATAAAGTCTACATGGAAAACAATTGGCTTCCTGTTCAGAAGTCTAAGGATTAGACGGATTGTTCAGTGAACGTTACAGAGGGCTGAGTGTAAAACCTCATAATAATGATTCCCTGCCATCAGCAGTTCTCCAGCATTTCACTGCGTGTGCACTTGGATTCTGCCTCCCTGGCAACATCACTAATGTTCACCGGCTTCATCGCAAGTTGCAGCTGCAGGCCGCCTTCAAACGAGTGACCAAAGTAACCACGGTAACCATCTCAATAACAAAGGGAGGCTCAGACCAGGTTAACAAAGACCAGGAATCTCCTCGGGATGATTAGGTTACATAAATGATTAGTGCCTCCACACGAGACCCTGAGTCCACCTCTGAAATGACTCAGCTCTCCATCTAAGCACTGATACACCTCCACCCCCTCGACTCTTCCACACTCAGCTCCACCATCTGTCTGAGGTCAAATATCCAGACTACCGGGCTGCATAGGGCTCATCTTACAGACAGCAGTTTAAGACATTAAAGCTTGATTGGTGTGTGTGTGTGATGGAGAGGAATCACCTCTGAATTTTGATAGGACTGTATAAACATCTATAACTGAAACATGCACTCATGTAGGAGGTTAGGGCACTAAGAAATGCATTAGGACTGTAGTTATTAAATATTTTAGTAACCAAGTATTCTGTTGAGTAATCCATCGATTATTTGAATATTTGAATTACATGTGCTACGTTTCCCCAGAAGGCCTGTAACCAGACTAAATTAAAGCTGTGCCTTCCTCCTCTACTCTCAGATCCAAGTGCACTGGCATGAAAACCTAAAATAGTCATTTATTATTCTTAACCATTTATTATTTACCCTTTCTGTAATAAAAGTCAATGGTTAACTTAATCTTGCACAAATTTGTTAGGAGTTTGATACTTGTTCTTAATAGCTTTAGTTATGAAGCGATAAAGTCTTTGACAGGTGCCTATCATTGTGAAAGAATGGCATGAACCTTGACTGAGTACAACAACATGTTATTTGACAAATCACAACTTTTCAATCTGTGTTTTCAGAAATATTTATTTGACTCAAAGTTGGTGTGAGGGAAGACAAGCTCCTCATCACAGCTAAGATACTTTTAAGTTCTCTGAGCTGGGGGGGAAATGTAGACTTGCAAACAACTTGTGATTTATTTGAAAGGTAAAAGTCAGCATCTGTGAAATGTGACTTGATTTCCTCTTAATGTCTGCTGCAAATCCAAGTGGAAACATGCATGTGCAGAGAGTCGCTGGATTGTTTCATCTGCCGCAAGCAATGATACAACTCCTCATGTGACATTTTCACAACCCCCAGATTGTGCAAGAAGATTCAGGATGCTGCGGATACTTGTTGGTTTCATTCCAAAGACTGATTGCTCTGCAGGGAGAGCTGTTTTAATCAGAAAAGCATCAGTCTACTGTTTGTATAAAGTTGTAGATGCTGCACTATAATGGTGAAGTAATTCAAGATATTATAACAGACACACTATAAAGTTATTTTAATTTTGTTATTGTGTTTGAAATACCCTGGAGGTTATGATATTTTTGGTATTTACACCATAGTATATTTATGTTTGTTATAATACGTTATAGAAGTGTAAACATGTTCATTATAACTGTGAAACAAGCTGACTAGTGATAAGCATGCAGTCACTCTGCGTAAACCAAAGACTTTAGCCTCAAAGATCTTTTGAGTTTTTCAATGATTTGTTTTTACTCTACAGCAGACAACATGGACACTGAGGAGTTCATTTGAAACGGGTGTAAAAGTAATTAAACTTAGATAAATGCACAAAAATCTATGCAAGGCGAAACACATGAGGCTGCATTTTCTGCACAACGTTCTCAATGAAAGAAAAAAACTGCACTAAAATACAAAAAGCATGTGAGAACTACATAATGTGTATCACTAAAAAAAAATCTGGAAGAAGTTTGATGCCCTTTGCGCAAATAATTTAACAAAAAAAATCGCGCTGCTGTAAATTTATTTTACTTTATTTTGGGAAGCATTCTCCAGCATGTCCTAAAGGAAAAGTTAACAACAAAACAAAAAGAAGTAGAAAAATGTAAACTAGGAGTGATGTAAAAAAATCAATTTCAACTAATTAACCCTTAGACGTGTTTCTAAGTCTGAGAATGAGCCCTTTAGTTGAAGTGAGAATTCAGAGTAATGTGTTTGGAATATGTCCAATGTCATTTTATGCATACCCTTACAGACGTTCAGATTATCTATGAATTAGTTCAACAGCTGTCTGTGATCATAGCAAGCTGGTTATAGGTAACAGGTCTAGCTAGGCCTGTAACAATAACAAATTTTGCTGGGCGATTAATTGTCTCAGACTGAAATTATTGCGATAAACAATTATATTGTTTGAAATTTGACAATAATTAGTAATTATTGTATAATTTAAGAAGAAATGTTGGTTAATTTGTTTTGAGTGTAGTATCTTTTTTCAACCACTGGATGGCAGTATAAGACTGTTTGAACTGAAGGATGGATAATGAGGGAGCGAGCAGCGTGTCTCTTTAAGAAAAATGGGAGGGAGGCCCCTTGACATGATATGTGATGTCTCTCGTTTTTTCATTCAGTTCTCCAAATGACGGACCCTTGGTGTGGTTTGAGATCTTTAGCATAGGACTTGTCACACAAATCTTTTAATAAAAATAAAAAATAAAAATCAATAAAAAAGTTCTCAGCTTCTTTTCGCAGAGAAAAATACCTTTTACACGAAGGCACGGGTTTCAACCGTGAATTTTTGACCTTCGACAAGACAGAGGTTTTTTCCCCCCAAGGTCGGCCTGTTAGATTAGCTTGTAGCTTAGCTTGTCGGCTTAGCTGCTTTTAACGATCAAAAATGCAATTTTGGCTAGTTAAAACAGATTCTAAAGAGAAAAGAGAAAGGGAGGGGTCAGTGAAGAGCACTGGAGTTGAGCCTTTTGTCATCCAGGGTCCAGTAGAAAGACAGAGATGAAGTCGATAAATGAACATGAGGTTGATCATTTTAATTAATCATGCAAGTGATTGATTTATTGTTTATTGTGACAGGCCTATACAGGTCCACAACGTTCTCCTCTTTAGAAGCTAGGGGAGCGTGCCGCCTGTATTCTGACAGTAAAGCTGAGCTCACCAGTGATAGAGCGATGGTATTTCCAAAAGATTTGACCATAGATTTTACTTCAGCAAATTCAAAATAAACTACAATGGCAAAAAGGCATTAACAAAAATAAAAAATAAAAAAGATTACCCTAACAATCTTTAATTATTCACATTCTGCCATTTTATCTAAACTTTTAAAAAAAAAAAAAAAAAAATCTGTGCTTGTCCCTAATTGAGTCAATGCTCATTCAACATTATATAATTTTATTTATAATCTAAAAATAAAAAAAGTATCCTCTGTGCAGCAATGCATTTCATAGTATCTTTATAACTGATATTATTAATGAACCCTAAAGTAAAAATTTTCTAAAACATATTAGATTAAATCGTTTCAATAAAAGCCATATATAAGACAAAACTAAAACTAGTCTCTTCAGCGCACAGCGATACTGCAGGCACAGATACCGGTAAATGCCTCAGACTTTTCAGTATCACAACATAATTATGTAACCTGACTAAACATATTTTAGAGTGACGTTCTCTGTTTGTTTGTTTGTTCTAGTAAACCAAATTTGGCACGAGTTTTAGAAAAGGTACGTGTGCATGAAAGAGTTTGTTTGAGGACTTATGAGTGCAGCAGGTAGACTGCCGTACGGCCAATGGCCGGCTTTAAGGGGATTATTCATGCTCCTGACTGACTCGGAGGGTGCAATGAACTCTCACTCTGTTGATGTTTAACTACCGTAAGTTCCATTGTGAATAGAATGGTCAGTCACATGAGCATGGCCTGTATGCACGCAGTCAGCAAATGGTTGTAACATAAAAGCAGGCAGCTTTACATGACTAGAAAAGGTCTAGACGGAAGCAGAAACAACTATTTTGACGTGTTTATTTAAGTAATGAGCATGGGGCTCTCGGGTCCTGTCAGCGGTAAAAAGCAGAGCAAATCCAGTGTAACTTAGTTATTTTTACATGTTATGACATTTATATGAGGAAGATAGAGAGGGTCTCATGCCAAGCGTACAGATGTCCTTGACAAAAGAAACAAACAAGAAATAACCCTGCCTGAAATGACCAATTTTGAATTTGTTGTCACTTGTATCATCATGGGAACAAGGATGGCATGTTGGAGTGGTTTCACTGACAATAAAAAGGAATTGGTCCTCAGTGGGATCAGGTCTTGAGGGAACCATGGCAACTGCAGTAAAAATGTCAAACAGCAGATCTTAGGCAGTCAAGCCAGCCAGAGTCACTGAACTGTTTGGTCACGCAGCATTTTTATTTCTCTTCTACATTTTCTCTGAATTATTTTACTCATTTTTCTATTTTGATTAAGCTAAACCAAAACCAAATCTACTATAATGTAATCTGTTTTGCCCATTGTACAAAACTAACATTTCCCAACCTTATGGAAGTTAGGAAACTGATCATTGGTCATTTAGGCAGCTGTAGCAAGTTAAAAGGAGAAGTTGCGGTAGTAACACAACGGGCCTCCGGGTCAGAGATAGGTAACGTGAAGACTGTCAATTCAGCCATTAACACCATTAATACGTCATATTCTATGTTGAACTGTTATCCTGGGGAACACCGTTTCATTTCAGTATGTACTTGTACGTAGACCTGTCACAATAACAAATTTTGCTAGGTGATTGTCTCAGAAATTATTGCGATAAATGAAAATATTGTTTGAATTTTGACAATAATTAGTACCGTAATTATTGTCAAATTAAAGAAGAAATGTTGGCGTAGTACCTTTTTTGATGGCAGTATAAGACTGTTTGAACCGAAGGATGAATAGTGAGGGAGCAATCAGCATGTCTCTAAGAAAAATGGGATGGAGCTGCCCCTTGACATAACAAGGGCTGTCTCTTCTTCCTTTTTCGGTTCTCAACATGGCAGACGCTCAGTGTGGTTTGAGCTCTTTAGCATAGCATTTTTCACACAAAGCTTTTAATAAAATTTTAAAAAAATCAGTAAACAAGTTCTCAGCTTCTTGCAGAGAAAAACAACTTTTTACAAGAAGGCAATGGTTTCAACTGTGAATTTTGGAGCTTTGACAAGACGGAGGCTTTTTTCCCGAGCTTGGCCTGTTAGCTTAGCTCGTAGCTTAGCTTCTCTGCTTAGCTGCTTTAAACGATCCAAAACCACAATTTTTGGACAGTTAAAACAGATTTTAAAGAGAAAAGATAAATGGAGGGGTCAGTTAAGAGCACCGGAGTTGAGCCTTTTGTCATCCAGTGTTCAGTAAAAAGAGAGACAAAAAAGATAAAGCCGATAAATGAAAATGAGATTGATAATTTTCATTTATCATGCGATTAATTGATTTATTGTTTATTGCGACAGGCCTACTTGTACGTAGCTGAAATGACACTAAAACCTATCTGACTCTGAAACACAGGCAGGGAAGTAACATGCATGAGAGACACAAGTTGTTTTCACAGGTCCACACTTACTTCCACAAAACACAAACTCACTAACCCCTGCAGAGCACAGAGACCCTGCTTTACCCCCCCCCCCCCCACCCCACACACACACACACACGAATCTGACACTTGCCTCTGCTTAGTTCTATGGTTACATGACAATGTACAGGCAGTTAAATCACAGAGAATTGTATTCAAAACCAAAAAGCTATGTTGACAACAAATGTCATCTTTTAGTAGTCAAACAATGCAGATTTAATTAACATAGATATCCTGGGGAACAGATATAAAACCATTTTCTTCCCTACAGAGCAAGGCAGAGTTACTGACTTATCTCTATGCAATATTTTTAAGGACATGTGAAAAGCTGGCCTTGTATAAACATCTTCACTTCCCTGTAAGTCATCAAACTGCACAGCACCAAACATAGCTGCTCTCATCTTTTGAAGTGTCTTTCTTCTTTTTTTTTTTTTTTAACCAAATAAGGATTCAAATTCTCCTGTGGTAAGGCAGCCGCTCCGGAGTGTAACGTCTGTGTTGCAGGAAGTGGCCGCACAAACACCAAGGCACAGAGGTGGGTGCAGCATCATATGTGCATATGACCACAGCTCAGAGAGGGTGTAACTAAAATAAATACAAAACCAGCATAGATTACTCAGAAACTCACAATGGCCTTTTCTCCCCACACCTTAAGTGATACGAGGGCAAACAGTTGGGCAGATATCTAAAACATGATTCATGCAATACTTGGAAATGAATCCCTTAAGATCATGTTGGAAAATATGAAACAAGATTACTGTACACTTTAAGTATCAAGCTATTGCATTTAACGAAATTTTAGTGGAAAACTATTAAAATAAGCTTAACTCTTGACAGCATAGTCACTGTGGCTGATGAAAGCAAATTAAAATACAATGAAAGGGCTTTGTGACTGAGCAATAACCCTTAAATCCATCATGTTTTATTACCAGTCTATTTTTCAATCTCCATATGATATTGTCAACATTGCACATGAGCATCCGCTCAGCTGTCGCCAGGCTACAAACACAATATCTGGATTCAACCTCTAGAGATTTCCTCATCCACGCCTCTCTCTGCTACACTAGCAACTTGATTCAGTTTGTTAACAGCTTCAAAAGAGAAAATAAAACCTTTTGACTTAAATCTCAAGGATGCGTATGAACTTTCTTCAATCCCCTTCAACTTTATTGACTGGTAACCCAAGACCAACAGCTTTACATATTGTCTTCCAAATCATCATTACCGGTAGTTGTTTTTAATCACCCACCACCAAAGGCAATAATGTTTTTGCCAATGTCTCTGTGTGTGTTTGTCTGTAGCATTAGTGGAACATTTCATGAGCCACAGCACTTTGATAACAGTTTATCTGTTTTAAACTGTGCTATATATATAAAGATGACTTGACTATTTCACCATGAGAAAATTAGACATAACTCCCTGAAGCAAAAAAAAGAAAGAAAAAGATTATAGATCTCCTCCACTCTGCTTTCATTGCTTCACTTGTTGTGAAGTAACTTGTTCATAGCCACACAATAAAGGAGTTACAAAAACTATTGAAGACATAACCGTTTAGGGAGGAGGATGAACCTGGTCTCCAGTGACAAAGAGAAGCACCTGCTCTTGCCTTCCTTGCACTCCCTGGATGTGACGGTGTGTGTGTGTCTGCATTCAGACCTATAAATAGAGGAAGCGTCTTCCCTAGAACTCGCTCCAGAGGGATCCTCTTATGTTTTAATTAAATAAACTGCTGAAATGAGGCCCAGCTGTGCCCTGCATCCCCAGATTGCATCAGTCAGCATCCGTGCTCAGGGGCGACATGCACTGTAAGGGCAGGGGCATTGGTGCACATGCATACATGAAGACAGAGGCAGATGGTGAAGAGGAAGGGCAGGATGGACTAAGCAGTGAAATTGGGGCATTCTGCTCAGAAGCCACCTGGGTATCAAAGGAAGCCCTGTTCAGGTGTTCTGGATGGGTTCCCCGATGTGAAAACCAGCAGCTCGACTCACCTCCTGCTCATCTTATGATCGATTATATGATGTTGCCCGCCACCAAAAGCAACAATGCCTAGTTGCCATTGTCTCTGTGCATGTGTTTATACATTTGATATGTTCGTATGATAGACAGTAAAGTTGATGTTTATCACAAGCAGGTTGTTCTTCAGGTTTTTCTTAAAGGGGACCTCAGATAGGTTTTTTAAAATTTTATGGTATATCTGTGGGCTATCCAGACCCTGTTCATTGAATTTATTACACAAAATAATTCTTAGATAATACATTATACCCTTTTTAATTCTGCCATTTTTAACTTCCGGTCTGAACGTTCTGTTTATGATAATGAGCTCAGAAGTACACGCCCGTCAAAACTCTGTTTACATTAACTCCGCCCTCTGTAACAGCAGTATCTCTAATCTGTTGTTGTTTTAAAATTAGCTCTTTTTTTA
>JARVJN010000144.1:17208145-17221017 GCA_031763805.1 Argolebias nigripinnis
GATTTTTGAGAGAAGAAAGCGTGACTTTGATTTGTACGCAGATTTCAACCGCTTGTATCCGAGATCTCGTTCTTTCGGTCACAACCCAAAGCTCATGACCATAGATATGGTCATGAGCGATGAGTCATTTATATTAATTATTTATATTATTTATATTTAACTGTGTCATTCAAATGTGTCAACTAACAAAGATAAACAAAACTAAATACAGATAGTCCTTGGGTTACAACGGTCTCAAGTTATGACGTTTCGTGGTTATGACGCATCTCCCATTTACTATGAAAAGCCTTATTTCGAGTTACGCGGTTTTACATCATAAACGTCGTAACGCAGCGGCGCACCGACAGATGAATACAGCATTGCACTGTACGCTGTGCAGCGGCAGAGGAATACTGCACTGTACTGTTAACGCGGTTTTATGTCGTAAACATCGTAACGCAGCGGCGCAGGGGCGGAAAATATTGCACTGTACGTTGTGCAGCAGCGGAGGAATACTGTACTGTACTGTGAACGCGGTTTTACGTCGTAAATGGAATACGTAATTCGGCGGATTATGCCGCTCTGGACCAAGGAGGATGGCGTCACCAGCATCCCAGTAGGCCATTAACTCTTTTTGCCCTTCATTATGGCTCCCAAAGGTATGTGTTTTTTTTATAATTATGTAGGGTAATGTGTTAGGATAAGCTATGTGCTTGGTAATACAGTACTGTACATGTATATGGTGCAGTATTTATACGTTTGTTCCAACTTACGTCAAAAATCGGTTTACGCCGCCGCGTAGGAACGGATCAACGTCGTAAGTCGAGGACTACCTGTAATAGATTATTCCACAGCTTTAACTGTGTTTCTCCAAACCAGATGAGTCCTTGGAGTTAATTCAGAGATCTTATGCTGAAATTAAAGAGACGTAATTTGTTCCTAAAAAAATACAACCTCATCAAGAACTTCTTCGAGTCATGCTGTCTACTGGAAGTTCCAATGTCAGTGCTACTGAAATAATGCGCATCAAGTATTAAAAGAAAGTTTAAGAGTCAAAGTGATATTAGCTTAGTGAATCTGGAACTGGAAGAAATTTTTATCTGAAGGGGTCGAGCTACTCACTACTTGGATAAAGGTCACTTTATGAGCAAATTTATGCCACATAAAACAACACTAACATTAAACATTTAATTGAGATTCAAACATGTTAAAGATTTTTATGCTGCATTACCTTTTGTCAAATAGTTATGCGAGTAAGAGTTTAACACTGTTCATTTTCATCTTGCACTTCATCTGCATCTTGCATGAATGGGTTTCACTGCTTAAAAAAAAGCATACTTCCAAATGAATAATGTAATGCAGTTCAATGAAGCGATTCTTTAAACTGCTATAAAAATGTTTGGGTTGATTTAAATAGCGTAAATTAATTCTGGTCTGAGCCTCCTCTGAACAGCAGTTAGCTTGACCCCCAAATAAGAGCATTTCTGCTCAAAACATCCATTCATTAGCTTTCCCTGATTCTTCATTTCTGTGTCACAGGGGTCACTGGTGCCCATCTCTAGCTATCACTGTGCAAGAGTTGGGGGGACGCCCTGGTCTCCAGTCCATCACAGGGACACATAGAGACAAATGAGACAAACAATCATTCACTCTCTGACTCACATCTACAGACAGTTACCAATCAGCCTAACATGCCTGTTTTTGGTCTGTGGGAAGAAACTGTAGCAGCAGGAGAAAACGCACATGCACAGAGAGAACATGCAAACTCCACTCAGAAAGGTCACCGGCCGGGATTCAATCCGTCAACCATCTTGCTGAGAGGCAACAGCTCTATCAACTGCACCATTGTGAACTAAGTCTAAGCAAAATAAAAAATGTCAAACAAAATCGAAGCGTGACAAAAATAACTATAGTTCTTCCATTATTCCTTGACTGATTGTGTTTTGAATGTCCTTCGAAGATGTCTGACTCTGAAGTCTGTGGCTCACTGGGTGGGATACAAGTGTCTTCAAACATTTTCATATTATGTTGTTATTTAAGCCCTGTTGGCATTTACTTTTTAAAAAATCAGTTTTCCTGTTCATACTTGGCAGTTTCTTCTTCCGGTGCTCCAACCTTTTGATCTTCCTCTTACCCAAAGTTTCACTCTTTATCCCCCTCTCTTCTGATATCAATATTTCATGAACATATAGTGACAAATTTATTTGAATGCGGTTTCTGGAATGGACGAGGAGATGGATGGGCCGATTCGGGCGGCGGTGGGCTTGTGAGCGGCGTGGTAGCGAGCAGCTTTACCGCATACATTAGTCACATGTGCACTGACTGCCACTGGAAGAAAGGGGGGCCTACCAGAGGTGGTATATGGGGTTTCTTGAAGGAGAAGGGAGTATTGTGTGTGAAATTGCATGCATGTCTATCATAATGTGTTAGTGAGAGAGAGAAAAAAAAAGAGGGAGGGGGGGAACTTGGAGAATTGAAAGAGTAAATTTATCATAGTTATGGCTTTCTAAGGCATCCATTTTCCTATGGTCTGTTGACAGCAAGTAGTATCTGCATACCAGCCCCCCTCCTCCTCAAAGCCCCTGTGTGATTGACAGCACAGAGATTCAACTTAATAGGCCTGGTTTCTTTCACACTAGAGCAAGAGACACAAAATCAAACATACCACATTCAGCTTACGTCCAATAGTTTTTAAAAAAATATTAATCAAATTTACATGAATGGTTCTAGAAATGTTTTGAAGGTATTTGTATCTTTCCACTGAACAATTTCTAATATCCAAGTCCACTGTACCAATTTTAATACACTGAAAATAGAACTTGTTGATTGAAACTTCTGCCATAAAGTTTATGTTGGCACAACTATCAGACAAATTCAAAAGACACTGAGACATATATGATTGTTTATGACATATTCTGAACTTATATAGACTCATTTGCAGCATATTTTAATGATTTAAGTCTAGCATGCTCTACCCAGTGTTGTGAGACTGTTTGTTAGTATTTTTTTTAGAACAGAGTAACTCAAACTTTTCCTGGGATTGTGTGAATTGCATATGATAAAGCACTGATTGGTCTCTATAGAATGATTTGTTCAGATTAGCTTTGTAGAAATGTAGCAGAGTGTTGTATGAATGTGTGTGTGGAGGTAAATGAGGACATTGAGTGTGTTGTGAAGGGCTTTGAGTATCTTGATTAGATAGAAAGGTGCTGTATAAGTACATTTAACAATCCATTTAAAAGTGTGGGAAGCAAAAGGAGAGTACTTAGATTAGCCTGATGAAAATAAGGCATGTGCTATAAAAAAAACAGTAATGATCTGCTGATGAATGAATATATAGGACTGGGCTGATGAGAAAGTGTAAAAGCCTGAGCTGAACGCAGACTGGGAACAGGTAAGAGTGGGCGTGACAGGTTGACAGAATGACACTGAGGAGGCATGTATGATGGCACAAAGAAACACAAGTAACGAAACCAAAAGAGCACAAAACAAACATCACATGAAGTTAATCAAAAAGAACAAAATATTATTAAAAAAACAAACAAAAAAACAGATCCTGACACTGTTTTGAGTTCTGAATATTGCTTTTACTTAAGTTGGTTGTCTTTTTGGCTTTCCTTGGATAAAACGGGTCTTTCTTTACTTTATCCCATTACTGCATAATTTGGCCAGTTGGTAAGATTTTTTTCCCCTTCTGTTTAAGTAGATGTAAACTAAAAGTTACAAATGCTAAAAAAATAATAATGATAATAATAACGCATTTAATGTTAGTGTAAAAAATGTAAATATAGGAGCAAAATCTTAACAGAACTTGGTTGATTTGGGTAAATGCCCCACCTTTACATTAGTGCACAATCCTGAGTTCTATTTTATTTATTTATAAAGGATCATTCTGTACATCATGTGCAGTAAATGGGACAGTTGTCCCATAAAACATATTGTATACAACAGCTTTAATGTTATTCAATTAATAAAAGTACATTATTTTGAAGTGACATAATAATAAAATGTTTCAACTGCAATGAGAGCCGAGGTTAAAAGCTTTGATTACTAATACAGTGTATCAGCAGTTAACTCCCATAATTGTCGCATACTTTTACAGGTTTCAATTTATTGGCATATCAGGACGAGTTAGAGCTTATGCAACATGTAAGTTTTGTTTTTATCTTATTTTGTGTTTTAAATCGGTGCAAGTCACTTTCAACATTTTAATGACTTGTGTTGTATTGAAACCAGACAAAGTTTAAGAATGACAGAGAAATGCTGTTTCATGCTGTTTTAGTGTGAAAGAATGAGATGCAGGAGAAGAACACCTGGCTGAGAGGATGTATGGGAACTGAACGGGGCAGACACGGTGCAGTTCAGGCTTCAGTGGGACACTTCATCAGGGCAGACAGGAAAGGAAGCTAATTGTTATAATAATTATCACGACTGCAGGGAGACGAGTGGAAAGAAACTGATTACACCCAAAGAGAGAAGGAAAGAGAAAGAGGGAGACAGATTATCTGTCTGTGAGTAGCCTGTCATTAACCTCACTTTCTCTCCCTCTCTTACACCCACCCACACACACACACATACACACTCCATCTTGTGCAGTCTCCAGTCCATCGGAGCACCAATCTATATACCATTGTTCGCCTTGTCTTTGCTGGACGGCACTAATTGAAGGCAATCTGAACATGCTCCTACCAGACTCTTATCTCACCTCTCTGTCATCCTGAATTCCTCAGTGCACCTCAGACCCCTCACCACACACACACATACACACACACACATGCATGGATGCACACAGGGATGCAGCCGACATGGAAAACATTGTTTCTATTAAAACCTGTTGTTTATTTTAAACATAAATAAGCTGCAAACATTAGCTGACATGTGTTAAACAAAATCACCACAGCTTTAGTGACATTCACGCTCTACACATCTGCATGTAAAGATATATCATTTAACAGAATTTAATAATTAAAAAAAGGTTAGAGGTCCTATGATTTGCTGCTAATAAAGTCTAATAAAAGCATCATAGAGGTGTTTAACGATCACAATATGGACTATGTTATTTATTGCACAGGAAACTGCTTTGAATTAACAGGTATTAAAGTCATGCTGATTATTGAGTATTCACTGAATTTTGCAGACAGTAAACTAGGAGAAAGTGTGACTCACACCAAGTTGCACCATTCCTCTTGAAAAAGCCTGCACATAAGCTGGTTTAATAAAACAATTTGGTACTACTCTGGCAACACTGTGCCTATAACCATAAGTTTTAAAACTAAATATAGTTTCAAAATGTATTTAGTACCCAGTAGCTTTTTAGAAAACGGTGCAGTCTGGACACCTTCTCAAAATGACGTCACTTCAGTCTAGTTGGAGGTAAATACAAGTATAAAACAAAAACATTAACAGTAATAACAAGGTTGAAAATCTAATGTTGCTGTTTTCATCATTCTTTGTTTGTAGCCAGGTCTCTTTTTTAAATGAGTCCTCGGGGCTCAATGGGATTAACCTGACTAAATAAAGATTGAATGAAAAAAACAAGGTTGTAATTGCGAGGTCAGAGGTTAAATGCCTGCAGCTGCACCTGCTTTGGCTGCTCTGCGAGTCATTAAGAAACTGTTATCAAACAGCGAGAAAGGTCAAATTGCAGAATCCAAATACAAATATTTTTACTAACAAATTAAGCCTGAATTAAGAAATAAAACTGTGATTAACGGTGATCTATAGTTAACTAGTAAACAGCCTCACTTTACAACCATTGATGTTTTTTGAGTAATAAAGTGACTTGTGCATTTACACCTCACATTCTCCACATTAAACAAAATGTTCAGCAACAATCTCATTGTAATGTATGATAAATGAAAGAGATGCAGTTTATAAAAAGCTAAATAGTGGTTCATAAAAAAAACGACTTCATTAAGAGTTTAGAAAAGGAATGTCTAGTCACATCTACATATATTTTGCAAAAGCAATTTTTTTCAAAGCACCTTTGAAGTACAGCTGCAGTAACAAGATGATTTTATGTATTCATTTATTGTTTTTAATAGTGAATCTCTAGGTCTTAAGAAGCAGTAAGTGATAAGGTTATACAGATTCCATAATAATGTGATCAGTCTGCTCTTTTACGAAACATAATTTAGAAAAGGTTTATAAAACAGACAAACACATTCAAAGACAGTGTGTTTTATTCTAATTAGAGGATATGAAAACAACCACTGCTGTGAAATTATTCACACTGGGACAAACACACACACACCCACACACAGAGGTTGTACTGCTGAGGATAGATCGCCCTCTACTGACAGACCAGGAGAGGTCAGTTACATGTTTGCCCTGTCCAGGCTTCTTTCAGCACATTTACTTCACAAAGTTTACACAGATTACATCACTGAAATAAGATTTTGGCTTAACTAAACCCACTTTTAAAACTGTCAGTTTTATCCATTTTACTGTTTGTTGGTGGGTTTGTGCTCAGATGATTCTCCTTCAAACGGTGCTGCTTTAACATCATGTAACTGCGGCTTCTTTGTGAGTCAAAAATCTTGATTGCTTTTGTTCAACATCAAATGTCAGTTCTCACTTTTTGTGGATCAGTCAAAAAAACCAGATCTGGTTTAAACTTGTACAGTATTTTTGTTGCATGATGTGTTTTTTCTTGTTGTTGTTTTTGTTTGTTTTGGGGGAATTTTTTTAGGGGGTGCGAGTCAAGACACTTACCTTAATAAAAGGCAAAATAGTGACAAGTGAAATTTCCAAATGTTGGGAGAGAAATCTATTTTATTTCATTACATTTCAATGTCTTTTACACTTATTTAATGGGGATATTTCGTTAGAGGAGGTCAGCTTGGGTCTTGGGGGGTTTTGAGTGGTCACTCATCCTGTGGATACAATCTGCGGTCGGAAGCAGCAGAACTTTGGGAGTTTGGGGGGGTGTGGTGGGCGGGGCGCTCGGTTTTGTTGACAGGGCAGGGCGCCCTCCTTGGATTATGTTAGGGGAAACGCTGCCAAGGCCCTGGTGAGCAATGTGCAAGTGTGTGTGAGGACATGCGTGTGTGACGACACGCGTGTCGCGCGTTATCTGGTGCACATTGATATGAGGCGTCATCGCGGGTTCTCTGCTCGTCTGAGAAAGTCACACTTCGTGCTCGCTTCCAACCCCCCTTGCCGGGGACAAGACCCGATGACAGCAGCGCATTGTTATCTTTCCATGTTTGTCAAACGTGGCATCTCAGTGCACATGCACACAGATGTTGTCAGCATGTTACCATCTTTTCAGACACGTCTCACTCCCAAGTGAGACGGAGTTTGTCAACTCGTTGCCGACAACCTCCGTGGAATGTGCACACTCTGTTTCACAGTCCCGTCTCGAACCCATCGACTTTCTTTCCAATTAACTTCCTAGAACAACTCTGGATTTGGTTTGTTGAGGCCGTGCCATGGTGAGATCCTGATCACCGCAGGAGCTCTGTTAGCAGAAAGGCTTCATGGCGCACACTTCGGAGAAAACACAAACATGTGTGCATTCGCAGCGTGGAAAAGTACCGTCAGTCCACCTGCACCCGGAATGACTGCACCTCCTGTTTCTCCTGCCTGCAGCAGGCTGACCCACTGCTTATGTCTCTGTCTGCAAGCAGACCCCTTTTCCAGCTCAGCAGCTGAGAAAGTGCCAATCCCACAGTTTAAAGGCCCCACTGGCCCTGCCAGCATGATAGATAGTTTAGAAATGAGGACGCGTGTTTAAAAGAGAGGAGGAGAGGGGGGAGAGTGGGAGGGAGCGAGGAAAAAAGGCACGCAGCAGCAGCTGTCAGACAACACGAAACCCAAGCTTCACTGACCGGGCTCTTCACGGCAAGACAGTCACAGAGAGGAAGATAAAACACACGAAATAAGCCGTTGCAGGTAGTGAGTGAGAGAGGATTCAAGCAGAGACGAGGATAAAGACATACAAATCACCTGACACGTGAAGAAATTAGATTACATGAAGCGCATGTTAGAAACAAAAGGCCCAACATTAACACGTCAACATGAATATCAATAACTAGAGTGCCACAGTAATCTGGCTTCAGTCAGATTTGTGTTAATTCTATACGTGCAACATATTAGATGTTCTAAAATGTCACTATATCTGAATGATTGAGCCACAAGCTCCTTCCACCACCCAAACACACACTTTAAATCAACAGGTGTGACCTCAATGACGCCTGCGTACACTCTTCTTCAAATCGTTTTAGTTTACTTCAGTCAGCGTTGTGGCCTTTGAAATGCTTTAATTAAGTGAAACTGAATGCAGCCCGTTGAAATGTTTTGTTCCTTCGAGCACTGAAGAAAAAATAAAGATTAATTCAAGTTACAGTTGTCCAACCAAAAAAGCAAGCAGCAGCTCTTGCTATTTTAAGAAGCATGTTCAGATTTACTTAATTAACTACAATTACCAATTTAGAAGTTAGGCTACTTTTTCCTGTGTACTGACATTACATTTAACTGGATGAAGAAGTCGTTTGTATTTTTTTGCAGTAACAATGCGGTTAAATAGGAAACCTCCCAAGTTCTGCAGATACCGTATGTCATCTCCTTTCTATGTGCTCTCACAGAGGCGCTGCCTAAAACTTATTAAACAGATCTTAAGAACATCTTCATTCATCATTGCCACCTCGCTTATGCATCAACGCTGCTGCTGTGTGTGTGTGTGTGTGTGTGTGTGTTTGTGTGCTACAGAGCCTGTGGATGTGTGTGCTGCCCCAAGAGGCTTACTGTCGGTTCAGAGAAGGGATGATGTAGGAAGATTAATACTGGTGTGACGGCAGAACCATGCCAGTAAGGGAAGGGTCACTCATTACCCATCTGACCAGCCATCCCCAACCCAAAATGTTCACACAGACCTGGGCACAGATGGCAGCTGCAGAGAGAAGCTTCTCTAAACTGTTCTCCTTCTTCATCCTGCTTTTGTGCATTGTTAACGCTTTCCACACTCTCCTTTCCCCCCTTTTTTCCCCCAGTTTGTCTTTCATCTGCCTCTCAGATTTGATCAGGCTTGTTGAAATACATCACATTGGTCTTGCTCAGTTTCATGGAAAACGCCTGGCATATAAAATGAATTGACTGCCTCGGACTCATCTTTATGGTTGGAGTGGGGAGGATGTATGGACGGAGAGGAGATGGGATGTGGTGGAGACGGGAGAGGGGTCAAAGACTGCAATTACCACCCAATTGATTTCCATTGGTGTGATGGAGAGAATAAGTGTTACTCTGTCAATGTTCACTCAACCTGGCAGTGAATCCTCCACTGAGAAAGAAAGGAAGGGAGAGAATTCTCTCACTCCATCCGTTCAGCCTGTCATTAATTAGTGTGCTCGTTTCATTTCTTGCAAATGTTTATTCATTCACCGAAGCAGTTGATGATCTGCCGGCGGACACTTCCAGGCGGAAATAAACGCAATGGCAGCTTTAAAAGACTAAATTTATATTTGCTGTTTTAAACTCCTGAAATAAGTGTATACATATGTCTTTGTTCAAGCTTGCACAAACCTGTTTTCCACATTCAATATTTTCATAATCGTCTACACACGACAATATAAAGGAATGCAAGAAGCCGGTGATCGTTCACTGGAGAAAGTCACACAAAATGACATGCTGGAAATTGTGCAACATGATCAGCCACATACAGAAGAGAGAAATACGTGAAAGTTGGAGACCATCCTGTATTTTAGATTTGATGGGAAAAGTTTAGACACATTAACATAAGTAATTAGAGGGTGGAAAATAACCTGCAATGGTCAAAAATAGTTTTACACTCTTAATAGCTCGTCTTTTCTCTCCTTATGTATAATTTGTCTTTCCATTTCTCATCTTTTCACTCCTCTTTTTGTTTTCCTCTTTAGACACCCCCCAGACTGTGGTCTGCGATAGAGTCAGTGGAAAACAGTTTGGAAACCCAAACCTCAGTGAAATTATTTGATTACAACCTCCCATTACTTGCTGGTTTGAAAGCATTAAAAACTCTCTTGAGAAGAAACAATTTCCATTTTGTGTTTGACTTGTACGTAACACAATCTTTGCTGTGGTTTCTGTCCTGGGGCAGAGTATAAAAAAATTAAAAATTGTAAAAAAAACGAAAGCTTTTATTCATTCATTTGTTTGTTTTTTTATTTTATTTTAATTGATAACACTGACATCAAAAACAGTGACAGTAAAATGCATTTTTCTTCAGACAAGATAAAGCATTGATCAATAAAAATAGAAAACTTGTGTAATTTTCCACACGGTGTAAAGCAAGAATTTTCCTCCTCCTGCAGGGAAGGTGTACGAGTTAGTCGGCAGTGGTTGACTAATTAGCCAAAAGTCACAGAACAATGACCTTGCAGTACAACAGGAGATAGACAGGGACTAATTAAGACTACTACGTTTCTCACCAGCAATTAAAAAACAACAAAGCTCTGCAAATTTTTACCCCAAATCTTTCCGTCTCTTTGTCTTTTCGTCTCAGACGATCCCGACCTAATTTATCCTTTTCATTTATCTCCTCAGAAACGTGACTTCCTTCACATCCCAGTGCTGCGGCGGAGGAGTTTGGGACGTCATAATAAAGTACGTCAGACAGACGGGTTAAAAGGGGGAAGGAAAAGAAGTTTGATGATTTGGTAGAAGGGGGGTTATTTACAAGAGGTCGTGTTACACATGCATGTACTGTACAGTGCTCTTTGTGTAGATATATAAACACTTTTTTATGTGTGTGTGTGTGTGTGTGTGTGCGTGCATGCAAGTGTGCGTGTGCATGTGTGTGTGATTGGCCTGTTTGGCAGGTAGAAGGCTGTGAGTGCAGCCTGTCACAGCCCAGCCCTGATTACTCTGCACCATTCATCAAAGTGTCACCTCTCTGACAGCTGCTAATAAATATACTGCCACAGACCCCCACTCGCACCTGGCAGCGCACTACATACACATACACATGCATGCACACGGCCCCCCCCCCCACACACACACACACACACCCCTCACACACACACATTCTGCCACCCCCGGCAGCCCTTCACGGCACCACGCAGCTCAAACAGCAACACATCCTACAGCTCATTTGCTAATTGCTGCATTTCCCAACAATTCTGTTTCTGTCTTGTTCAATGTCAACAGGAGCAAGAAGACTTGAATAAATTATTAATTTATATAAATGACCAATTAGGAAACATGCTACACATACAATATGTTTTTGGCTGCTATCTTGTCCTTTCACACAATTTTTGTTTAATCATTAGTCGAGTCCAGTTAAGCGTACATTTAGAAGAAAAAACATGTTCAACAAAAAAATGTCAACAATAGTTGAGAAAAACAAGAATAATAGGGGTTAGCACGATGGCACGGTCGGCTGTTGCCTCTCAGCGATAAGGCTGATGGTTCAAATCCCAGTCTGGACCTTTCTGGGTGGAGTTTGCATGTTCTCTTTGTGCATGTGTGGGTTTTCTCCGACCAAAAACATGCATGTTAGACTGATTGATAACTACTTGTCCCTAGGTGTGAGTGAGTGAATGGTTGTTTGTCTCTTTGTGTCCCTGTGATGGACTGGAGATGTGTCCAGGGTGTTCCCTGCCTCTCACACAGTGATGGCTGGACATGGGCACCAGTGACCCTCGCGACCCAAAAAGGAAGAAGCAGGTAAAGATAATGGATGGATGAACGATAGGATGAAGAATCAACTATAAAGCTTTCAAAAACTAAACCCTTCATATCAAAGATCTGCTAGTCCCAAACGATGACAGTAAAGCACCAGGATCGAGACGTGACTTGAGATCCGACAGTTTCCTCTTGTAAGAGTGTTTGCAGAGTTTGAGATGAGAGTCTTTCTGGACTAGAATAAAAGAAGGAATACAAGTGATCCTTCATGGATTTGGTGCAAGATAATCAAGTGGGTAGGTGTTACATTGTGTATAAGGACAGAAGTCGTTTTTTGTTTGTTTGTTTTCAGAGACAGCACAAATGACAGATCATGGTGAAAGGAGGGAGCAGTTTTATCCAAGTGCAATGGCAGAGCCATGGGGTGGCCAGTGGTGGCCTTGGCCACCATAAATTAATCTTCAGCCACAACAAGGGCCACCCCAATCATCTGGTGAAACTATGCTTTTGAACAATGTTAATACTAGTCCTCAAATGATAGGAACGGTCGGTTTACATTTCTATTTAATAGCGGCGGCCATTGTTGATTTTGACGTGGCAACACAATTTTCAAAAGGGACTTTTCTTACACCAAGATCTAGTCACATGCCCAAACTGAAGTTGGTAACCTCGTTTTACAAATTATCATGCTCACAACGTGCACAGACGGACATAGAGACAGACGGATGGAGAGCATTTCCAATCCCCCCTCTTCTCTCTGCAAAGGGGGACAAAAATATCTGACAGGTAAGAAGATGTTAACCTTTCTGTGAAAGCAAAAAATTTAAATCTTGAAATTAATCAGGAACCAGTACAAACATGCAACGATAGATGTCGTCTCACTCAGGTGTGTCTGCCATGAGTCGAGCGGCAGCATTTGGAAGCGAGTCGAAAATTAAAGGCTGTTACTGTAATCAAGTTTGAAGACATGGAGGCATCTCCCTTTTCAACTTCTATAATAAATAAATAAAATGGCTTGACTATAGTAAGAGCCCCAAGTTGGGAGAGCGGCTTCGGATGTTCAGTCCATACAATGGGCATTATTAGCTGTTATCATCCCCATATATATCGGCGAAACTGTCCAATCTACCTCCTAGCATGTTTAAAAGAGCGTTATCAGCGTAACTTATTATCGCTGTGAGTAGGTAGCGTGCTTCCGTAAACCCGGAAGTGTTGTGTGTTTTTTTTCAGCTTATGTAACCGTTTTCCTAAACCTAACCTTAAACCTGACCCAGAGGACCAACCCTAAACCT
>JARVJN010000144.1:17687037-17698586 GCA_031763805.1 Argolebias nigripinnis
ATAAAGTTAGGGAGGCCAGACTGAGATGGTTTGGACATGTCCAGAGGAGGGACAGTGGGTATATTGGTAGAAGGATTTTAGAAATGCAGCTGCCAGGAAAAAGACACAGAGGAAGGCCAAAGAGGAGATATATGGATGCAGAGGAAGGTAGTTGGAGTGAGGACAGAAGATGCAGAGGACAGAGTGAATTGGAGGTCGCTGTGGCGATCCCTGAAAAGGGAAAAGCTGAAAGAAGAAGAAGAAGAAGAAGAAGAAGCTGTGTGTATGTGAAGGTTTCTGCTCAGTGCCCTGAGACAACATTGTTATGAATTGGTGCTAAAGAAATTGAATTGAATTGGGTAACTTGTGCTTGCTGCACCCACCAGCTTTAGCACTGACCCATTTTTTTGGCAGTTGAATACATTTGTCTAGTGAATTTGCTTCTCTAAAACATTTAAATAGGACCAGCACTTTTGGTGCTGACTGTTTATTGACAGCCTTGTTTGCTCAGTCACTAACAGAATGGTTAGTTGTCACATTACTCAGGAGGCGTGAGCACCAGAAGAGTAATCTGGATACAACTTCACAGGAGATCATAATAAACAAAGAACATTTCAATTTAATGTATTTGTAGCATACCCTAATTTGTAACTCTCTGGGCTCTTGAGCAAGGTACTCCCAGCTGCTCCCCCAGGCACCCTATCAGCCCTCTGTACCATACAGTATTCAACTTCTACCTTCTTAATCCTTTTTTGCTCTCTTCGTCTTCTTGATTAGCAGAGTCATACCCAATATGTGTTATACTATCAACACCATGAGTTTGCACAATATCTCCCATCACAGTTTTTCCAAGAATTGACTAAATGTGGTTAAACTCCATCATTTCTCTAAACAAAACAATGTGAGCTTAAAACTCTGGCTTGAAGGGCAGCAGGTATATATGCATGTGCACAAGGATTGCTAGGCTCTTAAAAATGTTTTTGATGTTGAGAATCATAAAAATGTTTACAGCTGATGTTAAAAATAACACCTTAGTCTTTGTGTAGTTTGTGGACTGATATAACATCAGCACAATAATAGTAGTGAAAAAGATCCAGTTGTGCTGTAGCTTGTCAGACTTGTGCTGTTTGAGGTCCAGAACCAGAATGACTGATGGGGTAAATAATTCATCTAATGGTATTATTGCAGTCATCACTTGTCTCCACAGGTGCCAGCTGAAGTCTGTGCTGTTGCCTCTCCCTGTTCAACACCCCCCACCACCAACTCACACACACATGTTACTTTTAAATTTAAACCCAAGTTTTATTCTGTCACTCCCACCTACTATGCAGTCTCTGACCCAGTTTTCAAGTTCAGCAAAAACACAAAGATTTTTACAGCCTGTGCAAACAAATATTATATATTTTAACAGAATCATAAGCTGAGCCTCATCTCCATTTTTTCCCTTTCCCTTTGTGAGTCAAAGGACTGACTTCACTTTGACTTTGCTAAACAAGTTGTCATCGTCTTTTAGCATTAACGATGGATAGGTTAGAAAATGCAGAGTGCACCACTTTGTTGGATGTTCAACAAGGATGTTTGATCATCAAAAGGCAGCTGGATCAAATAAAGATGGATGATACATCTTTAATGGCACCAAGGCAGGTATCAGGAAGCATTAACTTTTTACAGAATGATCTACCCTCAGGTCCTCCAACGCTGTTGGTTATCATCAGTCTGTGACAGTCTGGTGATGGGAATCGGCAGGAGGCGCTCCACAGGGAACTTTCCTCTTTATTTCGCACTGACTTACAATTCTGTTTACAGTTTGATGTCCTCCTAACAGTTTATGAACAAACTCGAGAGGAAAAAGCTTGTATTACAATTCATTTCAGTTTATTTATATAGCGCCAAGTCAGCTCAGACGTCATCTCAGGACACTGAATAGAAACATTCACATATAAAAACAATAATTTAACATTATTTATCTGAGGAGCAGACTGCTTTGAGTTTAACTCAATCACAGAACGCTCATCTTGAACAAGCATGAAGGTGACAGTGGAAAAGAAAAAGTCCTTCATTGTGAAGAAACCTTTAGCAGAACCAGGCTCAGGACAAGCGGCTGTCTGCTTCGACTGACTGGGTTTGGTAGAAACAGATAAACAATGGCAGGTCAAGAATCACATGTTAAGATAGAAATAGTGTAAAATGAAAACTATTAAAACTATTGTCATGCTGCTATAGGTTTTATAGCAGCATGACAACCAACCTAACTATAGGATTTATTAAAAAGGAAAGTCTTCAAACTGGACAATGTGTCAGCCTCATGGACAGAAACTGGAAGTTGGTTCCACAAGAGAGGAGCCTGAGAACTGAAAGATCTTCCTCCCATTCTGCTTTTGGAAACTCTTGGAACTGTAAGTCAGCCTGCAGTCTGAGAACGAAGTACTCTGTTAGGAAAACATGGAACAATAATACTGTATCTGTAATATAAGATGGAGCTAGGTTGTTGAGGGCTTTGAATGTTAGAAATAAGATTTTGAATTCTGTTCTTAATTTGACAGGGAGCCAATGAATGTAGGGGTAGAGATGGTATGGGGACAGGGCAGCCGACTCGGGGCCCGAAGGTCCTGGGCTCGATCCCCGGTCGTTGCACATCTCGTGGTGTCTCTGAGCAGGACACCCAATCCCAAATTGCTCCCCGAGCGCTTACGTAGCTGCCCGCTGCTCCACCTGGGTGTATCCCAGGTGCGATGGTTTAAATGCAGAGAACCAATTTCATCTTTGTATGTGTACATACAATGAGGACAACACATAGCACTTTATTATTTAATGGAGCGAAGCTAAAACTGGAGAAATATGGTCTCCTATTAACCAAGTCTTTGGAAATTACTGTATTTAAGAGCAACTGTCACTAAATGTTTTAATTACCGCTTAATAACGAGTTCTTACATACTCAATAACTCCTGGTAGTACTAGTTTGGTTTGAACTTTAATGATCCCCTAATATTTCATAGAGCACCCTATACTTGTATGATTTAGTTTAGCATCAGATAAATAGCCATGACATCTGCACACAAACATTCATGTCTTAATAGAGTGAGTTGTGTTACCTTTCAAAGTTATTTTTCACTTTTCCCAAAATGAGCTTCTTGACAAAAATCCATGCAGCCATATGCTTTTAACCTAAATTTACTCTCAACTAAAATTATTTCCAATATTTTTGGCTCTGCTTCCCTTTTTAACCAGACTGCAACATTGGTATATTTGCTGTAAACTTTAATATATGAGTTTAGAAATCTGCAGGAACTGAGCCAGCTTTATGTGGCCATTTGATTTAATTGTTTTAACAAGTGTTTCCCACAGGAATCCTTCAACTTCAAGCCCAGAGACAGAGTAGTATTCCAGAAGCATTTATGGGGGATTTTATAAACTTAAATGACAGTTTTGTTTTTAAATCAGGATCTGAATTTGACATCTTAAAGTACAGATGATTCTTTCTGTCAGTATTAAAACTTATTACACATGTCCTCAGTCTGTGTTTAAAAGGGAACAATAAACAGAAATCGAACAAAGTCAAGTCAGGTCCTCTGGACGGTTTCTTCTTGTTGACATGTTTCATCTTTCAGCCAAAAGACTTCTTCAGTCTGAGGAGCCACAACAAACTCAGTCTTATAAATAGCACCTTCTCGTAGTGGCTCAACCAGTTTGCTGGTGCTCAGGTGGTTTCTGTAGTCCACCCTCTCCCCCGCCACCTGCTCAAACTCTCAGTTTGAGGCCAAAGTGGTTCAACATGGGGGAGAGGGCGGGCTACAGGAACTTTGTCCTTTTTCCAGTGAGCAAACCCTCTTTTGGTTAGTCCGCTAACAGAAGCAACTAAATTGGACCTTTTCACTATTTAACATTTGCTATAAATTAAATACAAGCATGTAAAATGTTTAATTTTATCATAAACTTATAACTTTGTAAAAAAAATAAAATAAAGATCAGTTTAGCTGCAGAAGAATGTACAGCTGTTAACTACAGTAAAATACAGCTGTGAGTTTGGACCTTTTAAACACGTAACCGTTGCACATCTGTTTCAGTCGTTGCGTTTGCTTCAGACTTCTTCAACATTTCAGTTTTTTGGTGTCGGTCTGCTCCGTGCTGCTCTTCTCTGTTGTCTTTCTGTCTCGTTCAACTGAACCGTGTCTTCTCTGTGGGTGTCCATGCTCTTCTTCTCTATTCATCTTTTTCTTAATCCTTTCTCTAACCTCCCCTGTGCACCTGCCTTCAACTCCTCCGTAACACCTCTACATTGCCAACCTTTCCCCCCACCCTCTTCCCCCTGAACCCTAAAAAGCGACGGCCCATAAGCTAGGCTCCGCACCCTCGCAGTACTTCCAGAGAGAAGCAGCCAATCCCAGGGCCCCGAGTCACAATGTGTCCTCCACTTCCACTGGCTGAGTGGGCCCCTCCGTTCTGGTAAATACTGTCTCTTTCACTCCGTCTGTCTTTTTACCATGAGGCTGGTCTTTCCTCTTCTCTGCCAGGATCTTGTCTTTGTTGCATTCCTACTTTCATTGTACCTGTCACAATTTTTTTTAAATTCACTGCGTCACATTCTCCCGTCATGCTCAGAACTGTAAATGCACATTATTCATAAACTTCAGCTTGTTTTGATCCTAACTGCTTTATTTTTCGTCTGTATTTTCTGCCAAGACGTCCTTTTCTTCTTTATCCTGTTGTAGTAAAAAAACAAAAAAAAAACAGCACCATTTCAGGTTTTACAACGTGTTGTTTGTTGGACTTTGAGCAGGTCAACTATATTCATGAATGCTAAAGATTGGGATTAGAAATCAGGGAGTCATAACTGTTTTCTTATGCAGTCCTGTTTAGGT
This sequence comes from Argolebias nigripinnis, assembly GCA_031763805.1. Lineage (NCBI taxonomy): Eukaryota > Metazoa > Chordata > Actinopteri > Cyprinodontiformes > Rivulidae > Argolebias > Argolebias nigripinnis. The sequence continues at coordinate 17,691,876 of JARVJN010000144.1, forward strand.
TTCTGCAGCGAGAGGCGTAGTGTTTTCATGTGAGTGAGAGTTTTGTGTAGTGTTGGTTTTTCTGACTGCGCATGGGAATGAGTGCGTTAACGTTTTACTGCTGTGTGTTGAAATCATCGGTAAGTATGAGCAGCAGTAATTGCAAACGATTGTAAAAGTCAAATAACTACTGAATGTGTTTTTCCTTTGCTGTGATTATAGTGAACAAAACACTAAATGGCCAGGGCATCTGTTCACACCGAGGCTGGAACACAAACGTAATAAATTCATAGACCAGGTGTCCCATGTTTTATCACCTAGAATTTAATCCAGCTGTAAGTTGTGGAAGCTGCCTCATCACATTTGTGTAAACGGCGTCTGTGCACAAGCAAGGTGGAGCTTTGTCTTATTCCCTTGCACACAACTGTGGTGTCTCGTGAGCTTTCTTTAAAGCATGAAACAGATCATTCCAGCTATTAGAAAAACAGATATTTGAACATACATCAAAAAGGAAAGAGTTATGTGAATCAACAAGTCAACACCGGGAAAAAAAACATGATAGGTATTTTTTTATTCAAATTTCTACAGTGGCAATGTCCCATTTGTTTACATGGTTAAAACATGTGATGGAGCAGGTGGTCCTGCTGCAACTTCAATTTCAAGGTTCACGTCAGGGATTTATCAGTGTTATACAGTCTTTGACGCAAGACTTGATGTTGGAAGTTGAAGCCACAAAGTATAAGATCCACCCCCGAGTAAAGTGCAATTTTTAAGTCCTTCCCCTCAAAGTGAGAAAAAAGGGATGTTGTGACTTAAACAGATACTTTTTTTCCAAGTGTTGGTTTTTGTCACTTCATATAGGTCTGTCTGCAGCTGTGTGATAAAATACAATACAATATAACTTTATTTATAAAGCACTTTAAAAACAGCACCGTTGGCCACAGTTCTGTACACATACAAGCATAAAAACCATCAAATCAACAGATACTGTAAAAGTACAATGAACTGCCAAAATCATAAAACTGCAAACAGTAAAAACTATTAAACAAATAACTTAAAAACAGTAAAATCAACATTTCAAGCAGAGTTAAAAGCCAAAGAGCAAAAAAAAAAGTGTCTTCAGAGAAGATTTAAAATCAGGAATGGAGTCAGCTTGACTGAGAACGCTCGGTCACCTCTTAGCCTGTTAGACTTTAGAATGACCAAGAACAGCTGATCTGCTGACCCGAGAGAGCGTGAGGGAACGTCCAGCTGGAGCAGGTCGGACAGATACTGTGAGGCGAGACCATGAAGACATTTGAAAACAAATAAAATATCCTTAATACATGTATTAATCCAGAAATGAATTGGGAGCCAGGGTAGTGATTCTAAAACGGGTGATGTGCTCTCGTTTCCTGGTACCAGCTAAAAGTCTGGCAGCAGCATTCTGAACCAGCTGAAGTCGAGTCAGTAATGACGGACTCAGACCCACATAAAGTGAATTACAGTAGTCCAGACGAGTTGTAATAAAAGCATGGATTAAAATCTTAAATTGATGTCGCGAGAGAAATTGTTTGACCATGGCCATTTGTCTCAAGTGATTAAAAACTAGACTTGATCACTGATTTAATCTGTGCATCTAATTTAAAATCATTGTCCAGCCTCACACTGGCGTTAGTTGCTGTCTCAGTCAAATGATGGACCCAGAACAGCATGGACTTTGGAAACATCACTGCGCTTAAACAACAAGACCTCGTTTTTTTCCTCATTAAAATGTAAAAAGTTCGGTGACATCCGTGCTCTGATTTCTGCCATACAGTCCTAGAGTTGGTTCACGGAATACGGCACTGTTTATTTTGTTTTAACGGCACATACATTTGGCTGTCGTCAGCATAAAAATAAAAAGTAACGCCGTGTTTCCAGAGAATATATCCCAGAGGGAGTAAATAAAGAGAGAACAGAAGGGGAGCGAGTACAGATCCCTGAGGTACTCCACATGTGATAAAATATGCACTAATTATTTTATTAATGTAATTACTTATATATGGTTTTAAAATGCTGTCATGTTTCCAATGACAACCTGAAGTGAGTTAGGAGGGTGTGTAGGTAGGACTTTCGTACAGATTGTAAAGCTCTCATCCCTGGTGGGCAGACTCAATGATCAGTTTACTGTAAGAATTAGAAGAAAGAGGACCATGGTCTCAGAATCCTGAGGCTGCGGGACTGGGCCCAGTTTGCATCATTAAGGGCATCTGAAGTAAAACAACTGGCACATCTGTTGAATCCGTACAAGAAAACCTAACACATTAGTCTTTAGTAAAAATTAGACTTATTCGTGGAAGTTAAAATGTTTATTTTGCAATTTATATTCTTAATTGTCACTATAACTGTTATAATGCAGATGATATTATATTACAAGTAATTTGTGTAAATACATGCTCTGACGAGAAATTAATTGTTTTTATTAGTCTTTGAAATAAGTGATAGTACAGTAAAACCTTTTGGTCATGGGACTATAGAAGCAATAACATTTTACAGTAGGGCTTTCAGCCTTTTGCAATGTTTGTTAGTACCGGTATATTAATTATTAATATATTGACATCATTGGTGTTAGCAGGTTAATTATTAACACTGTAAATCAGTGCTGTTGCAGCACCTGGTGTGATCTGTGTTTGTGGCCCTTTAGTGTGTGTTATTTTTTATGTTACTGGTATGAAGTGAACGTAGTAAGGTTTGTTTGTCCAAAATCAAATGAAAAGTGTTTTAACATGTTTTTTTTCCCTTCTCTCTCTTGTGTTTGTCTGTGTGTCTCCTGCAGCCCAGGAGAAGAACAGGAGGCAAAGTATGTTGTTTTAGTTCTGGCAGGTCGACGGCACGAGGAGAACAGCGACGCCCGGCGCCGTCCTTCTAGATTTCCTGACCCTGCCACATACAAACTGAAAGAGCGACGCACACCCTGCCACCAAAAGTCTCACATTCACACTGGAGGGAGAAAAAGAGGAGATACAGACACACACAGACACACACACATACAGAAAATGTGACAACAGAACAAATTACACAAATTGAAGACTGAAACCTTTAAACCTTTAGTCAAAGGCTCTGCTCATCCCACAAAGAAAATTGGAAGAAAAAAAAAAGTGTGATGCTGGAAGAAAAGTGGGAGAACATTTCATTTCTCCAGGCTGCTGCTACTACCTCTGCTGTCCAGAAGAGGGCAGTGTGAGGATGTGAACTTGCTGTATCAGTGAACTGTAAGGAGGAAGGAGTGAATTTGAATCAAAAGCAAAGAGAGACAGAGGTGACCCCTGCTGCCACTCTTCTTTTACATGATTGCTGTACATAAATAGACTGAGCTGTAGAGTTCTGCTTGTTCACAGCACACCTCGGCCTGAATCCAAGCTAGAAGAATTGCACCTCAATCTTTAACCTTCATTCAACCCTTAAGTACAAGATAATCTTCTTTTTTTTTTCTTCTATCTATCCATCTTAATCTCTTAAGCAGGCTGACTCACTGGTGGCTCACTTGAACATGGCGAGTGTATATAGAAATGGGAGTTTACAGAGATAAACGTTTGCACCTTATTGCCCAGCAGAGGTCAGGGGGGCCGTCTCATCTGTGTCTCGAGCAGAGCAGGGTGGAAAGTACACGTCGGTCGGTGAAAACAGCAGGACGTGGACAGATGTGTTGCACAACTGCACTATTTTAGAATCAAAACACCGCTGTCATCACCAGGCATTTAATAAACCTTCATATGCTGTAAAGAAAACAAGGTTCTTCAGTATTGAAGGGCACTTAAATGGTGACGTACGTGTACAAATCCTCACCTGCTTGTCCCAAGACTCGCCCACCCTCCCTCTTTTGCCTTGACTGAGAAGTTGTCTTGATGTTGAACCTTTTGCACCTGATTTTACCTCTTTAAACACAATTAGGTAATTTGAAAACAACAACATCAAACTCTTATGCTTTTTACTTTTTTTTTTTAAATTATTTTACCTTTGTTTTTTTTTTTTTAAATAAAGCTGTATATATGATCTTAAGTTGTCAGAAGCAATGTTGATTCCAGGATGCTGTTCTCAGTCGTGACAGTGGGCGGCGAAGTGTTGCACATTCCTCGAGCTCAGGACTTTTCGCTTTTTTGTTTTGTGTTTGTGGGTGCCGTGAGGTGCAGATTGTGTGTGTTCAGTCCCCTCATCCCTCCCAGTGAAGCAAACTGGGATGAAATCCTTGGCGAAGCTGGTTTAAATTGTACATGAAGAGTTTCTCATCACCCTGTCTGTCAGTCTTTGCTCATTCGTGCTTTTTATTCCACTCTAGTGTCTGTTCAGACACCAAACCTTGCATATGTCCTTTGTTGCCATCTGTTTATTAAGCATGTTTCTGTATTAAACATCCATTTTATTGAAGTGGTATGTGAAATAGCTGCAGGCAAAGGAATAACTCCTTTTAAAATGTGCATGCGACATGACATTATCACCTGATTCTTACACCGAACACACTAACACCTGAAGGACGACCCAAAGCCAACGCAGAGAGTGTAAAGCAGCAGTGCAATGCGTTGGCTCAGATCAGACGACTTGGATGTCCAACTTCAGCAGAGAAGCCCGTTTAACTGGACTGTGGCTTGTTTCTGAGCACTCGGACATGCTGTTGGAAAACAGGCTGCCAGAGTCTGGAGGAGCAGTCAGTCCATCAAGCGCACGACTGTTTCACACACCAACTTGCTGACATGCATCTGTGAACAGGCCTGTTGGTGGAGACTGGCTTTTCATGTCGTCTTCGGGTCGGTTCTGCATTTTTCCTCTTGAATGGATTCAGAAAGAGCTGATTGGTCTCGCGCGTCCGCCTGTGACGAAAGCGGCGTATTTTCACAGAGTGACTGTATGTAGCATGTACATAGACTAGATGATCCTCACTGTATATACGGCAGTGTACAGGTTTGATATTCACATTGTGTTTTTCCCCGGTTTTGCCTTTCTTTAATAAAAGTCATAGCAATATTTCTGTAATCAATAAAAAAAAAGCCCTGGAAGTAAGTTGATTGTGTTTATTGAAGGTGGACAAAATACACGTGTTGTTCAGCTTTTTCAAAAAATAAAATCGTATCATGATTTTACATCAGACATCAGACGTGTCAGGAACTTCACTCCGTCTCAGATGGAGTCTTTGGTCTTTTCTCTACAAGTTTCAAGAAGCTGAAAGTATTTACAGAATGCTGTTATTTGAAAATCAAATCAAAATGTTTTCATTTTAACCGACACCCCGTATTTAGTTGTAAATTGTGCAAAGGCTTTTACAATATATATTAAACACTACAGTATAACATTAATACATAAAAACATAAATTAGGATTACTGTATACTAAAATACATTTGTTATTCAAATATGATGTATGCCTTTAAACTACTTTCATCTGTTGCTTAACTTATTTTCTGTTTGAAGCGGTTGTCAGACATCTATACGAGTCTCCGATAGACATTTTAAGAATATGTGCAGTTATTAAACTAATCTGCACGTGCAGAGGATTCCTGATGTTTTCAACTGGTTCACATCAGCTTGAGCTGCCTGAGTGAGTGTTTAGATGAACTTGTTTTTTAAGGCTTTAGTTTGTTAAAGCAGAGACACCCTTGGTGGCTCTGAAGACCACAGGAGCAGCTCAGCCTGAAACTGCAAATCAGTGTGTATACTGAAGTAGTGTTCTTTCTCTTTGCTTAAATATATCTGATCATTAAAATGTACACACCGGTAGACTGCACATTAAACTGCTATGGTATGCACTTAGCAGTTTGATGAAAACATCTTTTAGCTGCTTATTTTTTTAGGGAGGTGAATCAAACCTTACATAAAATTGGAAGCATTACAAAACAATAAAATAATAAATGATCAGCAAACACACTATGGTTCTGTGCTGAGAATGATGGAGTTCAAAGTGATGAGCAGGCCTTTAAACACAACACAGCCCAGGACACAGATCAGTGGCTGCCTTCATTTTGTGTCACTATACAGTCGACACATGGACAGTGATCCTCACCACAGAACACATCTATAACTTTATTTTTTACTTATTTAACCTTTATTTATACAGGTAGTCTCTGAGTTACAAGGACTCGTTTTCAAGAGAGACCTGTTTGAGACAGACAACATAGAGTACAATCAACAATATAATGTTGCATGCAACATTAAAAATCAAAGTAACATTTAAATAAGGTAAAATACAACAAGAAGAACATGTTTGCTTAAACGTTTAATTTACATTATCAAATGTTTAAAATACCTTAACATTATTATATATAAACAAACAAAAAAAATGTATTAGTTGATTAAATCTCTGAACACACGAATTAGTTCTCCTCCACGTCACTAGAGGGCGTCCAAACAGCGGTGTGTTAGCTCATTTGCGCATGCGCTAAAAGGAGTACTGCAAAGATGGCTGCCTCCGTAAGAAAAGCAGCCCACGACATCGAGACTCGAAAAAGGACCGACGATGTGCTTCTGTCGGAAAAGATTGAGTTCAGCTCGCTGCTTCTGTCTCGGGCCGTGCTGGACGGACTGTCCGCCGCGGGTTTCCACAAACCATCCCCGATCCAGCTCAAAGCCATCCCGCTGGGCCGCTGCGGACTAGGTGGGTGCAGCAGGTGGAGGTCTGGCAGCATCAGAGCAGGTGGAGGTCTGGCAGCATCAGAGCAGGTGGAGGTCTGGCTGCATCAGAGCAGGTGGAGGTCTGGCTGCATCAGAGCAGGTGGAGGTCTGGC
>JARVJN010000144.1:17744070-17754240 GCA_031763805.1 Argolebias nigripinnis
CATTGTACATAAAAAGAATCCTTAATACATTTGAAGATAATTATATGTTTTGCATTTTTGTATTGGGTAGATCTTTTTGACTTGGTTTTTTTATAAGTAGCTCGCATGCTGAAAAAGTGTGAGCACCCCTGCTCTACATCAATGCATTGCAGTAATCAAGCCCGGATGTTATGAAAGCATGTAATGCTGTTTCAAGATTACCTTTGGACAGTATGGGCTTCAGTTTAGACAGTCGCCTCAACTGATGAAACAAAACAGGATCTAATAATCATGTTTACATGACTGTTAAGTTTCATGGAATGGTTCATTTTCACCCCAGATTAGTGACCACTTTGACTGTATCATGTCTCAGTAAAGGCTGCAACACACATACAAACCTTCATTTGGGTGGAGAAAGTCTGAAGTGCTGCTAGATGTTTGCACTCATCATCACTGTGAATCACAAGATCTCTGCATTAACCAGTTAACCCTACTGGTTCTTCCATGATGGGAACTGCAGTCTTTGCTGCATATCATTCTAAGAGACTGCCTTAAGCCAAGTTTGATTTATGTTAACCTCCACAACTCCCTTCTTCTGTTTAGTCTCCTCTCAGATGGCTTCTGTACTATAAACCTTTTCACTGTACAAAAGTGCTGTTCGGAATATCAGCAAATATGTTACGGTTTAACAACTGAAAATAAATATTTAAGCAATCAATGTAATGGGTTATGCAAATATACCGATGGGAATATCAGCGAGATGACAAAAGTCAGAAGAGTTTAGACTCTGGATGTTCTGGATAACATCTTATGTTGGATTCTGCTGCAAAAGGTTGATTAACAAACCCCCAGTCAAACTGGTGCTAACCTACGTGAGAATGCAACATGGTATAAAAGCTGTTTCAACACTCAACTTGGAATGTAAAACGTAAAAGCAAATCCACAGCCTATTCCAAAAAACACACAATATAAAATTTAGGACACCCTCCACTAGTCTTAAAAACCGAAGCCAAGATACTAAGCAATGCTTAATCAGCCTGGATAATTAAAGCCAGAGATGGCACAGATTAAATCTCCTAAATGCTTTAAAAGATCACATTTGCAAATCTATCATCATCCATGGCACTTAAAATCTTCATTTGCCAACGTAATAACTCTTTTGAGGATCAAAGCATCCAGGTGTGAAATGATCATGAAGGCAATGATAAGGTGATTTAGTCATGGTGTTATGACAGAGGGGAAAGCAATCCACTGGATATCCTGGTGCTCGAGCGAATCGCTGACCTCACCACAGGCAAGCCAAAGAGATGTTCTGAAGAGAGTCATTTGGTACCTGCTAATGAGATCAGCGCCGTCAGGGTACAGCACAACGCAGGTGGGTACACCTCAGTAGTTGTGGGAGTCTGGTACCAAGAACTGTTTCAGGACACTGCGGCTGAAAAACCAAGCACGTGACGGCGAGGCAGAGCAAGGTCAAGACCAAAAGAACAAGAAGCTCATTTGCACAAATGTGGATGAGGATTTGTGCTCAACAGATGCACACACACTCATAAACAGACATCCACTTTCCTCCCAGCCAGCAGCTCATCTGGGTGATGGCTATTTCAGGAAAGAACACAACATCAGGACACACATTGCCTCCAGCTCTACCCCGTCCTGCTGCCTCCTTCCTCTGCTCACTCCTTCTCTCTGGCATTTCTTGTCACTTCCCCTCACCTCTTTTATTGTCATCATTTCTCCTCATCTCATTTCAACTTGTTTTCCATCCAGATAATTTCCACCAACTTTACAGCCCTCCTCAGGGGCCGCTTTATCTATTTTTTCCCTCTCTGCACACTTGGTCATGTTACAAAAAGAGTCTTGCTTGGCAGACAAGGTTACAGTTAGTTAAGGCTAGGGCACGGTTGCAGGACTTTAAGCAGATTTAAACCGCAACCGAATAACATGTTCAGAGATGGATGGCATTAATCACCGGAAAGGTGAGATACCAGTAGGGATAGGCAGGGGGGGGGGGGAGAATGTGGCAATGGACGGAGGCAGAGGAGCAGAGATGAGGGAAGAAGTGTAAGGAACAAGAAAAAGGCAGAGGGGAGTGAAAAAAGCCCAGCGAGGAGAGAGAAGTGTGAAAGACAGTGATGAGAGAGCGAAATGGACTCTGAAAATATGTGTCAGCATGTGCATGTCTGCCAGCTTTGAGCAAACACACAATCTATCTCAGGAGAACAAAAACTGTCAGGCCTGGCCTCGACTTATGATTACCAGTTCAGTTTTATATGTGAGCCGGCTGATGCCACTGCTCACTTTGGCACATGGACACGGCAAAAGAATGAAAAACAAAAGATGTTTCAAAAGTTTAGAGAACTGAACTAAAAAGAGCAGATCCTTAAATCTTACAAAGTTTTGTTATTGTTCTTATTAAAGATGTGAGCAAATGCAGTGTATTTCTACCATGGCTGACATCCTCAGCAGGCTTATTGATGATTTAAACTTGACGTTTTGGAAAACATAAAGCATTGCACTTGTGGATTTAAAGGAATAATCCTGTTGGTGACCAACATCAACAAGAACTGTTTCCAAACAGAAATTAAAATAAGTCAAACATACTCAAAGTAGGACAGGAAAAAAAAGCTCTTTAGGTCTTCTGAATAATCCCAAATCTTATTGTTTTCGTCTTTAACATTAATACTGATGACCCAAATACACACAAACTCAAGTGTGTCTCTTGAGGACAAGGCCTGTGTGGTTTTAATCAGATTTGTGTTCAAGCAACCCAGAAACTGTTTGATTTGTGCTCCCATGTTTCAGCGTGTTGTGATTCTGCGATCATTTCCATGATTTTAAAGGTGTAGCTACTGGCTTTGTTAATGTTAATAAATCCCTTAAAAAGCATGGGTTGTAGATTAAATCAAATCAACTTCACAGGTGGTGGAAAATCCCTTTGGCTCATGTGTATTGGTTTTATTAGGCGCTAATAGAATTTCTAATGAACATAATCTTTTAAGAATAATTGCCAGCTTTATGATCTCCCACAGGTTTCGCCATCAGGTGTGTAATTTAAGGCAAAGTGTTCAGTTTCCCAGTCGATACACGGTCCAACCCTATGTGACTGAATAGAGGAGAGGAGGGCACGAGTGACAAAAAAAAAAAAAAAAAGAAAGAAAAAGAGGTTTCACTGTGAGATGTTTGGATTGATCCTAAAAGAAAAAAAGATGAAGAGCAAAGTGGACACTCTGTTGAAAAAACGTTAGCAGAGATGTTTGGACACGAACTGAAGAGGCTGAGGGGTAAACTTCTCCTCCACACTAGTCCTTAGCACTGGTGCACCTCAGGGCTGTGTTCTCAGTCCACTCCTGAACACATTTACACAACTGCTTAAACATGACTATACCACCAAGCACAGCTCTAACGCCATCCTCAAGTATGCTGATGACACCTCCATCTTGTGCCTGATGACTAACAACAATGAGAGTGCCTACAGAGATGAGCTAAAATCACTGACCAGTTGGTGTCAGAAAAATAATCTCTCTCTAAATGCCAGCAAAATGAAGGAGATGATAGCGGACCAGGAAACAGTGTGGGTGCAAGCACTTCACCATCAACATAAACAACGCTGAGGTGGATCAGGTCAGAAGCTTCAAGTTCTCGGAGTTCACATTACTGACAACCTGTCCTGGACATTACATACGACACTGTGGACAGGAAAGCCAGACAAAAACTCTACTTCTTGAGAAGACTAAAGAAGTTTGGTACAAACACCAGCATCCTCACAAATCTCTATAGGTGCACCACTGAGAGCCTGCTGACAGGCTGCATCACAGGGTTGTATGGGAACTGCACCAGTCAGAGCTGGAAAGCACTATAGTGGGTGGTGGTGCAAACAGCAGAGGACATCACTGGTAGCAGTCTCCACAACATCCAGGACATCTACCACAGCTGATGTCTGGGTAGGACACGCAGCATCATTAAGGACCACACCCACTCAGCACAAGGACTCTTCCATCTACTCCCTCAGGCAGATGATACAGGAGTCTGCCATTGCACACAAAAATACAGTTATTACCCACAAGCTGTCAGATTAATAAACTTTGATCTTTGATAAACAATACTGAACTACTGACAATAGCATTGCACTAAGCCACATCTGTGACACCTAATGTTTATTGATGCTGTACTATGTGGCTGTATCATGTACGTCACTACATTACCTTCATAATTCATGTCAGTGTTACTCATTACCTGTGCAATAACTTGTACACAACCTGTGTAGTTTATATTAATGTGCAATACATATATGAATTTTAGCTTATATTACTACCTTGAAATACATATTCATACAATTTCATCCTACCTGCACCCTTATATTCTACTATGTTGTTGTTTACTATCTGTCTTTATGACCTTGTAAATATTATAACTTTTCACTTTTTGGTACTTTATTTTTTACTCTTATTGAATTGTTTTCTCTTTTTGCATGCTTTAGTACTTCTTGTTTTTTTTTGTTATTCATATCAGTTCTTCTCATCCTGAACATTTCATTGCACTGTTAACCTTATGTTAACCTGCATATGACAAATAAACACAACTTGAACTTTAACTTAGAACTTATCTGTATACATATTTGATTCATGCTCAATAATCCAGGTAGAAAACTCTAACAAAGTTAAATCAGGTCCTCTGGACGGCTTCTTTTTGTTGAAATGTTTTGTCTTTCAAACTCAGTCTTATAAATAGCACTATATATTTATAGTTTTATTTATAATACTGAGTTTTTTGTGGCTCCTCAGATTGATGAAGTCTTTTTGATGAAAGACAAAACGTTTCAACAAAAAGTAATCGTCCAGAGGAACTGACTTAACTTTGTTAGATTATCTAAATACAGTCTGTAATCTGGTCTAATGAGTTTCTGTATCTGGTTGCAGATTGTTACTTAGGACAGCAGCGTTTAAAGAAATTATTCTGCCATGAAGAAAGGGAACTACTGCTGAAGCTAACAATAACAGGTCTATCTGTGAATAGTAAGAACATCATCACATTAGCCTCTTTGTCATCTCTGACAGTCATAGGAAGCTGTGATGAAGGATGAGTGCAGAGGTCTCTGTCAGTATAACGCTAAAAGTTTTCATAACATTTATGAACCTCCATTAGTTTGCTTGAACATTTTCTTAATAGAACGTGGTTTAAGAGTTACTCATATAGCTTTAAAAAACATTTTTAAGGCTGGACAATAATTTATATCAATATATGTCACAATATACTTTTATTCAATAACGGTGATATGAGTTTTAAACACATTTTTGATACAGTATTTCGATATGATTACAGTGTTTCACTGATGCATTTCTTTTTCTGTTCGGGTTGACGCGGCTGCTTCCGTTTCAACCCGAACAGAAAAAGACACAACACAACTACGTAAGTGCGTGGTGATGGTAGATGTTACACAGAGCTTGAGTCCAGAAGGCATTAGCGGTAGCAGGCTGGGCTAGGCTAATCTCCAATGTGCGTTAAGTTTTCGCTTCAAAATGAGTGCCCATGATTGTCAGAATGTAACTGAACATGTTTTCACAAGCAAAGAGAAAGCAGATGACATCATTGATAAGAAAGGAAAGACTAATTTGGCGATGTGGAAGTGGTTTGGCTTTCTGAGATCTGATAAACTGCAGGTTTCAGTGAGCTGCAAAATATGAGTGGTTCCAACTAGCGATGGGAACATATCTAACTTGATCCACTCTAGGATATGTTGACAGTCAGAAGATGAAGCACAATAAGTTTGAGCAAGTGTTCCAACGTTTAAAGGGGAACATTAATTTGTTTGTACAGTTTTTCTGAGGCTTTTATATTGTTTATATCGATATCAGAATTATATTTCTGTCGACCAAAATTAAGAAATATATTGTGATAAAAGTTTTGACCACATTGTCCAGCCCTAAGCTAAATACAGTACCTCTCAACAAGTAATTTATAAAGTACAAGAAGGTGCTCTTCTGTGCAGATCAAGGGGGACAGTGTGTTTCAAAGCGGTGATGTTCACTGGACACATTAGGTGTCGGGGGGTTCATGTCAGGGAGCAGGGGACAGAGAAGCTGACAGACCGTACCCCCAGGTCTGGACGTTTATAAGTCAAACCCTCTAAGGCCCATCAATGGAAATAAAACTGGTCTTACCTGAACCTTCTGCGCCCGCCGCTTGTCTGCTCTCTGGTTCTGGTGATAGATGCGGCTGAAGTTGGACACGATGACAGGCACAGGGAGGGCAATTACCAGCACCCCGCTCAGAGAGCAGATGGAACCGAAGAGCTTTCCTGCAATTGTCTTCGGCACCATGTCTCCATACCTGTGAGGCCGGGGACAAAGAGAGGACGCGTTTAGTAAAAGCATCTTGTTACCCAGACACACACACACACACACATAGTCACTTTCTTCAATATCTTATTAAAGCTTTGCTTTTCTGCATGTATCCATCCCCACCAGAATAAAATGTGACACTCCGCTCTTTAGAGAAAAACAGAAAGGTACCCCCCACCCTTTGTCTGTCACTGAACGCCACAGCTACGTCCACTGGCGCTCATGAGGAGCAGACACTATTAACCTTTAGAGAGGAGAACGAGGAGGACACTGTGAATGCCGTGCAGGGACATTTCCTAAAAGCCATTTATACCAGTCAGGTCGGAAATATTTGCAAGTCAAAAGCAATTTTTTTCTTGAACTCAGAGGCAGCACAGTTACGACACCTACATTACTTTAAAATAAATCCAAAAGGATAAAGTCACAGTGTGTGCATGTCCACGGCAGAAAAGACAAAGGCTAAATCCAATTCAAAAAGAGCACAAGTTCAGTTGGAAAAGATACATTTATTTCTAATCGTCCTTTTTTTCTTATCGGTGAGGAAAAAAAGAGCAAGAGGTCGAGCTGAATTCATTCAAGCCTTCACAAGTTAGTTAAATAAACCTGGAACAAACTGTCTTTGACAGTAATTATAGAAAAGACTGTTTGTTAAAGTAATTCAATCAAATAAAAATATGCTTCAGTTAGAAAATATTTATCCTCTCTTCATCCTTCATAAATGCAATCATAAAATCATGTTAATGCCTTCATATCACAGCGTTCCTTGGATAAAGATGAGTTAATGTTCCATGGAAAGGTTCTGTAAGGAGATGAAGCAAAATGTTCCAGAGGCAAAGCAAGGAAGACGGCAACAGATTGCTGCACAGGAGTCTGACTCTTCTCCATCTTGTCACATTAACCCTGGCAGTGAGCAAGGCGAAGTGTCAGAACCAGTAAAAACAGAGTGAAACGGCTGCTCCCTGAGAGCTGGAGGGTAAACACATCCCTGATACGTATCTTTACAGGGATGTTACTGCATAATGCTCCGAAGAAATCTTACACACATTCATCTACACAAACAATAAGTTTAAATCTGTTAAAAGGAGTGCATTTCTTTTTAAGAACAAATATTGCGTTCTGGCCAAACACATTGGAAACTTCAAAATGGGTTTGAAGAATAAAAATGTCACATTCAGTCTCAATTTCTGACAACAAGGACACCTCTTCATTTTCTTTAAACGTAACTTCCAAAAATGTAATATTATAAACTGTAATAACCAAACAAAAAAGAAAACAAAATTAGATTTCCAAAAAGGGATACACAGAAAATCCTAAATAAATGCCAGAATATTTAAAAAAAAAATTATTAAAAGGGCCTTACATGTACTTTAAAATCATTTTGAAAACATGTGTTATGCTCATCAACTTTGCATCTAAATAACATTTAAAAAATATTATTATTTATTAACCTTTATTTAACCAGGCAAATCCCACTGAGATCATATATCTCTTTTGCAAGGGAGGCCTGGGCCTGAAGGCAGCCTAACATACGTTTTTCATACTGAAATATACACACATACCCATATATATATATATATATATATTTTTTATTCACGAAAGATATCAGAACCCCAGCTAAAATGTTTTTTCCTCCTTGTGCTTTCTCAGAGTCCTTTTCCTCTGTTGTCCAGTCATCACCATAATTGTAATTCACTGGCAGATTCACAATAAAAAAATAATAAAAAAACAACAACAACAACACAAGGATAGAAAAGCATCTGGCAGAGATGGTGTGGTTCCCTCCTCATAGCCTTTGCAGAATGCAGATCTAGTCAGTCAACTAACTGCTGCTGGACATGAAAGCATGGGAGAAGAGAACTACTAACAGGTGCATAATGAGGTGAGAGACTTGTAACAAACATGGCACAAATTTTGTTACATTTAAAATTTACAAGTGTAATGAAACTGTTCAGCAGTAGAAAGCCTGACAAACATGCTCTGATGATCGCATTAGTGCTGCAAATAAACATATATATTTAAGAGCAGTAATTAACAAAACAAAGGGGATGTTTTCTGTCATTAAACACCATGAAACGGCAAGATAAGTCAATACTTTGAAAGTACTTCCACTTCTAATTGTCCTAAAACTTTGAAACTGGTAGGCATGATCAAATGAGTCCACTTTGACACATCACACCCAACGTGGCGCCGGTTATTATTTAAGGACTTGGCAAACGGCACTAAAGAAACTCCAAAAATGAACAAAATTTTGCCTCCGAAAATTTGCTCTCAAGAGCCATTTTAAACCCTAATGAGGCACTACTGTCACCATTTGTTGGGAGAAAATAAAGATGCAGAATGGTAACACACACACACATGCCCACACAAACCACAAATACACACAAGAAGACATTTGGTTTATTTTGGAAAAGTGAGAAGAAACGGGGGATGAAACCTTATGCTCATTAGATTTCTGCAACAACAAGCCCAATATGAAGCCGTCTAAGTGAAGGGTGCACGTTCACGTGAAGAAAGTAAAGCCCTGCCCACACACAGTGACCCACTGGTCCGCGGCCATATAAATGAGAGCATATTTACAGAGAACATTCATCGTCCCTCCCAAGAACTTTAATGGCGTTTCTACCCAAATTAGGCTTTAACAATCTCATCAGCGGTAAAAAGGTCCTATCGCTACAAAACATTTCGTCTCCTTCCCTCTTACGAACATGTTTCCATTAGGAGGAACGCAAAGCTAATCATATTCATCTGCAAGCGTTCTTTAATGGGATCCTTTCAGAACATCTGATAGAGGCTTTTCTCGGCTAATGCTACAGTCAATCTGCCGCTCCCATTTAAAGCTGGCCTGTCTCTGATGATACCATCTCTGAGTCAGTGTGGCACAGAAACAAAGCTGGGGTCGCACACATTAAAGGCAGAAAAAGTTGCACTGAGAAGCGTTAGGATGTACAGACGGTTGCACACATGTGGTGAGAGGGATTAGATGTAAATTCTTCCCATCTGAATCCAGGCACAGTTCCTGCCTGTGCAAGACGACGTGGAGTTAATGTCTTCCGAGGCAGAACAAAATGGACAAACATCAAAAAGAGGCTCGCTGGAGGAGGAGGATGCTTTTTAAACACCCCCTTTTGACCAAACACAGTAGCAGTACAAATGTGAAAATCCCACATAGGTCAGGTGGGGAGGTCAGTTCTCGGTCAAGGTTCTCACACTCCGTCACACGAGCGCCAGGAGTCTTGCATGTTATATTCCCAACATCTCTTAGAGATAGATGGGGAATCACCGAGGGGGACAAAGTGCTGATGGGAAGATTTGCGTGATGAATGACCTGAACACGAATAGTTTTGTCGTAAAGTTTTTCAAGGCAAAACTGATCAATAAATGTCAGACGTACGACGGGAACGATGATTAAAGACACGCACACTGAATACAGGAACAGGGGTTTGATTCTGCCAGCCCAGCGTCTACACTCATCTGAAACTGAAAGGAACAAAACACACATTTACAGCTGAAACACGCCTCACTCCGTGAAGCATTTTCTGCGTTTGTATTTGTGCTGGATGTAGTTTGTAATTATTGTTTTAAACATTTTCAATTCAAGAGAGGAACACAGACCATGAACTTTTCATTTACAGACCGATTCTGCAGCGATCGTCTTTTTCCTCTGCTTTCACTGAATTCAAATCTTAATTGTAACCTACAAAGCCCTCAACAACCTAGCTGCATTTTAATATCGAGATCTTATTTTTCCATATTTTCCTAATAGGGCACTTCATTCTCAGACTGCAGGTTTACTTGTGGTTCCTAGAGTTTCTAAAAGCAGAATGGGAGGAAGATCTTTCAGTTCTCAGGC
>JARVJN010000144.1:17778985-17790460 GCA_031763805.1 Argolebias nigripinnis
ACATTCTTTGCCAACTCCTCCTTCAGGACCATCCCTACTCCATTTCTCTTTCTATCCACACCATGGTAAAACAGTTTAAACCTGCCCCAGTGCTGAAAGTCTTGCTGCCCTTCCACTTGATCTTTTGGACACATAAAACATTTACCTTCATTCTCTGCATCATGTCAGCCAGCTCTCTACCTTTGCCTGTCATTGTCCCCACATTTAGAGTTGCCCCCTCAGTCCTACATTCTTGACGTTCTTCTTCTCTCTTTGTCTCCTGACACATTTTCTTCCTTGTGGTCTTTGACTAACAGTAGCACAATTTACATCGGCACCCTGTTTATCAACAGCACGGTGTTAACCCAGGCCTCAGCGGTTCCAGTATGGTGTTGCTTAGATGAACTTGCATATTAGTTTTGGCAACAGTGTTTTACGTCAGATGCCCTTCCTGACACAGCCCTCACCATTTACAAGGGCTTGAATCCAGCACAGAACTGGTTTCTGCTCTCTAATGGCTGGTTTATCAGCTTATCTATAATAAGTAACATATGTTTACTATTCTGTTTCTGTCCAATTAAGGGAAAAACAATACCAGTCATTTTTATGTCAGCTCTTAGTTAATGATGATAACTTTGTTCCCTTAACCTATAGCTAACTTTGTTAAGACCTTTATGTTTGCTCCAATGGTATGGCATAGTTTAGCTGCGAAACGTGTTGTTTTATGCGTTTTATGGTTTGTTCAACATGTGTTTGTTTGTTTGTTTGTTTGTTTAACCAGCTTGCAAGTGCATGACTGTGTGTGTGTACCAATGGAAAGGCTTTTTTCTCATTCAATAGGTTGGTAATAAGGTTTTAGTCTGGCAATATGCTACAGCTGATAAACACAAAGGCCAAAAATCCAAATAAACATTAGTCCAGGTTTCACAAAAGGCTCAGGCAAATGAAAGAATGTGTACGGTAAGCCTGTGCCTGTTTTAGGCTCAGTTTATTGTTCATACACATATACCGGGGTGATTTGTAAATACAATTTGTAGTCAAAGTAGATAAACTAAAACAACATTATTGAGCGACTGAAAAAAAAAAATGGTTTCATACACAGTTTGCTAAGACTCTAGAAGCCTAACGGTGCTTTACATTTACTGGTGTGTGTGAAAACTGATCAATGCAACTGAATCAAATGAACTAAAGCAAATACATTTGCTCAGCCCCCCCCCCACCCCCCCACCCCACCCCAAAAAAAAGCATCTGGAGCATTTGTGCTTGCATTAAGATTTGTGAATTTTTGTGAACCTGGTTATTGTTTCAGACTTGCACTGTTGGCATGATTTTTATTGTTTTGCAATTTTCTCTAATCTGGTATTCCATCCAAGTGTATACTCAAACCACAATGATACTTCAAGCGTTGATGGTTTCGTTACAAATCATAATTTCATTCAACTTGCATTTTGCAATAGTCTGAAACATGCAAACTGCCTAAGAAGAAGTGCCTTCTGGATGTGACTGGGTCTCGGTAGAAGTGAATTATAATTCTCATTAATACCAGAAGCCAAATACTCCTTGACTGATATTTGCACGTTATACCTTCACAGCCGGTCCACAGAAATGTGGGGTCTCTGTTGTCAAACGTCTCTTGAAAACAGATGTTTTTCCCGCATTGTGGTACGGACATTTCCAGCCCAGTAATTAAATTGTGCTCCACTTTCAGGAAATCAATGATTGACCAAATTGTAACCAATACATTTGCACCTTAAAGATCAATAAGTCATAAAACTGGTAATCACAAAAATCTGCACTGAAGTACACATAAAATGTACTGAGGAAAGATAGCACTTAAGATGCTCATGTTTTCATTCCTTGCATGCCACGATGGGGTCATAAAACTAAAAGAGACACATACAAACTAAAACAGTCAAAAGTTGCTTCAAAGGTAATATTTGCACAGTCCCAAAACTGAATCATTTTGTCGACCCTAACCTTTAAATAAAAATGTCTTTGAGCTGATACAGTAGAGCACTGCAGTAACACAGCATGGTTGTTTCCTGCCTGAAATGCTTATGTCATCCAACCATACATGACTATTTTTGGTATCTTTCTTTCCCTTTTTATGTCTCAACAAACACATTCTAGGCAGAGCATAATAAAGCAATTCCTCTCTCTGAAAAAAAGCTACTGCGAGCCTACAAAAAGCAGAGCTGTTGTGCTGGTTTGTAGCCTCCAGGAAGTTGTGTGTTAGTATGTTAGCTTGGGCATCTTGCTCCCTGTGCTGCTACTGTAGGCTCGCAAAAAGACTGAACTCTAATGTAAGTCAGTGGAGCATAGAGGACACACACAGTGATAGATTTTCTGGGGCAGAGTAAATGTATCAAGACAGGGAAAAGACTGAAAACAAGAACATTGTTAGTTACAGGTGGGAAACCGATCCTTGGACTACACTTAACACACACATTCTTAATGCATCATTAGCTTATGCAACAATGCGCTGGCATAATAGGTTTTGAGCCACAAGCTCCAAACATCAGTGCATTTATACCTTGATGGATACGGTCTGGCAAGTAATAACTCACGATGAATTGTGTAGATGTATTTGATGCTGCTATGAGCCATTTCAGCTAATGATTTATTTCTGTATGCAACTATTTCAACAGCCATTATTGATCTGTCTGTCTGAGGCCACATAAAGAGTGCTGGCCCCGTGTGACAGCCAACAAATACAACGGTGCTTGTGTTTTTCCATGCCTGATAAATGTGATGAGAAAACGAGTATGTTTGGTGACCATAAAGTGCATGTTTAAACCCCCAAATCCTCTTTGGAAAAACAATATCCCTAAAGAGATGGCAAAAGGTAAAGCTGGACAATTTCCAAAAAGACACTTTGAATTCCTTAACCTTGTTTTTAGAAAGTGCGGATCAGTATTATCTTAGATGAAAGAACTAAAACCTAAGCTTCAACAATGAATCAATAGCGAGATAAAAATCTCTCGAAATCCAAAAAGCAACAAAAAAAATTATGATTCAACCTCCGTACAAGTGTGTACCGAGTTTATCTTTATGCGCATTATCAGATCTGATTGCGTCAGCATGTTTTGGATGTTCTCAGTGGTCTCAGCTGCCTGTAATTAGAGTGCACGCAATGAGTGTAAGAATAGTGATCCCAAAGGGACTTAAGTGACGATGTTAAACTGGCACAGAAAACCTTTACAATCCCACAAATACAAATTTGCACAGCTTCACTATCTAGGCATTTTGGTTGTGGTTTAAAATAACTTTTTTGTGAGGAAGGAAAAAAAAAAAAAAGCTAAGTAGAGAGTTTCACCAAAGACTGTACAGTGTCTATCCAGCTTCCTTTCTGAAGTGCATGCAACACAGAGGTCTACGGAGAATTCACAATAAAATGCAGTGACCCTGAAAAAAAAAAAAAAACATTTCGCAGAAATGAATCAAACAGCATTTTTGCATACATGTTGAGGATTACCAAACAACACCTAAATGCTACAAAAGACACAGTAGCTTTTCAAATCGACACCACGATCAGCCTTTCTATTGTTAAAGTTTCTGCATTACAACAGACTCATGATAAATCTCAGTTCTTTACATGACAGGAAGAGTGATGTGGGATTCATCACATCAACGAGCAACATAAGAGCCTGAACTGTACCTGCTGCTCTCTCGAGGAGAATATCATAGATCACCAAGGCGTTGCACAGCTTTAGGTCTCCCCTGCCAGTTGGTACCATCTTTGTCAGTGTCATTTCTTTGGAAATTGAGGTGAGGGTTCACTAGTTCCGCCTTTCATAGTACAGACAGCAACAACACAGGGACTGAGCCATGTGCAGGTCTGGTGTCGACCTCATCTCACTGACATCCGTAATCATCATGAATGTCCACTGCTTGGGGTAACGCAGGTTAAAATACCACAAAGCAAAAGCCTGACTAACCATGATTGATGTCATTTCCCATTCTCTGATGAATGAGTAACGGTCAACTGGCAGCAAGAGATTCAATCTCTGAGGAAACATGTGGTGTGTGTGTGTGTGAGTGTGTGTGTGAGGGCTTGCGTACAGTGGCTGGCAGGCTGCTTGGGCACCATCTCCTGCAGGAGTCTCTCAGCCATCCTATTCATTTTTCACTGCTGACCAGAAGAAGGAACACGATTTAATATTTGGGAGATAAATTGCTTCCCCGTTTAAATGTCTCACTCATAGGAGGAACAGCAGAGCTCAGAGGAGGCACAGCGCCAGACAGTCCAGGTAGTTCGCTGGCCAACACACACACACACACATTCCCGCACCCCTTCCACACACATGTACACACAAACACACAATAATATGTCCTACAGGTTTGAGCCCTGGACATTTCTCCACTTCATAATGACATTTTTGAATATTGTGACATTTAGGCCTACAAACAATATTATTATTGATACATGCATTTATTTTTCTTGATTAATTTAGGGTCAGCTGTGGCTGAGCGGTTAGAGCAGTCGTCCTCCAATGGGAGAGTTGGGGGTTCGATTCTACCAGCAGTCACATGCTGAATTGTCCCTGGGCAAGACACTGAAGCCCTCATTGCCTCTGGTGTGTGCCCCATCAGTGTATGAATGTGATCTAAAGCTCTGATTAGTCTCTATAGAATGACTTGCTTGATTATTTTTGTAGAGATGTAATAGAGTGCTGAATGTGTGTGTGGAGGTAAATGAGGGCACAGAGTGTGTTGTAAAGTGCTTTGAATATCTTGATTAGATAGAAAGGTGCAATATAGGTACAGTCCGTTTACCACAAATCTATTAGTTTCACTTTACAAAACATAAAAAGTAGGAATTAAACTACATTTTATTAATTCATTCACTCAACCTCCTAAAATAACAATTACATTAAAGATCTAGCATTCTTTGAAAGAATGTCTACGCTTATATACTGTATATGTATTATGCCTCCTGCATTTAGATGCAGCCACACACCAAAATGGAAGTTGGCACTTCCACTTCCACTTGTGTTTTTTTGGGTTTTTTTTTTTTTTCATTTTAACGCTGTTCTTATACATTTTTATTATATTTTTTACTGCTGTTAATTTCATAGTTTTACCATTAGTGTGTGTTACTGTTTCTGTAATTTTCAAATCTCTTTTATGTTGTTTGTAAAGCACCTTGATAACAGTTTATCTCTTTTAACTGTGCTCTAGAAATAAAGATGACTTGACTTGACTTCATTTATTTTACAAGGTATCATGCTCACAACATGGGTGGACCAGCCATCTTGGATTCTGACATGACAACACAATTTTTTTAAAGGAGCATTCAGATGCCTAGTAGCCACACACTGAAATAGAAGTTGTTATTTCACTTATTTTTCAGGTTATCATGCTCACAACATGCATGGACAGACAGACAGACAGAGGGTATTTCCATCTCCCTCTTTTTAACTCCACAACAGGGCACAACAATACTCGCAGGATTTTTTTTCTCTAATCAAGCACTTTGCTAAACCTTTACAACTTCACTACCAGTGCAGAAGTTACCGACTATGCAGCAACTAAACTCTTACAGACCGAGTCATTTTCTAAGCAGCCTATTTCAGATCACAGATTATTCTCTCCAGAGGATGTCCAGAGCTGTGACGCCTGCTGTTTTTGTGCTTATTGATTATTCTGTGAGGTGAATGTTGATATGCAGAATGGAACGGACAAATCAATGGCAATAAAACCCAATACACTCACAGATGCACTCACAGATGTGTTACTATGACAATATAAAGTTCTACACTGCGGTCTCATGCTAATGAATCCCACCGAAACCCAAGCGCTCGCAGTTAAGTCTCATTGCTTCACACTGACTGTTGTGAGTGCTGAAGGGCTCCCTTGTGTGTCCCCTCCTATCTGTGCACTCTTCCCTTCTTCCTCTTCCATCTTACCTCATTCTGTTCATTTCCAGCTCTTTAAGTTGCAGCCAGCGCACAGATGAAGCTCACGCCCCATCATTAACAGACTCTCGCAGCAGCCTACACCCCAAAATACAAAGAGTGGGTCTTTTATGTGCTGTTCCGATTGATGGACGGTCTAATTCTCTATTAATGGAGGCAACGCAGCCTCATTGCTCATTAAAAATGAATGGAGACAAGCTCTCAGCTCTGAGAATTACACACACACACACAGACACACACACACACACACCTGGACACAGCGCACCCTGTTATACTAACAGTGGGTTATTCAGAGAGACAAATAGAGACAGACAGGGGCAGACACACACAATAACAAGGAGTCATCAACACAGCAGGAATGCAGGAATTAGTCTGGAAAAGAAAAAATAAGACTCGGCTTGGTGGAGTGACAATCACATTGGAGCACTGCAGAGAAATCCAGTCATTTTAGGCAATCAAAGCAGCAAGAGTCATCTAATAAAATAAAAAAAAGAGTAAAAGTGGGCTAAGCTAAAGAAAAAACAAAAACAAGCACGGCCTATTTTTTTAAAACTATTTTTGCTTTAACACAAAGAAAAAACAATATCTAAAAAAATGTATAAAAAAAAAAATCAGCATTCCTTGGAAGATCTCCCACCACTCTTCATGTCAGAGTTTCAGACTAAGATAATCTTATAGGAGTGAAGATATGAAATTGTAGTCATTTTATTTAAACATTTAAAATATAAATATGTGAAACATTATGTAATATTGTTACATCTTGTATTTTTAGTTAACGCTTGGCGTATGTGTTGTAAATGACTGTCGGCTACCACAGCATGGAATTTAGCTCAATATTTGTAAAGTTCACAGGTTTCTGTAGTCTCTGGTCAGTTAGCTGTGGAGGCCATCTTGCATTAGAATAACTTCCAGAGTTGTAGATGCAGATGAACATCCAGTTATTACTCTGTGGCAGTTTCACTGAAATCAATGATTAATGAGATATTTTGCCAACAAACATATTGACTCCTGCATTTATTGCCAAATATTGCAGTAAAGATGTCACACTATGTTTTGTTCTCAGAGAATGTGCTGGACATCTCTTTCAGCCACACATAATTTTGGCCCAGTATCTGTAAAAAACTAAGTTACAGCTATTTATGCGTTTCCTCTGGTCAGTTGGCTGTGGCCGCCATTTTGAATTTCCAAAGTTAATCAGTTGCATAAGCTCATCCGACGATTACTTTCTGAAACTTTCAATAAAACGTTCAGTGATTGATGAGATATTTGGCCTTGCAGCACAAACACAGGCAAAAGAGATTATCGCTCCGCCTTCGCCTCGGGCAGCAAAAAGTCAACACGAGAGTGCATGGCAACAACAACGAGGTGGGTAAATGACGCAAATATAATTAGTTAAAGATAAATGGAGTGAATGTGACGACTGAAGGTTAATGACGGTTGTCTTAGTAAAAAAAAAAAAAGCAACTGTATGTGGGTGAAGCCATTATGCTAAATCAGGCAGGTAATTAACTAAAATGCCTAATTAATTCTAATGAAAGACAAATGCAAATAAATGAGGCCATAGGTTTGAAATGTTGACAGCAGGACATAAAATGACAGATCAAGTGTGCGATGGGGAAAACAGAGTGCTGATCCGTCAGGGTCTGCTGGACTGTAGCACACTGCAGCGCGCGTTCAGCCGTGCAAATGCGTCTGTTTGTTCATGTACAGCTAATTTATGTTTACACAGGAAGGCAGAAAGTAACCTAAACAGGGCCAAAAAGCCCCCAGGGCCAAAGCTATTAAGTAAAGCAGCCTTTTTTTATTGATCGACTCTGATATTAAAACTGCAGCCGCCATCAAGACCCCCTGTTTAATTTTGCTCACATTAGAGGAGGAGACAGGGTGATAAATTGCACTGGGACGTCCGCTCCTGATGCGTGCGACCGTCTCCCCACACACACACGACACACTTCCACATAAGCAGGACCGCTCTCCCTGGTTGAAAGTGCTGAGCTGGAACTTCTGCTGAATCACAATTAAACAAGCAATCTGCTCAGAGTCCCCCCCAAAAAATAAATCAGCTCATCAAAAGCATTTCAACAAACTGATTTCACCCCCCCAAGAGCAATTTATCAGCGCTCGTGATGGGTAATAAAGAACCAAACTAAACAGGATATGTTCTTTTTATTTTCAATTATGGTTTTGTAGCTTGACCAGTGGGTTGCTGTAATGAGAAATTATTCATGAAAGTAGAAAATTGGATTTGGACAGCAGAGTTGTGAAAGAGACAGCTGTGAGTATGTACACAAAAACTGAAATGGTGTGTACAACACAACATGCTTAGCTAAATATGTAGAAAACATGACACAACAGTCTGAGACAGTCTGTCTAAAGTAATAATTACTGAAGAAAATTAAAATAACTCATTTAGATCAAGAGAAAAACAGAAGATAAAGATAAAAGCGGTAACAAGATGACGACTGAACCCAGACCACAAATGCTGCACAACTCCCGCGGTGACAACAAATCAAACCAACCCCGTACACTTCAGTTCCTTCAGCATGTTAAAGTAAGAATGCTAATTTGCTTTTCAGGTCAAGTCCAACATTTTTGTGTCATCCACTGTGATCTTGCAGCTAAACATGTTCCATCTGCTGCTCAAGAGGGGGGTTCTCTGTGCAGGCTGGCATCAGGAGCCGTTCTGTAACGCACACAGTCTGCGCTCTTTCCTCTCTGTGCGCCAGGTATACAATGTTCCAGTCTCATAATGATCTGGCAAAAAAAAAAAAAACCCGACATCTTGTCTATATTTTGTTTTTGCATTTGTATTGAAAAACACGGTTTTATCTGAGCAGGGTCGTAAAATCTAAATTGCTGTCTAATGGTAAATGCCTAAGCACAAACTATGTGACGAGTAAAATAATGACTCTCATGGTGCTGGAAGTCTGCAATAATGAGTTAAAACACTGCCAACGGATAATAACACTTTGTGCACTTTTAGCTATAAAACTCCACACATTTTTGGGAAGCAGAAATAGTCACAACATCACTTCTTTCCTCTGTGTTCGAACTGTCTTTTCATATTAAACCTGTTACTGTGTTTAGTCCAACGTGTGCGTCCTTGTTTCTGTCATGTGACATGTGACAGACAGCCAAGTGGGAAAATGTGGAAAAGAAAAATTAAAGAAAAGGAAAAATGAGAACGAATTGCATGCAGAAATATTTGCTAATGTGTGATCCAATAAACAATTCATATGACTATGAAATATGTTGGCTTGTGTTTTACTGACAAAAAATAGATAAAAATAAAATTAAATCACAGAATGCATGCCTAGAGTAAATGATGCTTGCAAATGCTGGGTTGAATGTAATGATATGTAATATTGATGGTTTAGGTCATGGGTTTGCAACTTTTATGATCAAAAGTGCCATTTCTGCTCCTTTGCACACACAAAAAATGTCTATGGAGCCGCAAAACCTTCTAAAACTGTGATTATCAACTGGTGGCTCATGGGCCACTTCAAGCCTGTTGGAGGGGGCTTTTACAGCCAGTAGATATGATGTTATGAAACTACAATATCAAATTAGTAATAATTTTTATATATTTTGGGCAAACAAAAAACTGGATTCATGTAAAGAAGAAAAAAATATATATATTTTTTTTACCAATTTTGTAAAAATCCAAACACAAGTATGCAAACGGTGAGTTTTCTTTTTAATTGTGGAAACACTTCATAAAGTATCCTATTATGAAGTAATAAAGCATACAGTTAAAAATTAGGCCAGTTTTTTGAATACATATTAGTAATTGAATTTTAAAATGAAAATAAATACTACCATTTATTTTGCTTTTTTATTTTATTTTCATTGTTAGCAAGTTGACTCAATATTTCTGCTCAGAAACTTGGCTTAAAGGTATTCCCCCTAAAACATTTGGTGGATTTGAGAAACAGATCACACCGTTAGACAGGAAGTGAGCTAAAAGAAGTAGCTAACAAACTACTAGCTTGATGTAGTCTACAAGTGTTACTCCTTTATTTCCCTAAAACTGGAGCAAATTAAAACACAAAAGTTAAAAAAATAAAAAGGTTTTACTTAATGTGAGCGCATTCGTCAAAACATACAATTAAAAAGAAGATATTTCTTCATCACATCTGCACAACTATTAATATTTCTCTTTGTAGAGTCATGACAATTTCCCTCTGCAAAACGGGAACACTTAGCGAACATAAGAAAAGAGACGTCCTTTGTGGCATCAGGACCAATAATAAATGGCAGCAGTACAATAAAAAAACTTGAAAGACAAAATACGACATCCTGTTTCAACTGGAACGTCTTCAGATCCAAATGACACAGTCAGAGCACACGATGTGCTCTTTCCTGCCAGTGGAGGACAGAGACATGCAGAGACAAACAAATGAGCTTAATGTTCATCCTTGTTCCTCACTTAAACAAAACATGCTCAAGTGATAAAAACAGAGGAGGCAACAGGGTTTACGCTGTGAATTTCAAAGCAGGAGGGGCATTAAATCAGTGAAAGAGCGCATGAGCAAACACATAAACGGGCTCTGATTAAAACAACAAAAACAACAAAAACACAAAAGCAACACATACTCAAAGCCCTGCATAGCAAATGGGGCAAATCAAAAAAGATAAAAATCCCAAATGTGTTAGAAGCCTTCTCCAAGAGGCCTCTGGCTGCATGGGTTAATTTGTTAGGTTCATGTGTGTGGGCGTTTGTGAACATTTGGGCACGTGCAAAAGAAATCTGTTGAGAGAGATGGCTCTGTCCAGCTGTTGCGCAGCGACCCACAACTACGCGCATCAGATCCTGGATAATTAATCACATTCATTATTCCACAGGTCATGAATAAAGAAAGTGAAGAAGAAAAGAAAGATGCAGACGACCAGGCAGCCAACACAACACGGCCTGTTTGTCCTATCACACAATCTGTTAGCACTGACACATTGCTGGGCCAAACATCAGTGCACGCCACGCACAGCCCCCAACTCCCTCTAGTTGCCACATTTCTGTTTCTTTCTCCACTGGCTTCCTTGAAAACTTGAACAATTTCCTTTTGGCATCAGACAAAAATCTGGAAGATCTAATGCCAGCTGCAGCAGGAAACACAACTTTATGAAATTTAAAAGAAACGTTTAGCTAAAAAGTGAAAGGTCTTGACTTACACACACACACACAAACACACACCCATTTTGTTCTCACAGTTTTGTACTCCTGCATACAACAGTGTTAATGAACAAAGAAACTACTTATTTCAAAAATATTTTCTGCTGAATGTTTTGTAGTAGGCAGCACGGTGGCGCAACTGGTAGAGCTGCTGCCTCTCAGCGAGCAGGTCCCTGGTTCGAATCCCGATCCGGGGGACTTTCTGGGTGGAGTTTGCATGTTCTATCTGTGCATGAGTGGGGTTTCTTTGGGTACTCTGGTTTCTTCCCACTGACCAAAAACATGCATGCTAGGCTGATTGGTAATTCTAAACCAGGGCTATTCAACTTATTGCTCCAGGGGCCACAGTTGCCAAAAGCCAAGAGCTCAGGGGCCAGACATTCAGCAGTTATTCTCATTAAGAAAGTT
>JARVJN010000144.1:18034234-18046470 GCA_031763805.1 Argolebias nigripinnis
TCAGGTGTCTCCTGTGTCCGTCCTGTCCCTCAGGTGTCTCCTTTGTCTGTCCTGTCCCTCAGGTGTCTCCTTTGTCTGTCCTGTCCCTCAGGTGTCTCTTGTGTCCGTCCTGTCCCTCAGGTGTCTCCTTTGTCTGTCCTGTCCCTCAGGTGTCTCTGTGTCCGTCCTGTCCCTCAGGTGTCTCTGTGTCCATCCTGTCCCTCAGGTGTCTCCTGTGTCCGTCCTGTCCCTCAGGTGTCTCCTGTATCCGTGCTGCAGACGTGGGGCTCTGACGGGGACGGGTGGACTGGTTCAGACTGGTAATGTGTTGGGAGGAATGGGCAAGTGTCAAGCTACGATGTAGAGTGTGTGCTGAAAACCAGTTTGGAGTCACTGGGGTCATTATCACGTGCACGCTCGTCCACGTGCCTGTCCAGCTGAAGACGTCCGCAGGGTTCAGTGTGTAGTCTACGTCTTCACTGTGGGCTCTTATTGTTTCTTTCCATGGGCGTGTTCGTGTCTGAACGTCTGAGGCGCAGGTGCTGTCACACACACACAAACACACACACACACACACCTCCATAAGCCCCATCCACTGGGAAAGCGACGGCGGTGCCACTCATGTGTTAACATTGCCATGGCAACCCCACTCTTCCCCTTGCCCACCACGCCACACACACTCATAGCGGAGGCGCTTGCCCACACCCATCAGTCCTCAACACACATGCATATGCACTCTGAATTCCTTGGACTACATCCGGAGTGGGACAAACTTAATCCACGATGCCGGCCATCTTTGAAAAGTCCACTCGAGGCTCCTTTGGGAAACTGCGTGACGTCTGCACCTTTGATCCTTTACAGTCCCATGGTGGGGACCGGACCTCACTGCTGCTCTGATTGACAGGGCTGATGGGGGAACACCCCAGGTGAACAGGTGACAGATCACCTGTCTGTTCTATGTGCAGGAGGCCGTGCAGTACCTGCTGAACACCACCCGAAGAGCCAAGCATCCGTCCGTACGAGCCTGTTCTGTGCTAACGTGAGCGCTCACAGTCAACACCACATCGTTCTCTTACTCTTCCACAAATGAACTCTATGGTATCAGTGGACAAAAAGTCTGAGTCGTGCATCTTTTTCAATCACACGTAAAGATTAACTTCTTCTGTTCTGTAGTCAAATGGCGGCACATTGCACTGTCCACCTTAAAATGGCTGACATTACAGCCTCTTCAAATCGCCAAAGCCTGGCAAATGCCAGCTCCTGCTGACCAAACCTTTCTTGTATGGGGCTGAGGAAAGGGGCGGGGGGCTCTCCCACCCTCCACCACCACCACCACCACCAGCAGCACTAAGGCTTTTTTTTCCTTCAGTGAACAGTTCTTTGGTTGGAACTGAGCAAACATGCTGGTTTAGTGGGGCTGGGCTCCAGTGTAGCACTGGTCCCACGACAAAAGCAACACCAAAAAGAAAGAAAGACCCAAATGACAGTGAACCTGTGCAGCGGGGGAACAGGAATCAGTATTGGTTTCCAGAGAATTTTCTGTGAGCATCGTGAAGTATACACGGCTGAAATGAATGTTTGTACAAAAGCAGCTTGAAAATAGATTCTGTCGGCATTGGACGTTTTATTTTTTTCCTCCTCTGAACTCAAGGAATGTTATACACGTTGGCTAAATCTGCAAATCATGACCATACGACCCTCCTCTGTATTCTCTGGCACGAGATTCGTTTTGAGCTGTAGGAGGCACATGAAAACATACCGTCTCCGAGAGGTCGGAGCAGCAAATCCTGAAAAGTAGCTCCGGTATTTGAGGTATATGAGCATGTTGTCGGGAGGGGAGTGGGCACTCTTGGCCCACTACATTGTGTGTCTGTATACAAACACTCAGCTGTGGCCATAACAAAACCAGGAGCTATGCCTAATTGCAGGGAGTGGGGATGAAAGGCAATATGCCTGGCCTCATTAGAGCAGTTCCAAGAAGGGAGATGGAAGACCGTTCCCAGGGATCCACAAAAGGGAACTGACATTCCACCAGTGCAGGCGTCCTGCTGGAATAAAACCTCGGCACACTCTGAACTCACCGGGCCAGGCTGAGCACAGTCTGCCGGAGCGGCACAGCAACTGCTCATGTCCCTTTGTTTTTCAGGTACGCCTGAAAATTAACTATCGGGGTGCAGGGGCTGGAGATGGGACTGTACCCTGCACAGCTGGGAGTCGTAGTGGCACAGTCATCTCTACGACCTACGTTGTACATAACAAGATTACAGGGTTAGATAAGTGAGGCGCACGCCTAAAAATGACCAGTGATTCATGCTTCGTCTAGCCTGCTGCTTGAATAATTTGGGGTTTTGGGTTGAGGACACTGACTTGGACCCACACATGATTCACACTGAGGCAGAGGGAGACACATGGCACCAGGGCTGGGGCAACATTCTGTACAGATACTGGAATATATATACTGTATATATATATTCAGGTGGTCCCCGACTTACAAGCGCATCGACATACGAGGTTCCGGACTTACGAGCTGACTAACGAACAGTAAAGTTGTACAGAACACACAGAAAATACAGCACTGGTATGTGTTTTTAGATGAAAGTGTGTTAGCTAACCGTTTGTAAACAAAGTTCTGTGCATGTTTATGAACTAGTATGTACGTTTGTGTTGAAAAACGAGTGTTCGTAGTAGCGCTAGCATAAATTTTCCGACTTACGACCAAAAATCCGGACTTACGAGCGACACGTGTTTCGGGTTCCGACATATGAGATTTCGTCTTACGAGCACCTCGCAGGAACGGAACTCGCTCGTAAGTCGGGGATCACCTATAATTGTGTAGTTTATGCATTTACTTGCAAAAAATATTCACTAACAAACTAAACTATTTTTCTTTCTTTCTTTTTTTTAAACTCGTATCGGTCGGTACCTGTGTTCACACATGCAGCCGTTCATCTCCAGTAGATCACAGTATTGATTAGGCAACTCATTAAACAACATCATTCTCAACATTAATCATTACTTTATCTCATAGTGTTTACTATCCAGCCAGAAAAATAAAAACCTAAAGACGAGAAAGCGGTCACCTCTATGGGGTGGGGGGACGGGATGCTATATATAAGAACAAGTTCAGTCTGACAGGAGAAATTGATAATTACCATAAGGAATGTCACCTTTTCTCTCAGCTGCAGACATCAGAGTTCCCCCCCACTGACCATCTGCTTTATTTGTGTGTGTTTGTTGTTTGTGTGTTCATGCCTCTGAGCTGTGTATGTGTCAGTGTAGGATTGTCCTCCCACTCTAACTTAATATTCAGCGCTGGATGTTGCATCGATTATCTGTGGCTCCCTCGCCTCTGTCCTACATTTCAACTCTGTGTCCTTGGAACTCCACTCCCTCTGGACACAAACAGAGGAATCACTATATGAGCAACAATGAATATTAGCTTCACACAAGTTAAAACAAATGCAAACTTTACTTTTTTAATTTCTAACGTGCTCGTGTAAATGTTCATGTTTGGTTAAGTCCTGAAGTTTTTCTTTGTAGACATAATTAAACGTCAAATTGTGCTTACCGTACTTTAATGGTTAACCCACAAACTCAGCTTTTTCCTGTTACTTTGCTAACTTTACTGTATTTTTTCAATAAAAGATTTACTTTTCAGTAGACTTTAAGATGCCTTATCGATCTTTATCATTTGAATTAGCATCTTTAATATCAGATGCCCTAAATTTCATGTATGGGTTTTGTTGGTCTGATTGGCAACATGCTGACAATGTGGCATTTCTTAGTAATTACCAGATTCATTGTCGACGTTTCCTTTAGGTAAACAGTTCTGTGCTTGTATGTCTTCCTGAAAAGAAGGCAACGATACGTCCACACATTTGTCTGCAGTGCTTTCCAGCCTCGTTTGTCTACATCTGCTGATGTCCTTGTTTCTCCTTTAAAAGCACTTTTTATCTGTGTTAGGAGATGAATAAAAGCAAATGTCATTGGCTAAACCAACTTTGACAATGGGGGAGCTGCTTCAGGTGAGAGCGATGGTTTGATCTATTGCTACCTGGAGGTTGTGCAGTCACTGATGTAGGAACCTGGCTGCACACATAATAGTCAAAGCTGCCTTTGTTTTGTAGTTGTGTGAATCTGTTCTTGCAGTAAATCGTTGCAAATGCATTTCTCTGAGCAGAGTGCCTCAGTCATGCTCATTTACCATTACAAGTAGTCCTCGACTTACGAACGAGTTCCGTTCCTACTCACCGTTCGTAAACCGATTTTGACGTAAGTCGGAACTCATTACACGTGGCTTTCGTAAGTCTGGATTTTTGTCGTAAGACGGAAACTGCATGCTAACGCTGCGCCGCACAACCGTTTATCAACGTGAGACTGAACAAGCATACATACTGGTCCATAAACATGCGCAGAACTTTATTTACAAACGGTTAGCTAACACAGTGTACCCAACACATTCATCTAAATACACATACCTGTACAGTATTTACTGTACAACAGTACGTTCGTATGTGCGTTCGTAAGTCCGGATTGCCGTGAGTAGAGGGCGTCGTAAGTTGAGGACTCCCTGTATTTGTACAACCCTCATTACATTTAGCTATTTTAACATTTTAGGCAACAGTTTCCAAACAAAACTAAATGTTAACCAAAAAATACTAAGCATTTGAATTGTTATAAATATTGTAGTGAGCAATGGAGTAGCTGATATTCAAAAGATCAAAAAGGAATGCTAAAGCCCAGATACTTTTGAAGTGTTAAGTTTAAAGTTTTTCTTTTTGTTTTGTACGACCAGTGATCTTCTAATGAGCTGACTTGAGTTATAAACACATATATACATAAGTCCAAAACAGAATACGGGTTATGAAAAGATAAATGATTGTCAGAAATAAACATGATTTAATTGAAAAAATGCAAGAAAATTGATTTGAAGGTTAGAACTCCTGCAGAAAACAAACCTTATAAGATAGATTAAGATTAGGTTCCTAACAGTTGGTTCTCTGCTCCATTTTCAGCTTTTCTAGAAAAAGTGTGTATAAAGTATTTTCTCTTTCTCTCTCTTTACATTTACCAAACTAAGGTAGAATACCTTTGCTGTCATTGCGCCCATTTGGTTAGACAATAAAAATATATACCTGCACAATATTTCATGAAAAACCTTGTCCCACATCTGGTTATCAGAGAGAGGTATGCTGCATAACGTGAAACTGGAGACATTTTGTTGCTAAATAAGAAGGGATTCTGTGAATAACTGTAAAATTTGGAGGCAAACTTTTTATCATTTGACACAATATATAAAGTTACAGCAACATTTTTTGTTTTACTCATTACAGTATTTATTGTGGAGTTTGATGAGACTAGAACCTTTTAGCTCTTCAGTCTGAGTATCACATTTCTGGAACCAACATAAAAACTTAGCCCAAAATAGGAATTTTTTGCAGGCAAATGTGCAAAAATCCCCAAAGATGCTATAAAATGTAACAATTCATCATTATAATCTCACAAAAAAATGGATTGCATTTCTTATTCCTTCTTTTTTTTAATTAAAAGCTTCATTTTCACTTTTGCAATGTTCAAAAATTCCGACCAGTTTTGTGGGTTTGCAATCTACAGTAATCGAAAGTTAAATCCGACTATTCGTTGCACAGGAACTCTTAATAAATCTAAAACTAGCAGCTAACATCTGCCAGCATGTGACGGCCTATTTTGAGTCTGGTTCCACTGGCGAGTTCTTCTTATTAAAAGGGAACTGTTTATTTCCGCTCGCCAGCGTTCTGCTCAGGATGGGACATTGAGATAAAGTGGAGATTCGACACAATCTGCCAGCTTCCATAAATAACGTTTTATCATAATTCTGATTTTGTAGTTTATGTGAATGTTTGTCTATATTGCTCTCAGACAACATTTGTTGTGAAATTGGTGCTTTAATATAGAGACTGAAATAAACTCACAAATCAAAATAATATTTTATTAATTATTTAGTTGTAAGTACACTTAAATAGGAGAAACTTCCATTTGCTATAGCTGCAGCAGCAGACATCAAATATCCACTCTCAGCTAATTTAGACTATACTATCACACTTTCTAATAATTAAATGAAGGCAAAACTAGTGTTGACTGACAATATTAAATTATGGGTCTTTCACTATACATTATTTTATAAATAATCTTTTTTATGTTCATAGATGTTGAATTTGGAAACAGTTTCTTACATGAAATGTGTCACCATTCCTTTCTTTGCTTGAATGTTTGTTTGTCTGCACACATCCATTCTCCCTCCTCCTTCATATCACCGTCTATGTTCTACCTTTATTTCCAAGAGGTTTCTGCCCTCCTCTGGTCAAACCATGTAACCGACATCCACAGCTTTACAAACTGGAGATGACTGAGGACATACTTGTTTGAAATTCTGAGGCATTCTGCTTGTTCTGTTTGTGCATGTTTCCTTCACGTCCTCCTGCTGCAGCCAGAAGATATCAGAAGAAACAAGGTCTGTTTCGACGCCTCGTGACGCTTTTACACATTCCTGGACATCTTTTCTCACTTGTACTCAGTTTTGGCATGAATGGATGATTTGCTTGATAACCGAACAAAATCTTTCTGCTTTCACAGCAACTTCCTTTAACAGTCCAGGAGCTACAAGAGGAGCTTAAAGCTCACAGAGAGACGAGCAGTCGCCAGCGGCAACAGCGGTACCAGGGGAACTCCTATCGAGAACACCATGTGGATCAGGAGTTCAGAGGAGGACTGAGCCCTGAACACAGCCCCAGGCACAGTCTCAAAAACCAGCACAGTCCTGCACCAAAGAACAGCCCCAAAGCTAGCCCATCTAACACCTTGCATTGTAACCCAAGGCAACAAGAAGCTGATGTCATCATCCACAGCCCTGGGTATGGCTGTAACTCTGCAGCATCCACACAGAGACTGAGCCCGGCTGGTGCCTTTCATCCCGGGCAGAGGACCAGTCCAAACCAGCAGCTCTACAGTCCCAGCAAAGGTCCAGCAGTCGGGACCAGTTCTGGCTCCCTTCGGCCCTGCAGCCCCTGTCAGGTGCCTGGTTGCGATGGCTATTCCTCACCTCCTCCCTCGGATCCATCCGAGGAGAACTTCTTCAGGTTGCAGTCGGAGCACGAGCGGCAAGCCAAGGAGCTGTCCCAGTTAAGGACGACCATGGAGGACATGGAGGTCAGGATCGACTCCCAGAAGCAGACTCTGGGGGCTCGGGACGAGAGCATTCAGAGGCTGCTGGAGATGCTTCAGGGTCAAGGTCAGGGACAGTACGGCCGGGGACAGCGGTCAGGAATGATAGCCATCGCAGCGCAGGAGGCTGAAGCCCAGCTGGAGAACATGCATTTGAAAGAGGTGCGTTTTTTCTAACATTGACTAAATCATCATGTGGTTTTTACCCCATTGTAAACTTTTTATTATACTGGTTAACAACTTGTTTCACCCTCTGCTTCCTTTATTGATACACAATCTGTTATTCCACATTTCTTCCTGTTCAGTCTTTTATTGATACGATTATCAGTGTAAACATTTGGCTGTGCATGTCTTAGTGACTTTGTGAACACCAGTTTTTTTTTGTGTGTATTAGGTAGAGAGTTGGAGTAGAAAGCAGCTCAGCAAGCCTTATCAATGAGCCAGATTAACATACTGAGAGTTAACACTAAGCTTGTGTTCATCCATGCAGTTTTACAATCACTCTGCTAGTGTGTGTGTGTGTTCCACGTGCTCACATAACTGTTGATCTTTTGCTAGTTGTTTGCATTTAGGATTTTACTACGTACATGCAGCATGTGAGCAGCTAAAAATGTTTAAAAATCTGGGATTGTATTGCAGCCTATCAAAAAAAGCGATATCATACGGTAGGATCTCTGTATTTATTTTCTTTTAAACAGTTTTATGTGCAGTGGGTGGTGCTGCAGCTCAGGTGTATATGTATCTTCGGGCTGGCTGGAGGCTGCTCTGTAGCTCCTCGCTCCGGCCTTATCTATTTTTAACCTCTAAATCTTCTTAGCCTTTAATTTCCCTACCTCTATATTTGTGTGTGTGTGTTCACTGATATTGTTTCTGTCATAATGTTCCTGTTTTTCCCCCCCTCTGTCCTTGTATCTCCCTCTCTGGGTTCAGTATGCCTTTGTGAGCATGCGTACACATCTGGAGCCCTTCGGCTTAGCGTCTCACGTGAGAAAACCCCCTTTCAGGAATTACCAGTGGCTGATGGGATATCCACCCATGCTCGTTGTTTGGCCACCGAGGAGCTTCTGTCAAAATGCTAATGCTGGCGTTTAATGAGTGTCTGCATGTGTCTGTGTGTGAGAGAGTACCTGTTCACACAAGCTATTTTTAACCATTTGACAGCTAAGCTGTACGCTTTGGAGGAGGGGGCAGCGGGGTGTGAGGTGTCTGTCTGGGGGAGAGGGAGAAATGAGAGAAGGCTTCTATTTTCTTATAAAAAGAAAAACAAGCTGTGTTTATCTGAATATTAATGTATGATTAATGAGTGAAAGCTCTCTGACCTCCCTGATTGAAAAGAGAGAGGAATGTTGTTCTTTCATCCCCCCCAACCACACACACACACATAACCACACACACCTCTGATGATGGAGTTTCATACACATTTATGTAAATTTAGAATGTAATAGTACATTCAGTTATACATTTAGTTTTTTGCATATTCCTTGAAAAACATCAAAGTGGTTTATTTAGATTGATACTTTTTTTAAAAGCAGGTTTGTTTGAAGACTTTCTGTGCATTACAGCCGTGGTTCAGGTATAGGTCTCTTCCTTTTGTTTATGTGTTTCACTTGCACATGTCACAGTGAATGCAAGGCAGGAATATAGTTCTGTGCGTTGCCTCCGTTAGGGGGGCACTTCATTTAGTTTTCTGATTAGTTCCAATGGAAACCAGGCCAACTGCTTTTCATTAGCGCACCCTTTGCTGTCCTTCAAACGAGCCAGCTTGTTTTCATAAATGCCTCTGTTTTCAGTTCGCCATGTCTTTTATTCTTTAAACGCGGGTGAGAGCTGACATGGAGTCTGGATTATTTTAATGGCATGAAAAGCAAATGTAATCCTTAATATGTGTTTAGGTCGTTTTTTATGTGTAAGATATGCGATGTGTAAAAAAAAAAAAAAAAAAGAGGCATGGGCGTTTATATCTTTACTTCCTTTATTGGGCCGTTCAGGAGTAACAAATGAGCAGATGTGAATCACTTGAACAGTATGTCTGTGTTTATGTACGGTCTGTGCATGTGCAGTATGTATGACTGTAGGCATCCCTCCATCACTTCTTCACCGGCTGATGATTGATGTCAGGGGATGGGGTTTCTAGTGGTGCAACTCAGTTTCATCAGCTGTCAGCCTGGTGCACAGACCTACAGATTAACACCAGCACATCTTTCTAATATTATTGCTGGTTGGATGTGTACACTTAAATAATCTACTAATCATAGTGTGGAAACCACATACCGGTACTGTAGTGGGGTTTATATATATGTTCTCAGCTAAAGATGTTTGCAGTACCAGACATGAACACCAGGTGGTGGTGTTTTGTTATAGTTTAGTTGGTGAAGGCCCGTAATGGCAAACCAAACTTTACTATGATGGGACACACAAACACACACACATACATGCTGAGAGGCATAAATCTGTGCCTAATTGACTCTCCCCAGCCACCAGGTCCCTATAGAGCCAATAATAACAGCCGCTCCATCGGACTGTTCCTGCCCAGCTCTGACCTGCTCACAAAGGGTTACACACACGAACACAAACTTAGAAGTCTACTTTGGCATTTATATATTCTTGCATATAATAAAAGTGATGTTGTCATCTGGTCTGTAGGGGCTTCAAAAAGAGCTTTTTTATGTGCAGACATTTCATTTAGTGTGGGCTCAGTAATGATGTTAAAACACAAGAGCGAGTACTCATAGGGTTTAGACCACCTCCTGGTTGTTTTGGCAGCTTCCTCATTAAATGCGTGTTCCTTTAAACCCTGATGAAACTTCAGAAATGTAGCATTTTAAAACTTTTTACTGCCAAGTTGTTGACATTTGAATTTTATGTCGATCAGTCCTTTGGTTTTCTCACTTCCCTGCAGCTTTGTCAGGTGACTATAAGTTCAGTTTTTGCTAATGAGCCTCCTCTCAGGTATCTTTTAGGAAATATTGAGGATTGTTTAGATTTTCCAGAGTGTGCGAGTTGTAAAGTTTATTGAAGCATCCCACACTTCAAACCTCCTCATGGCTTTGATTTTCTCTGGTTTTCCATTCGTCTAGTTTAAGTATCTGAGACTATTCACATTTCTGATGAGCAGCTGAGCTTCCTTTTCTGTTGACTGAGGCACCAGAAATGGGATTATGATTGATGAATTTTGAATCTGTGTTTGCTGTGGGCCTCTTCTCGTAATTGTACGTATTGTATTAGCTGCAGTAAGTAGATTGGATGTAGTTCTTTCCTATTGCACTGCTTCTTTTTTATGTTTTCTTTTTCTTTCTTGGTGGAAGCAGTGTAATATTAACCATTTATTTTAATCAAGTTTTTGACTGGGCACATTAAAAAATATATTTTATAAAAAAAATATATATACATATTTTTTATTTATACAGTAATTTGCTATCCTTGAATTTTACACAAGTTGACCATTTTTGTTTCTCTTCCTAATCCACTACCCAAACCAAGGGAACGTAACACTGCCCAATCTTGTTTGTGTATGGTGCACGCAACACCACTGCCTCGAGGCTAGAAATGAAACTTTTGACCGTATCCTTCAGCCAGGATGACGGGACCTTTTGCTTTAGAGTTACATTTGATCCTATTCATTCCATATGCTCTGTTCTGACACATATGGAGCAGAGGAGACGGTCTTTGATGACGTGCTCTCTTGCATGACTTAATTACCCCCGCTGAGAGACACAACAGTTTTGAGAATTGCCGTTGATAAAGAGTTCATAAACAGACATTTTCGAAGGGACAGGGAAATGAGCACAGGCCACAAGAAGGCTGAGGTGGCCACCCGCCGCTCAGAGTGGCACATTCATACACATTTATTCAGAAGATTAGTTCTGTAGCGGTAATGGCAATGCCAATCTGTAGGAGGTACATTCTGACAGCAGTAATCCTTCCTTATCCACAGCTGACATGAACAAGAGGATAATGTCCCTGTCTCCACTCATTTCAACTTAGTTGCCCAACCCAAACAAGCAAAAACTCATTTCATGTTGACTCTTTTTGTAGATCTGTACAATAATTTTTTTGTTCTGTTTGTTGAACTTTGTTAGTCTAAGGGATCTCTTTTCATTTTAAACTTTCTTGAGATCCCTTTTAATTGGATTGTGCATGTGTGTTTTATTTTCGACTCTTTTATTTTCTGAACAAGTCTCTTTTTTTCTTCTTGCAGCTGTAACAAGCAGTACTCCCACTATGAAATGAAGTTGGTTTTGTGTCATCAGTAAAAACTTACGTGTGGTTGTTTCATCACCTGCAACTCATAATGTATTTAATTAGTTTGATGAGATGTTGGGTTTTAGTAAAGACAAACACGGGCACAAACTGAAAGAACAATTCTTCATATGTGAATGTGACGTCTCTATAGAAAAAAGTACCCCTCCCTCATCGTCACAGCTGAGGTGCCCCAGCGGGGCTGCGGTTGCGCTGGGTGGTGTCCGACTGTGAATATATTTGACTGCCTTGGTGCGCACACAGCTGTTTTAAAAGGAGAACATTGATCTACTCTCCTGGTAAATTAGTATTTAAATACCGGTACATATTTTTGTAATTTTGCCTTGCCACATTATCTACAATCTCAAATGTATACCTTCAGAAACATTTGATAGCTGTTACAGCAGCAGTCACAGTTCACAACAAGTGAATAGTGAGATACTGGTGACACAGTCTGAAGTCAAACTACTGCACTGATGTCAAAGTTCATGCTCAGTAATACAGTTTAAAGGTTGGCTGACATGATTTTTGAACTTTTCATAAAATGACTCAACATATATATCTTTTATAGCACTTTGAGATTTTCATTAATGAAAAGTGCGTTATAAATTGAATTCATTATTATTATTATTATTTTATCATTCAACTATGTTCGTTGTTGCAAACAAAATTATAATTTAATGAAAATTGGTTTAAAAAGTGAGTTTAAAATTTGTGCTGTGTTTCTTCACGGGACATCCAGGTACTTCCGCTTGCTAATTTTGTGACGTCATCGCAGGACTTTCAGTCTGCGGCTGCGTATAGAACGCAGATTCATT
>JARVJN010000144.1:18052723-18067332 GCA_031763805.1 Argolebias nigripinnis
TTTTACTTTGTTTTGACATGATTAAAACTTAGTAAAAATATTTAATCTATGGCTTCATGGTTCCCAAACCTGGTCCTCGAGGAACACCTCAAAATTCTGTGATAAACCAGATAAAGTTAACTCAAATTTACAGTAAGATAGAATTTAGGTAAGTAACATGTTTCTTCTTTCCTTCAAACTGTTCATTTTTCAATTTATTTTCTTTCACTTTTTCCCTTATCTTTTTTTTTCAGCTTAAGCACTTTTTAAAAAAGGGACAAGTTTAAGAACTTTTGGTTGTTACTAACATCAGTAATAAGCAATATGTTTATCTTTTCAATAAACAAAAAAAAAAAAAAGAAGTCTCACAGATGCTGGTATTTTAAAATCTGTCTCTACTCTAATGTTACAGAAAGAGGGAGCTGTAATCTAATCTGTTGCTTTTCCCAAAATGATTTCCTCCAGTTTTATCTTCACAGCTTGTCTTCTTGTGATGTTATTGTTCACACGTTTCACATGTTAAAATATTTTTTAATGGACAGATCCACCATATAAATTTATACATGGGTGGAAAAATGTTTAATTTCATTGAAACTCTAAATTGATGACAAAACAAGTTCTTTGCTTTGACATATTTTGAACTAAACCTCTGTTATATTGTTCTGTTGTAATGAAAATTACAGGAACAACAGGTAATGGTTGAGAATCTTTCTGGGCACCAAACCTGCTTTTGCTGCATGAATGCATTTTGAATTAGATACATGCCACGTTTGTTAGCTCTATGCCCAGAACACTTAAATAAAACATTGGGTGGCAAACGTGACATTTATCAGTTTCCTTTCATTATTCATGGCCTATGCCCTAACAGGGTTCCTATGAAATAAATAAGAATAGATTCAGAATGGAATAGAATTTTGGGAAATGTCTGGTGCTGTTTCACTGAGCAGTGGAGTTACAAGCAACACAAGTTTTATATCTTTTGACCATGTGCTCTCCTAATGTTTGTTATTACTGACACACTTTCTTCTTCTTCTTCTTTTGGCTGTTCTCTCCTCAGGGGTCGCCACAGCAAGTCATCCACCTCCATTTCACTGTTCTCTCTAACTGAATCCATATATCTCCTCTTTGTCTCTTTTCAGGCAGCTGCATTCCTTCATTCAACCTTTATTTAGTCAGGTTAATCCCATTGAGCCTCAATGACTCATTTACAAGAGAGACTTGGCTTCAAACAAAGCATGATGACAACAGCAACAGTAGATTTTCCTTGGACAATCAACAATAGACAATCATAAGAGAGAAATACAGTTTTTTTTAACAAGTTAAAACAAATATGTCAAAGTAGCAAAACAGACAGATTATAAGGCAAACTTTCTTGCTTATAATGGATGAATATATATTTTAAATTGAATTATGTTTTTTAAAACACTCAAACTGGAGAGAGGTTCTTTATAGCATGGGAAAAGTTTATCCTAGCCACATACCTTTATTATTTATATGATCTTTCAATGGTTTTGTTTTCTAATAGATAAAAATTGTGCACAATCACATCTTTTTTTGACTTGGCTCCTTATTCTTTCTCTAATGGGCACCAAGGTGGGTGGAAAACTATCTGTGTGTGGTTTGTTCACCAGCAGGTTCGTCCGTGTGGGTGGGTCAATCAGCAGGCTGAAGAAAGCTGGCAGCTTGTTTTCATGTTTGAAAATTTTTAAAGCTTTTTGGCTTTAATGATTTTATCACTGATCTTGTGGTATGAAAGTGGATTGTGAAAGGTTCAAGTGTATATATAGTGTATATCAATGGTGTGTTTGTGTGAGAACAGTTTTTTTTTTATTTCTCCATCTTTCCTTCAACTTGGAACTGATACTTTAAATGTCTCTGTTTGGCAGATGAGAGTGACCTGTTAAGTATGTCCACTCATCATTACAGGAAGCAATTTGAGCCAAAATTAGGCCTAATTGTCCTTACATGTGCAAAACATTTTGGCTCTTGCTGTTTGCTGAATACATCATACTTAAAAGAATGGCTTTTCAGTGGGTGGTTTTGTGCGTCCATGCTTACTAGACCCAACAGCAAGTAAGTGTGTTTTTCTCTGTCATCACGGCAAACTATGTTCTTGGGGACATCTGTGGTATCAGAACTATTATAAAAGTATTTTGAGTGCCTTAGGCAACATTATTTGTGTCATTATGTCTGTGGATAGATTTAGTTGATCAACCCTGCAAAATACAGCCACAAATCTTTACAGCTATGAGATAAAATAAAAGGTTGGGTTTAAGTTGTTTGCGGTCCTGCTGAGACCATCAGAGGATAGCCGCAGTCTCAAGTATGGTTTAAAGACTTCTGAAATAGTGGATAAAGCAGACCTACATTTCATATTTTTCCAACATTGTTTCGGGAAACAACAACAGATGGTTAGGGAAATATTCTGTTATGTACAGTGATAAAAAAAAAAGTATAATTCCAAAAATAAAAAAACAGATTACTGATTAAAAAGGACAACTTTATGTTTATTCTCAGAAAGTCTTTACTCAAAAGGTTTTTTACAAAGATTTATGTACCTACCACCATGTGGAACACATTTGTTCTTACTCTCAGCAGGTGCGTAAGTTCTTTAACCCAACCAGATGTATTTGATGCATATACCCATAAAAAAATAAAAAAGTGGAACAAAGCAGCAGTGGCAGGACCTATTCAATAGTAAAACAGTGATTTTCATTGTGAAAAGTGAAATTTATATAGATTATCAAAGGGTTAAACCAGGGTTTCTCACGTGAAAGTGAATGTTTTTCAGCCATCTCTATCAATGCACTATTAAAGAAGTAGTACGTGTATACACAATTTAAAATAAATTTTGTATAGTGGTGAAAATAGATACACTTGTTTCATATGAACATTTTTTATGCCTCTTGTCTCCTTTCATTTTGTAGATGACTATTATCACAGTTGTAATATCTTACCCAAAGTCTTTAAACTATTGTACTAATAAAAGTTGCAAATTGATTAGATATGGCCGTAGGAAAACAATTTTAGCCAAAATTGTTAATAATATACTTTTCTTTAGACTTTGAAGACTTTGTTGTGAGTAGTGCCTTTTTAAATTTAATATTATTTGGGTACGATTTTATAAAGCTGTTCAAAATCTCTGCAGAGCGTGGCACACTTGGGTCTGCTCAAGTAATTGTTGTCAAAAACAAGAGAG
This sequence comes from Argolebias nigripinnis, assembly GCA_031763805.1. Taxonomy (NCBI): domain Eukaryota; kingdom Metazoa; phylum Chordata; class Actinopteri; order Cyprinodontiformes; family Rivulidae; genus Argolebias; species Argolebias nigripinnis. The sequence continues at coordinate 18,055,902 of JARVJN010000144.1, forward strand.
CTCAAGGTCCGTTTTATGATGCAAATAGTTTAATGTATTCTGAGCCAAATACCAATGAAACAACGCGGGAATAATTTCTGCTGCATCAAATTAATTACATAAATATTATAGTGATTGGAAGAATCAAATGAAAAGTTTTTTTGATGAAGGGAGCATCGTTTTGCTTTGTCACTTGTCTTCTCACTTCTTACAGACTGCTGAAGAACTGTAATCACACCCAGACTACCCCCCCCACACACACACACACACAAACACACACACACACACACACACAAAACACTGTCCGTTCTGATTACTCCACTCTCATCTCCTGTCTCGAGTACGTTTTTCTGCTTTTGAACTAGCATTTTCCTCAACTAAGTGGGCAAACCAGAGAACGAGTCGGGCTTTTTAGTGATCCTGGGCCAGACGTGGACCTGCATTCCTTTGCTGCCTGTCAATCATTCAGCCATTCTCACAGGACTCCCTTGCTCCCCTCAGTCCCACTGTTCACTCATAGTAACGCAGCATGTTCTATTACTAACTTCACACGTTTCTTTTAAAACTTGCCAGCAGCCTCACATTGTCTTTTGTCTTACCCAGAGCACTGGTATATCATACATCTCTCCATATAAAACATGTTTAATTTCAACATGATTGATACAGAATTCCCAGTTATAGACTGATGACTCAGACTGGAGAAGCGGCTTCATATCAGCGACATTCTTGAAGCCTTTCACATCAGGATGGGACTAAGAAGTGAACTGGCCACGGAACAGAGAAGGCACTGTAAGCAACGGAATGAGAAAATGGACTCATATGTATTTGTCAGTCAAAGTTAAGGACAGTTTCTTAATGGGTGTGATTGAATCTGTCTTCAGATAACTGGAAAATGTGGAAAATAATGAGTGTGCACTTGTGTGTGAGCTTTGTGAGTCTGCCAAGGTCTGTGGAAAGTTAAACCCTTAATACAGTAGATGTGTGTGTGTGTGCGCGTGTGTGTGTGTGTGTGTGTGTGTGTCTGTACAGGACAATGGGGGGTTGTAATGATACTCCATCAGATCAGGTAACCTATCAGAGACCTTTCTGCATATTTAACAACCCAGGAACAAAAGAGAAGCCCAAAATTGCATTTCCAGTGGAATTTGACATGGCTTTGGTTTTCTGCAGAAAGATAATTTTAAATATGATAATTATTGCTTTTGGAAGTGATTATAAAATACACTATGGAGAAATGTGAGCCTGTTTGAATTTACTGTAGTTAGATGAATACAGGGTGGCATGGTGGCTCTGTTGCCTCTCAGCGAAGAGGTTGCAGGATCAAATCCCAGCTGGGTACCTTTCTGGGTGGAGTTTGCATGTTCTCTCTGTGCATGCCTGGGTTTTCTCCAGGGACCCCAGTTTCCTACCACAGACAAAAAACATACAGGTTAGGCTAATTGGTAAACAATTGTCCCAAGTTTGAGTAAAATAGTTTATTTATTAGTTTTTTTGTTTAGTGTATCTTTTATGTGTCCCTGTGATAGATTTGTGACTTGTCCAGGGTGTACCCCAACCCCACACAGTGACTGCTGGACATGGGCACCAGTTAGCCTCGCAACCTGGAAAGGAAGAAGTTGGTAAAGATAAATGGATGGATAGATGGATGTGTTCTCACAGACCACTGACTAGATGCTGTTTGCGATTCCTGCTCTTAAGATGCAGAGTCACCAGCCCTCCACTGGGCCACAACTAAGACTGGGTGCCCAGTGGGGGAGTCTAAAGCTTGGTTTATATCTCAACGAGACATAAGTCAGCTGATCTGTTATAACGTAATTTCAGATGTTTTTGTCTCATGGAGCATTCATAGTCAAGGAGAAGACGCTGGAGATAAGTCATCATAATTCTCCCCTCATCACTCCCATTGTATTGCATATCACATGCATAGCTAAGCATATAAACTTCAGCGGTGGCAGTAGGATAGATAGTTTTTTCACTTGAAAATGTATTCTCAGACTTTGGAAGACAACCAACATCTGGACGCGTATCATTTTCAGCGAAATGACATGCAGGAGAAGCATGTGCTGTTCCACATTGACAAACATGACCAGAAAGTTCTGACCAATAACACAGTGCATGCCACTTAGCCTGCAAGACAGTGTTCTGACTGGGGGCAACGCACATGACAGGGTGTCAGCAGGTGGTAAAAGATGGAAACTACACAATTTTCCTCATGCACCTGTGTAAGCAAGACTAGGAGTAAACCATCCTTAAGTTGGCCTAAGCGGTCATAGACCCTAGGATATTTTAGCTGTTATTTTTTGTAAGACATTACTAGTAAGGAATAAGAATATTTTATTGAAAACAATTGCTGGGGTGTGACAATAACTTTTGTTTTCAATGTTTTTGCAACAGTAAAGAACAAAGTTTCTGGCATTTCTCTTCAGTTACCATAAATATAATCTTACATTTCTTGTGTTCCCTTCTAACAGTTACTGTGTCTGCCAGAAGACCTTTACTGAGTTTAGATTTTGAGGTTGAAATGTAATGGTTCGAAGAAGTTATAAATGACTCAAATGATTTGCTAACATTGACCACAGTGACAGTGATTAATCGTGAAAATAGGAGAGAAATGAAAAAAAAAAGACTCTGGAGTGGAAGAAGGAACAATATTTTTTACAGCTGGACTGACAAGAGGAAGTAAAAGTGAGAGAACTGAGCTGAATGATGGATATAAACGACTGTTAGCTTTTGTTGGTGAGTGATGCAAAGATAGGGTGTTCTGTGGTCCCAAATGGACTATTTTTGTTGATCTTTCCTAGTTCTTTTTGCTGATTGATGTTTCCTATGACCAGTGAGGCAGAGATGAGATGTGGTCACAACCTGGTTGTGGTCCGCCGTGGACTGTGCCCCTGGTGTGTTTTTCCCACCGCCTCATTCACTTTTTCTTCTATCCAGATTTCCTCAACCTCCATCAGTTTTCACTCCCATTTTCTAGCCTTTTTTTGTTCTTCTCACATTTTACTTCTACCTCCGGCTGCTTATTACATGAATGTTAAGAAAATACAACAAACTTACAATAGATGAGAACCCCCCTTCCCCCCCCCCCCCCCACCCAAAAAATCACTGTAGGTAACATCGAGGTTGTAAGTAGAGGTTAGAAAACCTCTGATCTGTTCTTATTTTAGTTTGACCACAATTGATCGATTACACATCGATTCCTGGGCCTTATGTGATGATTCCCAAGTGTGGTGGACATGACCTCATCTAACCTTACCATGCTGTGGTCACTATTCTCAGGCCCAATGGTGTAATCTTGAGTTTTTGGACTGGTGTGGTTTGGGATTTTGTGTGTATAGTAGAGGATTGAGTCTACTAGAAAAAACACAGTGAGATCCAAAATAAAGTCCCTCCAAGTTCTTCAGAAGCCATGTGGAAAAGCCATAAAAATGAAGTTCTTGGGTTCAGAAAATGGACAAAATATGTACAAGTGAAGTGAAGTAGTCTATTAGGCTCTGTACACAGCTACGCATACGTTTTGCAAAACGCACGTAGCACATACTTCTACTCAAATGATCTGTAGAAATTAAATGAGCTATTCACTTGTTTGAGTATCAAACCATGGGCGTTTGGGAAATGTGTGAGCTCTTTGTGCATATTTAGCTGTTCGTTTTACAACTAAGCATAAACATACTTGCTTGGTTGGTTTTATTTCACTCCGCAGCTGATTAAACAGAAAACAGTGAAGTCATCATAGAGATGGCCTGAAACAATAAGCTATTATCTTTCTGTTCTGACATTTACTCTCTCTTTGTGGTTACTTTGCTTTGCTGAGGCCACCTAAACACAAAACACACACACACACACAAAAATGTTAAATAACAAATGTACATTTAGAAGACAAGAGTATTGTTAGTGAAATAGTTTGCCTAATGACTGTCATGATAAGCTCTATCCTCCAGTCATAAATAGGACAAAGTGGGTACAAGAATTTGAAAGATGGATGGATGGATGGAAAGATGGAAGATGGATGAAGGGGTGAATGATTTCAAGGGGTTAATGTATTTTTCTTTATAGTCTCCATTCTAGCAAACTTGAATTGAAATTAATTACTAGCCTTGAGGGTGAAGACATTAAATTTGAATCAGTACAATGTCCCAGTGATTCACTGTGAACTCTAACGCCACATCCATGACTACCGGGTACGTAAGTAAACACAAGGCCAGTAAATTTCATCACACTCTATTGAGTTCATTGCAATTTTATTTTTATGTGGTTTTAGCAATGGCAACTGTTTTAATTTAGGGACAATCATCCATTTTCATTTTTGCACTCAATTTTGACCAATTAAATTAAACCCATTTATGTCTTCAACTTTCTAGTTGTTTTACCACAGGAATTAGTAAGTTGAGTGACATGTATTTTAAATATTTAAAACTGTTGTGTAAAACGTGAAGCCATCGTGGTATTCTGTCCTGTGTGTGTGTGTGTGTGTGTGTGTTGTGAGATGAAGAGAAAACTTTAACCTCATCTAACTGGATCTGACATATCTGAATTAAATCAGTCCATTTTGCAACATACTGTAATATGGTTTCCATGCTGGAAAGTTTATGAAGCTCTCGGCAACATTTGGCACAGAGTTTACCTACAGTTGCTGTCTTGAACAAAATTTAATTATCTAGTGAATTTTGAATTAAATTAAATTGTATTAAATTGTATTACTTTGTAAATTACTCTGATACTATTGGAGTTAAAACTGATAGCAGGTCATGTGACATTTATTCAAAACAATTTTTGACAAGCATCACTGATCAAAAAGTGTTAGAAAAGCCACAAATGTATAATTTACTTGAGAAATAAACACAAATCAATCTTTGACATTTAGAGACAGCTGATGTTTGATGGAAGTGATCAAAAAATAATTACAGAAGTAAAGCTGATGTTTGATGGAAGTGATCAATAAAATAATTACAGTGTGGCGGAGTGGAAAAGACGACACAGGATCTGTACGCAGGACTTCACTTTATTTAACTCCAACACCAACTGCCAGGTAAGCGCCAAAAACCCGCCTTACACATAACACCTTTTCACAATAAGACTTCCTGTCTTCTGAATACAACATCCTGTCCTCTGGGTGTGAGTAACGTCCCTTAGTGGTCCGCCACAACAGAAGTAAAACGTTAAGGATAAGGAATACTTGCAGAATCTCTCCTTGTTTATGTGTGTGTACATTTTAAGTGTGTTAAAAGGTGTAATGACTATTAATATCAGGAAAATGAAGGACTGAGGCAGTTGTACACAGCAAGAGTTAGTGCATCAATACTCAGGTTGATGTCCTTACAGTTTTACTGTCATCAATGCTTCAACTCATACGATATCAACACTTCGAACTGTAATCTTTGGAAGAAAACATCCATTTATTCAGTTGACAAAGGTGGCTTTGTTAGTCATCGTGGTCTGTCTGTGATTGCCTCTCTGTGTCCTTTTTTCCTTTTTGTCTTGCTTTACATCAGTGCTTTCCCATGTTCTTTTTTTGTAGCCTGGGGGCAGACAGCTGTGTTGCTAAGGCTTTTTTTCCCAACAGATGTTGCGGTGTAGAAGGAACCCATGCACCTCCACCCTGCAGCCCCTGCTGTGAGGCAGTTTACATCTGCTTATTACCTTGTGGTGGCCCTGAGGTGATCTGTCTATTATACAATACCTGATCAGAGCTCAGACTTTCCTTAACCCAGCTTTTAAGACAAACTCAAATGACGCACAGCCCAGGCCGCAGGACAAAGACTGTCCCTTATTTCCGCACAGATCAGACTTGGTGTTGTCATGTCTAGGATGGCCAGAGGAAACTTTGTTACACTTGCTGATTTATTTAATAAATGAATAAGTGTATGTGGTGTAGAAGTTTCAAGTGAGAGAAAGAAGAATCCGTACAAGGTACTGGATTAGCTCAGTCCTCATTCATGGTTGCTGAATAATGGCTTAATTTGTGCACTTGATTAATTAATTTTTACTTGCTCTCTGGGGTCAAACATGTTTCTTATTGACTGAGCTTTGCATTCACATGGAAACAATGTTTGAAGAGCCCCAAAACTAAATATATATATTTAAAAGAATTATAAAATCTTTCAATACCACCCATATATTTTTATGTAGACTGCCAAAATGCAGTCTTTTGAAAACAATGCCATGGCACTACATCTAGTAAGTAAGCAAGTACATTTTTATTTATATAGCGCTTCTCAAGATAAAAAAAAATCACAAAGTGCTTCGACCAAAAAAACCAAAACGTGCACAAAAACAAAGGCAGATTAAAAAATATTCGTTTTTAGCTTGCCTTTAAAAGAAGCCACTGAGTTTGCTGATCTGAGAGTTTGAGCAAGTGAGTTCCAGAGTCTTGGAGCCACAGAAGAAAAGGCTCTGTCTCCTTTAGTTTTCAGTTTTGTCTGGGGGACAATCAGCAGGTCTTGATCACAGGACACCAAAGCCCTGATCGGGGGGTGTAGGGATGTAAAAGTGCTGAAATGTATATTGGTGTCTGTCCATGCAGAGCTCGTCAAGACAAAACCAAAATCTTGAAATCCACTCGATAATGAAGCGGGAGCCAATGAATTTGCATTAGAAATTGAGTGATATGACAACATTTTGAAAATCCAGTCAGGAGTCTAGCAGCAGCATTCTGTAAATACTGCAACCGGTATATGGATTGAGGTTTTGGTTAAACGTATACAGAGCATTGCAAAAAAATCTAGGTGAGGCAAAACAAAAGCAGGAATTCTTTCCAATTCTGGATGAGAAACAGTATGGGTAAGCTTGACAATATTTTGCAGATGGTAGAAACAGGGACGAACCAGAGACATTTCTAACCGGAGATTTAGTAAAATAACCAAGATGCACAAGGATCTGCTTTATCATTACAGTAGGGTTTTTTTTTTTTTTTTCCTGGAGCAAAGATGATTACTTCAGTTTTTTCGCCATGTAGCTGGAGGAAACTTTCAGTCATCCAGCTTTTAATTGAATCCAGACAGTTAAGTAAAATGTGCAATTTTAAGACTTTATTAGGAAGAAAAGAGACATCATCAGCATAGCAATGATAGGAAATAACCTTAAAAGATGAAAGTATTGGACCAAGAGGGAGCAGATAGAACAAAAACAAAAATAGCCCCAAAACAGAGCCCTGTGGAACATCAAAATGAATAGGTCAGAAATGGGATCTGTATGCAGATGTAGCCAAGAAGATATGGATGACTTGTAAAGTTATTTTAGTTAACTCTGCATAATATGATGCCACTTCTTTACCACAGTAAAACTGTCTCATCTGTATAACATGGACCTTGCTTTCTGCATTAATATTTGGCATAAATAATCAGGTGCATCAACTATAAATCGGCAGGGTGTTTGTTTTTTCACCTCCTTATACTTTGAACTTCCAGGTTCTTTTCACAGAGCATGAATGCTTTGTTATTTTTACCTTCTTTGACAATTTTCTCTTACTGAACCCAAATTTCGAAGTGTTATTTTGATTAATTAACGGTGAAAGTTATCCAAAAACAAAATTTGACAAAAGAATAGATGCGACTGAACATCTGTAGTCCCATGAAGTCAAACAGCATTATTCTTGGAGTGCTCTTCTAATCCCAGCCCAGACTTGTGAAGATCAAGCGTTGATCGTTGAACACTGAGCTGTGAGATGAAATGAAGGTAGCCTCAGGCTGTCTGCCGTCTGAGTTTATTTCAGCTGACACATGGAGCTACATGGGAAAACCTTGCCATGAAAAGAAGCCACGTTTGCAGAGATAAACAGGCCTTTGTAGCAGACATTCACCATAATGATGGGACAGTGGTGTCGTCTTTATCTTTTAGTCTCCTGTACATTTCCAACAACTTTAACTTTACTGTCTTTATGTAACCTCTTAGATGAAATTAAAAGAAGTATACAAGTTGTGAAAGTTATGGTATGATAGTATATAAAGGCAACAAAATGGTTGTCCTCTCTCATCTGATGTCCTTTTCCTGGAAGTTACGTGCTGACTGGCACTTTTCTGAAACAAGAAAATGATTGTAAAAACCTATCAGTGAAATGCAAGATTATCTTTATGCCAACCACTCAGCAACCAAAGGTTACAGTCATAAGAATCACTGTCAAAGCAAAAATGCTATTTTGGACATTCATATTTTTCTACCAATATGCAGATTAACTATGAGAAAATTAAACATATCAAAAACTTGGCTTTGGGCTGTCCGCTGGAGATGTTTTTTATTGTTTATTTTATTTTATTATTTTGTGGTCAAAACCCAGCTGTGAACTTTAGGATCCGATGTCTTTGTTTTCTATTCTTTTATTCAAAAATGACAAACTGTAGGTGTTTATTCTGTGCCATGAGCCACTCTCATCTGGGTCATACACTTATTTAATATGTTGTATATTCTGTACATACCTCTGCATGTGTGTAGATATGAATTTGTAAAAGATATTCAAATATTTATATCAGTCAGAATGTGTACATAGAATGAAAACATCTCTTGCAGTGTCTTGAAATCGGGATGGAGTTTTTTTTAAAGGTTTTAGCTTCAGACCGTTTACTTAAGAAAATGTTTATTCTTACCATGTTTTGAAGAATTAAGCATGCTTTTTGTTGCTTTTTAACATAACTTTTTTTAACTTTGCCATGAAATTGTTCAGACAGTGCTATTTGGCTTCAAGTATTTGTGTTCCTTGTAAAAACAGAAGCTTGAGTAGATTCCATCTATTTATTTTATACCAGATATTTTCATGTTTTGTGCAAATTGATTGTGTGGATGAAGGGACAACAAAAGTCACACCAAAATACCAATGAAAACTTATTTTTTAAGACTCTGTAATGTCAATTCAATTCAGTTTATTTATATAGCGCCAATTCACGACAAAGTTGTCTCAGGGCACTTTACAGGAACATTCACACACACAGAAAAGCCAATTAGTAAAGTTCTCTATCCAAGAAAGCCAGCAGACATGTTGAATCTTCACTATGTCGCATCTTCCATCCTGAGCAAGCACAATGGCAACAGTGGAAAGGAAAAGCTCCCTTTTAAAAGGAAGAAATCTGGAAGAAGAGACAAACAAACACAGAATGGCAAGTCCAGGTGTAAGTGCAGGTGTACCTGAAAGACAAAAACACATGTCATGGACTGAAAAAACAATTACAAATACAAAACGGGTTGAACACAGTAAGTAAAGAAAGTAGTATAGTGGAAAAAATGCAGCATATCTAAGGGATAGCTGGGAAAACCCAAGCCAATCCTAACTATAGGATTTAGTAAAAAGGAATGTCTTAAGTCCAGTCTTAAAACTAGACAATGTGTCAGTCTCACGGACAGAAACTGGAAGTTGGTTCCACAAGAGAGGAGCCTGATAACTGAAGGATCTGCCTCCCATTCTGCTTTTGGAAACTCTAGGAACCACAAGTAAACCTGCAGTCTGAGAGCAAAGTACTCTTTTAGGAAAATATGGAACAATAAGATCTCATGTATAGGGAGCTAAATTGTTAAAAGCTTTGTAATGTCCCTAATAATGCCCAAATAAATTCCTGGTTATTGTTTGCCCAGATATCATCAACAATATTCTGTGTACACAACCCTAATGTAAAGACAGAATTGACCATCTTATTTTGCTCTGTTTCCATTGCAGCGATTATTTTCTTGAGTCACTCACAACATCGCAAGTGAGAAATTCAGGATTTTACAGTTTAACTGCATGTTTTATGCAGCTTTTATTAAGGGGATTTCTATCCCCTAATATATTGTAAAATGCACTTACTGACAAAAAAGTACCCAGAAGTTAAAGGACAAACTGAATGTAATTTAGATTTTATGCAGACCATGGATGTGTATGAAAGGCGCTAACATTAATGGAATAACGAGACCACAAGTGATGGCATTGTGGGTGGAGAGAAATTGTTATCAAGTAGTTACTGGAGCATCTAATAGACTGACAAAACAATGAGTGAAGGTATCCTGACTCTAAAATGCTTTGCGCTGTGGGTTTTACAGAGTCTATTGTGAAATTGCCCAACATGTGAGACAACACAAATGCTGGAACCAAAGAGTATATGAAAGCAGGTACGCATGTCAAGAATGTTGCGTTCACCCAAGACAGACCACACAATGGAGTCAAGTATTGTGTGCTAAGCATTACAGAACTTCCTGTCATCTGTGCCATGTCTCAATAAAATGGCATCAGACTTTCTCTTCCTATGGCTGCCGTTAAAACTAGAGAGGAGACAACGGCTTTTGGGTTTGTACCATAACTGGGAGACGGACTGATGATGAGCAACTGATAGTGATTTAGGAGAAACTGATGGAACAGTGTTACAGCCTGTGATGTCTTACCCATCCCGAGATAACACCCTAGTCAGCTTTTTCAACAAGCGCATCTCAACTGCCTGTACCATGTGTACCATGTAGGACCGAGATGTTGTAGAGGCAGGGCAGCCGGCTCAGGACCGGAAGGTCCCGGGTTCGATCCCTGGTCACTGCATACCTCGTTGTGTCCCTGGGCAAGACACTTAACCCCGAGTTGCTCTCGGTAGGACTGGCTGGCGCCTTGAGTCGCTCGCCTCATAAAGCGTTTTGGGGCCCCTCATAGGGGGCTGGAAAGCGCTATATAAGTAAGCTCCATTTACCATTGTACAATCTAGATGTTTTTTTGCTACTTTTCCTTTTGAATGTCCTTTTGGTTGCCATTTTATTTTCAATTGTTAGAAAAATAAACAACTAAATTTGTATGCATATTTTATGACTTTCTCTTGTCATTGTTGTCATCACTCTTTGTTAAAATCAGGTCTCTATTGTAAATGAGTCGCCGAGGCTCAGTAGGATTAACATGGATAAATGAAGGTTGACTGAATCTTATTTTGGAATGCTTCAATAGCCTTCAGCGTGTGACTTCATGCTTGGTGTTCACGCTCTGACATGCACTGTCTGCTGTGGGACCTTATGCAGACAGGTGTGTGTCTTTCCAAGTCAAGTCCAATCAACTGAGCTGACCACAGGTGAACTCCATTTAAATTGTAGAAACATCTCAAGGATGATCAGTGGAAACAACATCTGCTGTTTTGAGCTTCATGGCAAAGGCTGTGAATATTTATATAAATGTGATTTCTTAGTTTTCTATTTTTAATAAATTTGCAAATATAAATATGTATATATAGTGTACATATATAAATATGTACAGGTAGTCCTCGAGTTACGTTGCAGTTCCATTCCTACGGCCGTTTGCATGTCGAAAATCGCCATAAGTCGGAAAACACACTAGCTGCTACTTATACACGTACATGTACAGTACTGTACAGTTACCAAGCACTTCGCCTATCCTAACACAGTACGCTACATGATGATTATCCGATCAGTCGTATCCGACTTTCGGTCATTTTATGAATCTTCATACTCCACGCCTTCCTGTCTTTCACCAATTCTTTCAATTCCGCAATTGGCATAGTCA
>JARVJN010000144.1:18092324-18108460 GCA_031763805.1 Argolebias nigripinnis
ATGTTTATTTGATGGTGATTTCCATCTTTTTGGAGGCTAAATACAAATACAAGGTGAACATTAATTTATTTGTATAGGTTTTTTTTTGGGGGGGGGGGGCTTTTATATTGTTTATATCGTTATCGAATTATATCGATATCGACCGAAATTAAGAACTATATCGTGATAAATTTTTTGGCCATATCGTCCAGCCCTAATGTATAAATAAAGTTTTTTTTTAAGTCTGACCAATGAAATTACTGAACAGGGCTAATGTATTTTTTTTTAACCAGCCAGGTTACAGATACTGTTCTGAAAATTAAACAATTACTGTATGTATTTGTGTATGCTATGGTACATATTTAAGTAAAAAAATATATATATATTTCTGTGTACATATCTCATGTCACAATATAGACACCCATGGCTTAAAGACAAAAGTGCCCTATACATCTACAAAAATTGTTTTCTTTTTAAATTGAATGAGCATGGCTTCTATTCAGGTGCACTCAATAGTCCAGAAATTATAATGGAAATATCACGTGATTTTGAATTTAATGGCATCAACACCTAAAAAAAAAAAAGACAAGACAGGGCATGTTTGTTACCGTGAAGCAGAACTTCTTTTAGCAACAGTCTGTAAACAGCTTGGAACAGAGGAGAGCAGCTGCTGGAGGTTTTGGAGGGGAAGCATGTCCCATTCTTGTCTGACGTAAGATTCTAGCTGTTCAGCAGTTCTGAGTTGTCTTTGTTAGATTTTTTTTTTCTTTCATGATTCATTAAATGTGTTTAATTGGTTAGAGTTCTGGACTGCAGGCAGATCAGTTCAACGCCTGGACTCTTCTAAAAAAAAGAGTTGTAAACTCAACCATCCAGGTAGACACAACAACAAAGTTTAAATTGTGCCATCTGGACCTGTTTTTTTAAGTGAGAAATGTTTCATTCCCATCGAAATGTTCCCCCATGAGGAAGTCCCCTGGATGGGACACAGCCATGCTGTTGTAATTGAAGCAGTGTGCTGTTTAGCATTGTCTTGCTGAAATATGCAAGTCCCTTTCTGAAAAATAAAATAAATAAATGGATGAGAGCATATGTTGTTCGAAAGCTTGAACCGGTACTTTTCTGCGTTTTTTCCAGATGTGTAAGCTGCCCATGCCATAGACACAACCAATGCAAGGCTCAATGCACCCCTATACTATCAGAGAGTTTGGCTTTTGAACTGTGACCTTCTTTTTTCCTTCTGTATGAACTATAATGCATCATTAGTTTCTGAAAATAATTTTACATTTTAATTATTTGTTGTGTTTACATGTAATGATTTGTGGAAGTGTTCTTGAGCCCACACAATGACGTCCATAACAGAATCAGACCAGTTTTTAATGCAATGCTGTCTGAGGACCTGGAACGAGTTCCCTCTGCTTGTCAGACAGGCCGCCTCCCTCTTGGTTTTCAAATCAGACTCACTACTATTCTGTTGCTTTCAACACCAGATGATCTGTGTTTGGTCGTTATATTTATTATCTGCAATGATTTTATGTCTATTTTATGTTTTTCTACTTCATTCTGTATGTTGCCTATGTGTTGCCTGTTGTTTGTCTGTTTGTACAGCACTTTGGTTGGCCTTATCACTGTTTTAAGTGCTCTATAAATAAAATGGTATGGTAATAAAGTAATCTCCTGATGCATGCTCAATAATCCAGGTGGATATCTAACAAGGTTGAGTCAGGTCCTTTGGAATGATTCTTCTTTGTTGAAAAGATTTGTCTTGTGGATATCCTAACTGGGCCCTCCTGACAGCACATAAGAAACCCAAACAGGACTCCAGCCATGCCATCAGGGGAAAAGGAGGGCCCAGACCCAGACCAGTGGTGATTCTGTATATTGCGGGATTTTCAGAGGAACTGAAACATTTATTTTCTAAACATAACATCCCAGTGGCTTTTAAACCCCAAAATATATTACGGCAAAGACTGGTCCACCCCAAAGATCCAGTCTCCCGGCACAAACAGAGTAATATTGTGTATGCTGTTCAGTGTCAGGAGGGCTATGATCAGTTTTACATCGGGGAAACTAAACAGCCACTGGCCAAAAGGATCTTAATGCTGTTATTGCATTGCTCAGCCCTCTGTGAATAGCAATCGGCCATCGGGGCACTAACCATCAGTCATTAGGCTTTTAGTCCTTTTGCAGGTGAACAACCAGTTTTGACTGTCAGCAGCAAACTATGCAGGGGTGTCAAACTCACTTACAAAATGTGGCCAAAATTAAAACCTTTATCAAACTAAGGACCAATTTCAGAAACTACATTAACTCAAGTCAAATACCCTGCATCTTTTATTGGTTCCTCAACAAGAGTTTGATTGATCTCATTTGATGTTCTCTGTTGTGCTTTCAACATCATAATCAAAGATTACTGAAAAAAAATCAAAAGGTACAAGAATTTTACGTTTCACCTATCATCTTGGGGGACCAGATAAGATGTCAGCGAGGGCCACATTTGGCCCCTGGGCCTTGAGTTTGACCGATATGATGTAGATGAACAATGGGGACAATAGCAGTAGAGTGCTGTTTGTGCTGCTCACTTGTAGTGTGCATAAGTGACCCAACCACATACTCAATCGACCCATGGACCAGTACCGGTCCGTGGCCCGGGGGTTGGGGACCACTGTTTTTGTGTATCGTCTTGCGTTTATTTAGCGTACATCTTAGTGCAGTGTTTCCCCTACCATTATATAAGCGTGGTGCCCCACCCCGTCAACAGAACTGAGCGCCCCGCCTACCAAACTGAACTTGCACCGGCACTGACATAGCACTAAGCTAGCAGTGCGGAATACAGGCTCTCCAGCTAAAAAGCTAAAGGCAGTGCTCACGTTGCCGCTTCTCTCAAGCTGAACCCCCACACACTCAAAAACTGTATAAATAACGCACAACTCAAATGTGTTGCGCTAAGCTAGCAGTGCACAATAGGCATACAGGTGCTCTAGCTAAAAAGCTAAAGGCGCCGCTTCCCTCATGCTGAATGCTGCCGCACCCCCACCCCTTCAAGAAACAGTTGGTACAAGCTGTGCTCAGACATGTCTCCGTCTCCCCCGTCAACAATTAAAGAGATGAGCACCCTGCCGTGGTTATAGGGGAAACACCGTAGTGTATAGCTTAGATCCTTAAATACAGTTTCTTATATTTTTTTTCATTCAACCTTTATTTATACAGGCTAGCCTCGTTGAGCCACGGGGACTCATTTACAAGAGGGACCTGTCTCACTCACACCCTATTGCTATTTTTGGGTGTAACTGGGACCCCGAGTACATAATTTTGTTCCACTCCGTGTACAACATGTAATGCGAATGACAATAAACTTGAACTTGGTTGCAAAACACTCAAAATAATGTCAGAATTTTACTGAAAATGCATATTTTGTTGATTTAGGTCAGTAACTACCATGGTTTAAAAACATTCACGGCCCAGAGATTCTAACTTTAATTCCAAACATTTGTCAGTGTTTTGGAAAGAAAAAATAATAACAAACTAAACTTTTTGCATGTTTATTTAGTCCATTTTCATAGTGTTGTCCATTTGGGAAATGAGGCATTTAAATCTGGTGTAGTGGAGCAGAAAAACCTCTAAAACATGAAGGGGAAATGGGATTATAACAAAATGGAGATTGTTACTTTAACAGATTACATTGCCAGCAACATTTGAAGGAAACCAAAGAAATCCTTTATCTAAAATGTATCCATGAAATGTTTGTGAGCAGATTGTTGTTCAGATTCAAGCTAAAATGCCAAGATGATCAGCAATTTTTTTTAACTCCTTCTGCTTCCGTCTCTCAGGCAGTAAAACCTCAAGTTTTTTTATTATTTGGTTGGACTGAGGTTTCTGCTACATAAATGTAGTGATCTGTTCATCTATTGCACACACGCATTGGTGAAAGATGAGGAAATGATCAGGATGTGCATCCCAATGGGCGTTATAAGTGGAAAAGCCAAAGGAGGTCATGAGAGGAGCAACAGAACGTCTTGAAACGCTGCCAAAGAAACAAGCGTGGATCGAAAGCTTTGCAGCTAAGCAGAATACATAATGCTATACTATAAACTCCACCAGGCTCAGTCATGATTTAATAACTTTTCATGGCAGAAAGCTGCTTCCTCACGTACAGAACACGGTATTAATTATAATACCTTCACTGTGGAAGTGACGAGGCAGGATAAACAGGGGAGGATGCAGTTGATTACATTTTAACTTAGAAAGCTTTCAGCTCGCTTTCACAATTAGACATGCATGCATAAGCACACATGACAAATGGAAATTTACATGCAATGACAGCTTAATTTTCAACATTTCTGTTCCAGTCAGTTAATAATTAAATTTTTAAAAATAAATTAAAAAAAGAGGGGGAGGGAAAAAGCTATAGATATTTTAGAGCATATGATTGATTGTATTCACCAGTGCTGCTCGGTGTGTGAAACACATTTTAATGTCATGACTGAAGAACACATGCCTCAGTAATTAAATTGTTGTGTAACAGAGATGAGATCCTGAACACAAGGACCGCAGGTCTGTCCATCTTCTTGCTGGTGGTTAAAAAGAAAAGTAGCTGATAAAACTCTTAACACTCACTTATATTTGCAATTTCAATGCGCCAATCAAGGTTTGAAGAGATGTTCAAGTCATCCACAATCAAAATGTGCTTCTGGAGGGAAAAAAATGTACGGTAACTAAAGTGTTTATACAATACTTCAGTGGAATTAATTTACATATAAATACCATTTAATGCTAAACAGAATATTTTATGTCAATGTACCAGTAAATTAAAAAGTATATATAATTAAAGCACAGAAAATAAATGGTAATTTTAAAGGAACCTGGTATAAAAGATAAGTCAATATTGCTGATTTTTTTTTTCAGTAGGTTTAGAGTTAGTTTAGTATCTCTACTAAAAACCACTACTGTCATAACTGGTGGGAGGAGAATGTATAATAAAAAAGTGATCATATACAGACTTCAAAATATAATAGAAGATCTTTAAGTCAAAGTTTGAAGGGTTAAAATTATGTTTGAATTTTACGTTTTATAATCAAATATGTCTCTCCAGAATCTCCCAACAGTGTTTCTGCATTCAGATCTACTGCTGCTTCCACAAATGTTCTGCTCTTCATTTTCAGCCCTGGCATTGACATTTTGTGTCTTTATTCTAATTGTTGTACCGGTGCTACGAAACGCCTCATTCAAAAACTTTTTCTCCATCGATGATATTCAGTGTGAAAAATGCTGCAGTTTTCTATAAATTCTTTTCAATTTTCTGTGAAAAGCAGGACAATATCCGCCTGGACAAGATGGATTTCACTCCCCGCTGCAGATCCAGAGGAGGCACTGCAGCTGGAAAACCATTACTCTGCTTTTATCACCAAAGTCTTCACACTCTGAAGCCTCATCTCTCGCAGAAAACAGCCTTTGCTATCTATTCATCTTTGGCTTGATTTAAAAATGCTCAGGCTATCCGTCTTGGGCTGGGGTGTAAATGGAATTCACGGTGCCGTTTTAGTGAGACGGAGGAGAGTGGTTGAAAAAGGCCCTGCAATTAAAAAAACACACACCCGATGTGTTAACTGCATTAATGAGAGGAACGGGACAATTTATCATTGTGCCTGAGTGGTCATGATCCTCCAAAACACATAAGTCAAGGCCCGCGGGCCAGATCCGGCCCGCAAATTAATTATCTATGGCCCCCTGGATGATATTTAATTACTATTAGAAACGGCCCGAAGGCCAGAGCCGCCCGCTGGTGTTTTGCACACACCAACACTACATTCCCCACAATGCAACTGTAGTAGGGATGGGGCCGATCCGATCCGGAGTCGTGTCTCATAAACCCAGGGTAATGAGACCTGCCTCAGGAAATCCATTTCATAGTTTGCAGCCAGCAACAGCGTGCGGACTGAGTGAGTAGCACTTTAGCTAACAGCTAGCCAACTTTTTATCGAAACATGTCCGCTGTGTGGAAGTATTTTACACTAAACATCGCAAGACAACAACGTGCAATGTCTGCAGAGCCATAGCACCACATTAAACCGCGGTCAAGTTAATGCTGGGGTATAGGGCTGAACTCTCTGCGTACAGTACGCACGTACGAACATGCGTACGGACGTACGCAGAGCTATACTGGGGGCTTAAGAGAATGCACCCCAACTCAGAACATATGACAGTTTGGGTCAAAATACAATAATTGCAAAGTGACAGTAAAATAGTTCATAATTTTTTATCTAGCAACCTTGCCTGACATGGATATAACATTGGATGAATACACACGTCTTATTCTTATTTGACCCAATAAATATTGAAAACGAACATTTCTGGAGATTGTTCTTGTGTGAACAGGGCCTAAACGAAAGTAATTTAGAGGAAAGGTTTTGCAACAGTTAAGATAATAAATCCTTATAAACTTTACACAGAAATCCACTTCAAAATATCACAACTATTCCTTTAACTCTGGTACATGTACTGTATTGCAGTGAAACATACACCCCCCATGTGTCTAAGGTGTGGTACTTTCACTTCAAAAGAATGAGACATGAAAGCATTTTGATAATGATGTAATGTTCACCATGGAGTCCTGTTCTACACACCCATGGCAATCAGACGTTACCGTGAATTTTATCTGACTCTGGTAGTGTGAAGCTTTCCCATCATTCCCTAAAGGCTTTTATGTCCCTATCGGTGGTTCACTAGCCTACCAAAGCCTTTAGCGTGGTTGTGTAATGACTGCCATTAACATATCAAGATTTGCCGAAGGGTCCTGATTGCTTTTTCCCACCCCCCCCTCCTACCACTTACTTTCTATTGCCAAAACCAAGATGGCTTGCTTCAGAACTTCACTTGTACCCTCCACAGAGCAAAAAAAACCAAAACCAAAACAACATCAAAGTCTCCAGTCTAATCGTATTTGTTTCTAAAATTGCTGTGGAAATGTGGACATTTATCTGTCTATGTACCTGTGACTAGAATGCAGTTACCGTAAAAAATTTTTTTTGCCTCACTGGTCATTTTGTCACTGATACAGTACAGTAGTGAAACTGTGGTCGCTTAATTTCCTGTTCTATTTGACCAATTTTCAAATATAATCTTCTTCTATTAAACAGATTTAATATTACTGCCTGCTCTAATTTTTATTTATTTATTAACACATAAACTTTTTTATGGCTCAAGCCTTGATCTGGGAGTGGATGGCTTGGATGAAATGTGGTAATGAGAGCCCACAGCTTAGTGAATGGCTTTACCTGCATGCAGAAAACCCACTGAAATAAAGAGCAAAATAAATGCTTTGTGCTTGGATCTGTATCTTGGAATTTTTACATTGATGTTTTATTCATCAAGATCATAATGATTCAGAATTCAAAGGAATGTGTGTTTGTAGAAATTCTGATGAGCAACCAACAAATCAGCATATCACTGTGACCTATCAGCAGATGTGCTGTCCCTTTGAAAGCAATTTGTAGACCTCAGTCTCATTGTGCATCAGTGGGTCCTGTCTCAGCTGCATCTGTTAGTGTTTTGTTTGGTATAGCTCAGAGCATACCCTGTGCTCTTGTGAGTGTTTGTGTCTTTGTGCGTGTTTGCATTTTGTTTTCCAGATGTTCCTCAGATAAAGGTGGTTGAACACCACAACTGACTATTACACCACCCTTTTACACACATGGGGTTAGCTGCAGAGAAGACGATGCAGAGGCAGCCTGTGAGGCAGAAATAACTCCTTCTGAAAGTTCAGTAAAATATTTGTAAACCTGATGTAGGCAACTAACAAAAACAGCAAGAAAATCTAATAAAATAACATAAAGTGAGATTTAATAGTCAATAGTACTGGCAGTATGTGTAGCTTAAATTGTCATGATATATTTAGAATGTCATTCTTGTATGAAAATGTCATTTTATTGTGGATAAGTAGAATATTATTTAAACAGGTTTTCCATTAATATAACAATAATTTAAAAACAACTCCTAAGATTTTACTTCTGTCAAGAAGTGATTGTTTTAGCTCAAGTTGAACACCAGATGCCAACATGGGTCCAGCTCTTGTGTTTATTTCTTTTTTAGCTTTTTGTTTGTTTACATTTGTTCTTAGTCTTATACTTACATCATATTTTCGCTTTTACAATCAATAATTTCTCATACTTTTGCAACATTTTAACACCTTATCTTTACAAAGACTCTACTTCCTAAGAAGACTAAAGTGTAGTACAAACACCAGAATCCTCACTAACTTTTATAGGTGCACCATTGGAAGCCTGCTGACAGGCTGCATCACAGGGTGGTACGGGAACTGCACCAGTCAGAGGTGGAAAGCATTACAGAGGGTGGTTCAAACAGCAGAGGACATCACTGGTAGTAGTCTCCACACCAGCCAGGACATCTACAACAGCCGATGTCTGCATAAAGCATGCAGCATCATTAAGGACCACACCCACCCAGCACAAGGACTATTCTGTCTACTACCCTCAGTCAGACGATACATGAGTCTGCCATTGTGCACAAAAAGACTAAAGGATTATCCACAAGTTGTTAGATTACTAAACACTCAATAAATAACACTGAACAACTGCCAATAACATTGCACCAAGCCACATTTGTGTCAACTAATGTTTATTGCAGCTGCATTATGTGGCTGTATCATGTATGTATATCATTCATGCCATATATCATGTATGCCACTACCTTACCATCATATTTCAATTAATCTTAATACTCACCTGTGAAATAACCTGTCACAGAACCTGTATAGTTTATGTTGTGTGCAATGCATATCATGCATTTTAGCTTACTTACTTACTACCGTACTTGTGAAATACTCATTTATACAAATTCATCCTACTTGCACTGTTATATTCTACCATGATGTTGTTTACTATATTTCTTTCGAACCTTGTAAAAATTGTCTTCCTTTTTTTACTTTTGGTACTTTATTTTGTGCCCTTATTGCATACTTTAGTATTTATTTTTGTTTGTTTGTTTATTTGTTTTTAGCGAGTCCGATTGTTTCTTCTCATCCTGAACATTTCATTGCACTGTTGACCCTGTGTTAACCTGCATGTGACAAATAAACAACATAACATAACACTGTAGACGTTTAGGTGCTGCTCATCTTGTCAGGCTTGAATTTGAGGCATTAGGAAATCATCTTCTCAGTGAAACATGGGTCTTTCTATATGTGCTGCTGTGTACCACGTGTCAAAGCATTATCTAGTTTGGTACGTCCTGCAGTTGTTGCTTAATGTCGATCTTATCTCAGTCATTACTATAATTTCACCTCTGTTTTTTTTATCAATTAAAATATATACATATTTTTATTTATCTTTGCCTTTTTCTTCAGATTGAAAACCTGTTGGAACAGTTGAGAGACAAGGAAAAACAGCTTGCTGGACTGAGAGAGAGGGTTCATGGCCTTCAAACAGACTCCAGCAACACGGACACGGCACTGGCAACACTGGAAGAGGCTTTATCAGAAAAGGTACAACGGGTGGGGTAAAGACAATGCACTAATGCATTTTTAATAATAACAAAATGACTTTTTGAAACTTGAGAGAAAGTGTTTAATGGCAGAATAATAGGGTTTAAAGATGTGACATTTTTTTGTTTTTCCCCATTCAGGCAAACCTATCTTTCAGAACTGGCTTCATCAGTGCTTTGTTGTATCTCATAGCTTTACTTTATTGACACAAGCTCCTAATTTATTGAACATTGACCACACTAGCCATACTAGATGCACAGCTGTACATGTACTAGAACCTTGGTGTTTTGAACCACTTTGGCATGGCTGCCTTAGACGAGTTGGCAGGGAGAGGGTGGGCCCCGGAGGCCATCTTATCACCAGCAAACTGTTTTTTCCACCATGGGAGTGTGCTGTCTGTGGGACTTAGTTTGTTTGGTGGCTCTTCAGATTGAAGAAGTCCTTCGGAAAAAGGATGAAACCCCCTTAGGAAAAAACAAACAAACAAAAAAATAAACAGAAGAAACCCTCCAGATGACCTAACGGAACATTGTTGGATTTTTACCTGGATTCTTGAGCATGAAATTTGGTGTACTAGATGTTGTTCTGTCTGAAGAGGCCGTGGCAGTAAGGAGATTCAATACTGACACAGGGTTAGTACTGTGCTGAATGTAGGGAGGGAATGATCCTCTATAAGAGAGTAGAAGGGTGTACAAGTTTGAAAGGTAAGACAAATGGAATGATGGAAAACAGCATAGGAGACACAGGCTTTATGTAGGGATGTAATTAATGGAGGGAGAGGTTGAGGTATGTAAAGGGTGGAGGGAGGGTAAAAAATAAGGAGTTTCTACAAAGACAACGGAAACAGAGCTGGCCAGAAAAAAATATATACTAATACATTTTCTACCCAGATTTAATGTGCTAAGTATAAATTTGTTTGTGTGTAGCTTTATGCTGTAGTTAATAACAGGAAGCTAGGAACTTAGGATTTTTAACTTCATATTGAAAATAAAACAAGAAAAAAAAGTTGCTGTCTGCCAACTTCCAAGTCAAATATTAAACTATGATCATCTTATGTTGATAAATAACAAAGCCATCACTACTTTGGTCAAGTATTTATTTCACGATGATGAATGTTATTAAATCTCTAAGTAAAAGTTATCTGGTTTTACCCTCTCATGTTGTTCCCATTTCTGACAGAATGGATGTATTACTTTGTTTTAACAAGCATTTTATATCTTCAGGTTCTTTGTTTGAATCTATGGTTTATGTTTCTTCAAAACCCTGTATAGATCTTCCAATATAAACAGGTCAGCCATTTAACTTTTTACCTTCTCCTTCCAGGAAGTTCAAAAAGGCCTTAAAGGTTTACAGTATAGAACATTTCTGGTCCTGATTTAATTGAACCATATTTTTTAAATTGGCAGCTGATTTTTTAGCTGAGCCTCTTGCATTCCTTTTTAACAGTGGAAAAGAATGAAACCCGTTTATGAAAGTCAGCTTTTACTCCACACTTATTAAAGGGTGGTGATCCAACAATGTTAAATAACCTGATGCATGCTCAATGTTAAATAACTATTGACCAATACCATATTTCAGTTTTGGATACAACTCTTGAAGCTCTTGTGAGTGAGCAATTACTGGTAAGCATTTTTAAATTTTAATACTATTTTAGAAGCATATCAGTCAGACTTTAGAAAAAAATCATAGCACAATTACCGTACACCTGCATTTAAGGTTGTAAACTACATTCTTGTGGTGCTTGATAAGAAACAACATTGTGCATCACTTTTTATAGATTTCTCTTTATATGTTTGTCTAAACACTTTAATGTTTCTGTCTGCACCTGACCTGTTTTAGAACTTAATTGCTGGTATTTTTATATTCTCTTTTACTTTGTATTTTTATATTTGCTGTTATTTTTTATATCTTGTGTCATTCTTTTGTATTGAAACTCTGGCACAGCAATTTCCTGTGGGATCAATAAAGTTCTGTCTTATCTTAACTTAAAGCACTGAAACTGTTGATGATGTGATTTTTTAATTTGGACGTCTGCATTCAGAGCTTTCAGAAAAAGCATCTTTGTCACTTGGTTCACATATTACCTCAGCAACAGAACTCAATGCATCAAAGCTGTGTTCTGAATTACTGTCCCCAATGGGGTGCCACTGGGTTTAGTACTTGGTCCCCTCTTATTCATTATCTTTATAAATGGTCTGTGTCTGAATGTGTCAGATGCTAATTTACATCTTTGTGCTAATGACAGTTATTTACTTTTGCACATCAACTCTTTCTCAGGCAATTGATTATTTGCAGAAAGATTTTCAAGTCATACAGAACTCATTACAACTAAAGCTTGTTCTTTATGCAGACAAGACTAAATTTGTGCTGTTTTCTAAATCCAGAAATTAATTGCAACCAGTGACCACTTTGGAGGGAAATGGAATAGAAGTGGTTTACAAGTATAAACATCTTGGTGTCTTGATGAAAAACTCCCTCACTTTTGACCCCTTGTGAACAAACATACATACCACACCGTGGCAGCACGGTGGCACAACTGGTAGAGCTGCTGCCTCTCAGCGAGCAGGTCCCCAGTTCAAATCCCGGTCCGGGAGCCGCTCTGGGTGGAGTTTGCATGTTCTCTCCGTGCATGCGTGTGTTTTCTCCGGGTGATCCGGTTTCCTCCCACAGTCCAAAAACATGCATGCTAGGCTGAGTGGTAACTCTAAATTGACCCTGGGTGTGAGTGAGACAGGTCCCTCTTGTAAATGAGTCCCCGTGGCTCAACGAGGCTAGCCTGTATAAATAAAGGTCGAATGAATGAATGAAAATACTGGTAATAAGCTGAGCTTAAAGCTGGGTATTTATTTTTGAATTGAGATTTGTTTTTCTTTCAAAGTAAAAAAAAAAGTGGCTTGCTATTGCAACATTTTTAACTGTATTGGATAATGTAGATATTTTCTATATGAATGCCTCTGCTCCCTATCTTCATATGCTTGTTATGCCTATCATGCTGCTCTCAGTTTCATCACTAACTGTAATTAGCACTGACACATCACTGTGTCACTTACTATTGAATGGGATGGCCTGCTTTGTCCAGTAGAAGGAACAGTCATTGGCTTTTTATTTATTTATTTATTTATTTATTTATTTATTTATTTATTGAAGGCAATACTTGGACTACTTACTACCTTTGTACATATGTAATCTAATTGTACAAAAAAGTGGTGTTCTTTACTCTTTCCATTCATGTGATTTTTTGTTGTTGTTGTTGTTTTAGTTACATTTGCCTGTACAAAAATAGGTAAAAAGGTTTTTGTTGTTTCTACATGTTTTGCATGGAATTTGCTGTAGAAAACAGGAAATTAACAGACATTATCTCTGAGTACTTTTAAATTGATACACAGGATATTTGTGCTTAATTCCATTACACATACTTGTTATTTTTTAGTTTGTAGTAATGTATAGGAATGTATTTCATATTTTCACATTTCTTATTTCTTTTGTTAATGTGCAACTACATAATTGCCTTTTAATCTCAATGGGATTTTTTCCCCTGTTAAAATATAGATTTTAAAATAAAAATAATATTGATCTCTTGCTGGAAGTATATGTTGGGATTAACTTTCAGCTACTACCTCAGCAAATCTGGGCCGCCATCTTGAATTGGGTTTAAACTAAAACTCAACACCTTATGACTACTTTATGACAGTTTCATTGAAAATGTTCTGTGTGTTTTGCAAACACAACAATGGAAAAAAAGAGAGAAACACACATGCTCTTATTGGCTGCCAAACTTTTTATAATCATAGATATTTACCTTTCATAATAATAGATATTTGGGTAACACTTTACAATAAGGTACACACAATTTGCTTAACTACTAGGGAACGCCTAAGGAACAAATCAGGAACTAATGGATAGTTAACCAGTACTTACTGGGGAACAAACAGCCAAGCCTTATTAGGGGACTACTGGTTTGTTACCTCAGAAACAAAGGCGAAAATCTCCATGTGCGTTCTGAATAAACCCTGCACCAGTGAGGTAACAGCTTGTAATTGTCAAAAACCTGTTTCCTTGTAATTACTGATTTTATTGCCCAATAGCTCCTGATTCATTCCTCTTTGGCTTCCTTGGAAACTACCCATTCGTTCTTGATTACTCCAGTAGTTCATCTTCATTAACAAGGTGACTAACCAGTAGTCCCCTAATAAGGCTTAGCTGTGTGTTCTCTAGTAAGTACTGGTTAACTACCCATTAGCTCCTGATTTGTTTCTGATTCGGTCCTGAGGCATTCCTTAGTAGTTATTCAAATTTTGTGTACCTTATTGTAAAATGTTACCGATTTTTGCATTGTACGTGCAGTATCTGCATAGCTTTAGCTATTGCTCAACAATCAGTGTGACCATCTGCTGAGTTATGAGGCCCAGATGATGTAAAGTTTTTCATTTGTATCTGTCCATGAAATTGCACAAGTTTTTTTTCCCCTCAGGTTGATTTTGTGCAGTCCAAGATTATGTGAGCCCAATTACACATGTGCAATGAGAAAACTACTATTTACCATTTATCAAATATAAAATATTCAAAGAAGATTGCAAGCATGACAACAAATAGAAGAACACCAAGAAGAAGAAGGCTTCTCTTTTTCCATTCAGACAGTTGAGAAACAGCATATTATCACCACCTTGTGAACTTGGCTGTAGACATTTAAGTTGAGCACCATGATGCAGTCGACCCAAAACTAGTTGGAATGCAAGCTTGTGCCTGTCAACAGCCTTTCACACAAGCCTTTAGAGAGAGTTCTTAGTTGCAGAGAGCAGATAGTTGATTCTGTTTTTACTGATTCACTGCCAGAATGGTCCAGGTATACAACCCTTTCAGAAAATCTGTTCTAGGAGTTTAAAGAAACCAACAGACTATTCTGACAGTCAAATGTTTTGAGTGCAGGGTTTACGATAATGAAGTCCTGTTGTGGTCAACCACACTAACAGTTGCTTTTTATAACAAGTACAACAAACACAGTGCTGTATGTTTCAGTTTGCTTTACAGAAGACAATGAGGATTTTCATGCTGGATAGCTGCCTTCGGATTCGATGTGATCCAAATAGACCAATGCCACATGGATGGATGGATGGATGAATGGATGTTGGGATAGGAGGGTGTTGTCTGGGATAATCATTCTGGTGTTTGTTTTCTGGTAACTGATCTCTATAAAACTTTGCTTTAACATTACAGAGCCAAGTTTTACTGAGTGAAACCTGAATAATTTGACTTTAGTCAAGAATCTGGACTACTTATGTAAATATATCAAATATATATTTTATTTTTTACAACACATTTGTGATTCATTTCCAGATTTCCAAGTCTTCATGTGAGTTATTGCTAAGTGGCGACCCCTAAGTAAGGGAGTAGCTGAAAGTAGAAAAGAAAGAAAAAAAGTTAAAAAGATATTATATACGGTAGATATACCGTAGAGCCTTTCCAGCCAACCAGGATACTCGCAGCACTTTACAACCCAATCTGTGTCCTCACTTACCCATCGACACACACATTCATACAGCGCTCCATGACATCACTACATAACTAATCAGAATTTTTCATTCCATAGAGTCTTATCAGTGCTTTAGATCACATTCATATACCCATGGAGCACATCGGAGGAAATGATGTGTTTAATGCCTTGCCAAAAAACACTTCGAAATGTGACAGCATAAGAATCAAACCTTTGGCTTTCTCATTGAAGAATGACTGCTTTAACCACAGCCACCCAATTACTCTTGCTTTTTCTAATGAAGACTTGATTGAACTTGGGGTTGATGTGCTGTTATATTGTCCTATCTTTGAAAAACATAAACTTTTAAACCTCAATCTGACTCACTTGATGTGAGCAAGACCTAATCTTTCTTATGTTGCATGTTTTTTTTAATGCAGTCTACAAAGATCATTCTTAAACTATAGGCATTTTTTAAATTTAATCATTTAGTTTGCAAACTCAAAGAGAAATGCTGGTTTAAATTTTACTGGCAAAAAAGAAGTGCTGTAGAAGAGATCCCAGATGAGGCAGATGTTAACATCTATCTTTAGAGTGCGCTTGCCAGATGATGCTTCATTTTTATTTTTATTTCTTTACTTTTCCCAACTGGCATTCACAGTAAAAATGTTCATCTTAATCTTCAACAAGACAGTTAGATCCACATCAGTGTAGTTAATTCTCCGAATAAATATAAATTTGATCTCCGGTAAAAATTACAAAATAAAATGATCTCTGTAACAATAACCTAAACCATGACCAAGTCAAGACCAAGACCAGAGTGTACTGAGACCGAGACAAGACCACGTCTTTTGGGGCCCCAAGTTGAGACCAAGACTGAGGAAGGGCAAGACCAAGTCGAGACCAAGACCTCAATTCTTGGAGCTCAATCTTTTCACAAATTATCCGTACCGGCTTACTTTCACTCCTGGTTGTGACATTACGTTCTGTTGTCTGTATTGTTCTGTTGGTACAGAACCATGTAAGGGAGTGGACGTGACAGCAGTAATAAAAATGTATTTAGCAATGAGTCACGCTATTGCTTAGATTTGAATCAGTATGTTTTGCTTCCAATAAAAACAAAGATGTTAACAAATAAACTGGACAATGTTCTGGCAATTTAGTGATATTTCCACAGTTGTGGTCTTG
>JARVJN010000144.1:18245123-18257632 GCA_031763805.1 Argolebias nigripinnis
CTCGTTAGCAGGGTAGCGGTGTGACACAGTTAGCGCCATCGAGTGAAGCAGCTGTGGAGAGAGAAGAGAAACACGTTGAGGTTAAAGAAAAAGGCGCTGGACTAGCTTTCCCCAGCCCAGCAATACGCAGGAAATGTCTCTGTACGCTCAGCGTAGGGAGCGAGCTCACCGCTGACGAGCGATGTGTTTACAGAGAAGTCCCACAAAGTTCAGGTTTAAGCGAGGTGAAGGGCAAAAAGAGACTGTTTGGATGGGCACTAGCGTCTGAAGTATCCAGAGGGCGGGACCTCTGGGGTGACGCTGATGCCCACTGCCGTAAAGGCGTGAGTGTATTCCTTCAGGTAATCGCGCGGTGGCGCAATTTCCATAGCAATAGTGTTGCACCGAGTGAACCTGACTGATAAAGGGAACACTGTCAATCATGTTGTCCCTTTTTTTCTCTCCTCATAAATAAAGACAATATAAGCTTTCAGATCTAATATTGAGATTAGTGAGGAAGGAAATTCTGAGCACTAAGAAAGATCAAAAGTTTGGGGGAGACAGAATTCCATAAATATTTTGTTAAAATATATAAAAGTTGTCCTTTTATGGTCGTAATTTCAATTTTTGCCTTTGGCAATACATGTACAGTATTTGATAAATAAGCATTTGAACCTGTCCTACCAATAACACTTTTGAGCCTTTGCATTTGTGTGAGAATTTTACCATTTTTGCTAATGTTTTGCTTTAAATTAAAGCATATTTGCTCTACATCAAAGTTCATGCTCAATAATCCAGGTAAAAAATCTAACAATGTTCAATCAGGTCATCTAGACGGTTTCTTATTTTTTTGTTAAGACATTTCATCCTTCATCCAAAGGACTTCATCAGTTTGAAGAGCCACAACAAACTGAGTCCCACAAGCAGCACACCCACATAGTGGACCAACCAGTTTGCTGGTGATAATATAGTTTCTCCCGCCCTCTCCCCGTCAACTCCTCTGAGGCAGCCATAGCCAAAGTGGTTCAAAACATCAAAGTTCAAACCACTTTGTCTCAAACCACTTTGGCTATTTCTGCCTCAGAGGAGTAGATGAGGAAGAGGGTGAGCCCCAGAAACCATATCATCACCAGCAAACTGGTTGGTCCACAATGTGAGTGTGCTGCTTGTGGGACTGAGTTTGTTGAGGCTCCTCGGACCCTCAGACTGAAGAAGTCCTTTGGATGAAAGACGAAACGTCTTAACAAAAAAAAAAAAATTGTCCAGACGACCTGACTGAACTTTGTTGCATATTTGCTGCAGTTTCCAGTGTGTATGTGTGCGGGGCTACTTGTGTTTTCAGAACATGTCAAATTAAGTGCTGCATGAAGATTCCACCTGTAAGATTTGAACATTGGCATAACTTGGCAGGACTTTGGGATCTCATCACCATTCCACATAAAGCCCTCCATCATTCCTCAAAGGATTAGAGACAATTATGTGGACATGTAGAAGAAAAGTTGCAAAGATGAGTTTTTCTGTTACTTTCTCTAGCTAACAGAATATTTGCTATTATTAGGTTGGAGGTGCTATTGTATCTCCTATCTTTTTTTCTTTAATTCAAACCAGATGACAGTTTGAGAAGAAGTTAAAGCTCTCTGCTGAGTGAGTGTTTAACAAACAGAAAGCTCATGTATGAAGCACAGTGTCTGGCTCACAGATACATGTTAAAACCAATGCAGACATGTTCTTGTTTTTAATTTTCTACATCGCCTTACAAGCTGGGTATTTTGTTCCATTTTTAATACAATTTTATTTTCATTTGTTATTCTCAATGTGTCTGTATGCTTTATGATTGTCTATTGTTTTCTTTGTTGACCACTGTTGTCATCATTCTTGGTTAAAACCAGGTCTCTCTTGTAAATGAGTCCCCGAGGCTCAATGGGATTAACCTGTTTAAATAAAGGTTGAATGAATGCTACCTCTCCATGGGAATATATTTAGAATAGTTCATGAATATGTATTTTTTTTCTTTCAATAACCAACTCCACCTAGTGGTGTTTGCACTGAACACATTTGATTGTTTGAAAATGAAACAGTACACAACCAACTGTTTATTTCCACTGAGTCATTTTACCCAGAGGTTACTATAGCGAAACAATCAGTATTGAAACAAATTTGGGATGTGACTACCCTTAAAGTTACAAGCTGTGCAGATTATATTGCTTGTGAAATTTACCTTTGTGGGACATACTGCTGGAAAGCAGCTATAGATGATGCTACTAGGTCTGCTGAGCACTCCTCAACCTGGCATCTTGAGGCTTGCTCGCACTTGCTTTCAACAAGCATGTGTTTATTCAGATGAAGCAAATTATGTAATTAGACTGTGAGGAATTGTTTTCTTTCACTCTTTACCTTCGTGCTCTGCCTTTACCACTCTGTCTTTTTCTCTCTCTTTTTTCTCCTGCACTTGCGCTGGTATTTTTTCATCCTGTGACAGCAGGAGATGGTTCCCATTTAACCTGAGCCACACCCTTGTTCACCTTCATCATTAATCGCTATCAGTGTGAAAAAGTGAGTGGTTGTCTTGCACATCCATTTGAGTTGCTGAAAAACAGCTTTGTTAAACTTCAAAGGGGGAGGCTGAGAGCTAGATTTATGGGTGCACATGGTGACTGTGGATGTGTGTGTGTGTGTGTGTGTTATGGGGAGGGGTTTGCGTCAGACTGATTTAGACAGGCTTGTGCGCTGGGAGATGGGTTCAGGGGTACACACAGGCAGAACCAGGGAGGGAGAGATTTGGGGATGGTGTGGGGGTGTGGACCGGGCATTATGCTCTCTAATTCTAGCCGGCCTGGAGGCCTGGAGCGCTAAGAAGGGCCTCACTGTTGCTCTCTGAATCAGCCAGGTATTGCTTACATAAAAAGCAAGTGAAAACAGCTGTAGGGATAATTAGCTTGATTCTCCATTACATGCCATGAGGGCCAATAACTAAAAAATGGAGTTTTGTTTGGGTTAGAACTGCAGCCTCAACCAGGAGGAAGTTGTAAAAGTCAGGCAGAGAAACGCAAGAGAAGAAAAAGGGTAGAAGTTGAAGGATGGAGAAATGAGACTTTGAAGTAATTGTTTCAAAGAAGTTGTTCTCTGTTTCTGACAGCTTGATGTACAGCTTTTAATGATGATGCTTACAGAATGACGAAATGGACATGCAGACTGAATCTTTTTGGGTTAGACATTGTTCATAATGCATAACTCCACTAAATTCACATTGACTGGAGCATATTGCACTCCTTGTAACAAATGTACCGTGTGTTTTATTATTATTTTAATATTAAGTAATATGTTTAATGTGTGTATTATCTAAAATTTGCATGTTCTCTCCCCAATTAGTTAACCAAACAGAGGAGTACCGTAATTAACGTTTTGTGGTCAAGTTTTGCTGAATTGCTTTATATCAGCCCTGCTTTTCTGTTCACCCACTTCTCTAACTTTAAATAGAATGTCCTCTCCTAAACAGGATGTGCTCTTTGGTTACAGTGTCTCAATAAAAAAGTAATGAACTACTTGCACAGACTAGTAAAAAAGTAATCGCTATTAAAATGCCCAGTTTTTTTTCCCCCCTCTTCATTTAACCAAACAATTTGTTTTATTTATCTCCACTAAGTAAAGGGAGATAAGGAGAGCTCTGGATCTTTGTAATGGTAATTGAATTTGATGTGTGTGTGTGTGTGTGTATGTGTGGTTTCCTCAGTAGTTTAAGAACAACTACGAATTAATTTATAGCAAAGAAGCTGCACTTGAACACTGGTGGTCCCCAAAACTGCAAAGATCAGTTTAAGAGACTGTTTGTTCTAGAAACTCTTTAAAAAATAATAATTTCAATTTGAACCTTATAATTTGTTGATTATGTAAGAAAGCTACTAGATTTAAAAGTGATAGATAACTTACCACTCTTGTTTCCAGGACTTCCAGGACTTTGGCCAGACATGAAAATAAAGAAGTTTCAATGATGTCTATCTCTAGGTACAAAAGAGAAAATGTTCACTTGTCTGATCCCACCATCAAGCCTGTTCAAATGAAGGAGAGGGCAATGAGGGCTACACAGTATGGAGAAGATAGCTTATTGGAGTCAGAGAGCAATTTTGTATTTTGACACATACAAGAATGTACAGTATATTTTCTGATAGAATACGTCCTTTAAGAATATTTTACTGGAAATGGCTCAGCATATTAATGAACAGATACATGCAGTCTGCCGGACTGAGTGCTGAGTGTGCTTTAGTTTGATCAGTTGTTCATATAAGAGTCAGATCAGGGTGCGGATATCATAGCACTATTTATCCCTACTCTACATGTCTTGGTTCTAGCAAACTTCTGCACAAGAATAGTCCATTCTTCCATCAAGTGTCATCACCGTGTTTCACTTTGCACTTTTTTTTTTTTTTTTACACATTGAGTGTCTGGAGGTATAACGTTGGCAGTTATTTAAAGTATGGAATACCATTTAATAATTCAGTTCAGTTAGTTGTGTTTATGTAATGTCACTTCACAACGAACAGGACTTAAGGCACGGTACAATAAAAACGAACAGGTCTGGTTCAAAGCCAGTTACAGTCAGTTGAATTTAATGACAGCTAAAACCAAGACAGTCCAAATTCATAATATTATCCAATAACACGGGCATTAATAGTTAGTTAAATTCAGCCAAATTATGTTATATTGAAGTCCAAGCTGATTAAAAGATATATAACATGCTAGTTGGTTAAAAAAAGTTGTAAAAGTGGCAACAATTTGCATCAAATCTACTTTGCACAAATTATTGGAGAAATAACTGAAAACTTTGACTCAACTTGATATTTTTAAGCACTTTGTTTGATATAGGATGTTTTAGCAATATAGACATGTTGACCTCCTTTGTCTTGTCTCACCACGACTCATTTGGACTCTTCTCGGTCCTACAGGGTTTTGGGGATTTTTCATATACCTCAACGTGGGTGGAGCCTGCCCAAAACTTCTGCAATGTCATTTTCTGTCCAAAGCAAACACAATAAGCGATAGGCAAATTGGTGAAACACACAAAACACTCTCCATCCTCTGTCACAGTTTCCAAAAGTTATGTATCCAAATTGAGGCCATCGTCCATCTGGTAGCCTGTAAATCAAGTCCATTCAGTCTGGCTCCCCCTGAATTCTGCCGTCAGCCAACAAGCATGGAAACCTCTGCACTGTCTCATGGTACCATGGTGTTGGTTTAAGTGTTGCCATTTGATTAGATATGTTATATATTTCTTAAAAAATAGATAAAAGAAATGACTGCTACAGTTTCAAAGTTTGGAAAAGGTTGGATTTGATTATTGGAAAAGAGACACTCGTGGTCATTGTCGCTCTCTGACCAGCCAATGGACTTCATTCTGCTGAAGACAAATCTTTAGTTCACCTCTACTTAAACTCTCGGCCAAGTAGATCTTAAGAACTGAGCTGGAAGCAGGTGGGATCACCCGATGGAAGCCTATAAAGCCCTACCATGTCACCCCAAGTAAGACCGTTAAACCTCTGAAATATGGTACTACTTACCATTTTAACAAATTAAAAAAATAAAAAATAAGTCAGTTACTGGAAGAGAGAGAGGTATCCCAACACACATTCACTTTAAAATGGCACACATTGTTTAAACGGTTCCATCATGCACTTCAGTGCATGTCTTTTTCTGCTGCCTTTAGCAGCCGATGATGCAGAAAATTGTAGATAGTGACCCTCGGTCTACAAAGGCTTTAAGCACCCGCTGTGTCATCTGAGCTCACTGAATTTTCCAGTGAGCGCTTGTTGCTCGCCAATCTGATATAAAGTAATGTTCTCGAAAACAGGCGTCATCGTGACCACAAATTTCACACCTAAACTCTGGAACATCCAATTTTGTATGATTTTAACACCCTGCCGCAACATACTGACATGTTAAATAATCACAGGACCATGAGCGTACACACACTTATAGCAACACACTTCCTCACAAACAACACAAGCGCAGGCATCACATGAGTTTGTGTAGTGAATGCGTCTGTTGTGTGGAGGCAGTGAGGTGCTGACAGAAAAGAAAGAGGAGCGGTCTTCAAACACATCCACAGGCAGGTCGTGCACTCTATTATGCCCTGTCGGGGCCACATTTGTTGATTCTTGGGCCCCCCAAATCATTAATTTAAGTGCAGTCAATGGCAACGAAACCCGAGAATGGTGTCCAACACACATTCACAAGTTCACACACACAAATATGTCCATGCACAGATATATAGCTGGTGACATACACATGCAAGGAACGTTGCATGCACACATATTTTCTGTGGATTGCATAACAAATGATGGCACTTTAATTGCTATGGCTGTTTATTTACCTCTGCGTGTAGCGGATGATCCATCTTTGCTTGGCAGCCGATGAGAGCGAGGCAAAAAGATTGGGCAAATTGCTTACAATGTGAAAAGCCTTTTTCTGTACAAAACATTATATCTAAGGTAACACTGGTCTCCAGATTTGGACGTTTTTAACATAAATATTGTTTTATCTCTGTATATTTTTGGTCTCAACACAAAGTTGTTGTTTTTTAGTTCCCCCACTGTGCCCTCTCTGAGTGACTGATGACATTTTCCTCAGTGATTGGTAGTTATTTTGGGTCCTGTTTGCTTAGCCAATGAGGCGCCCCCAGCAAACTGGGCATACATCATTGTTTCACAGCCCCGAGGAAAGAAATGACTGGTCGCTGACTGCTGTGCGATCTGAATAACAGACACATTCCAAAAAAGGTTTCTTTTTTTTTTCTTATTGTTATTAAATAGAACTTGATGTTTGTGCTGTTGCCAAATGCATTTAGTGAATTCTTAAGGAGCTCTGGACTCTACAGAGCCAAATGGTCAAACTCTGCAGCAGCTGAGAAAAAAACTAAATGTTCACACTGAACCAGTGTTGATCCACTTCAAGCTTTTCGAAAGATGACAGACAAAAAAATATATATGTATCATGCTGTTTTAATAAACATGTTCATTTTCTTTAGAATTTGTTTCATTTCATGTTATACTAATTCTTTCTTATTGTTTCTTTCCACAGCTGCTTTTGGAACCACAGGGTTATTAAGCTTCAGCTTCCAGCACGAGATATGCGTTTATTGTCAAGACTTTCAGACATAAGATGTCCACATACAAACCTGTTCACATTATTTCTGCAAACTTTGGTTAAGATTAGCATTTAGATGCTCCATATTACTGATAAATGGACAGATGCAGTGGTCCATTGAGGACCTGAGTTCATTGTGTGTAAAATGTCCCGACCACAGCCGTGGCCATGTGGATTCCCACAATTCTGACATGCACTGCCGCCTCGTCATCCTCCTTTCTGTTTTCACTCAACTGGAAGCTGGATGTATTTTACAGGACCATGGTGCTACAGACTCCTGGCTTCACACCAACCAACCGCCACTGCCCCGCTGACGACTGCAAACATGGTGGACGCTAATCCAGTGGAACAAGCCCCAAATCCGTACCTGGTGTGATTTGTGTTGGCATGAATGTGTTTACTTCTGTAAAATTTCAGACTTTTGTAAATATGACAACATGGACCTCAAAATCAACAATGTACAGAAACCTTCTCAATGTACGGTGCCAAAGGAGTCGTCTCATTCTGTTGGGACAAATTCATGAGATGGAGATGCGATTCATTAATTTCTGACATAAGGTTACTTGATAATGTAGCTCATTTAACTATTACTAGACTAACAACAAAAAAGAAGAAGGCTTTAAGATGTCTCACAAGCATGATGAAAATCAGCTTCCACTTTTTTTGTTCTTCCAAAAGTCAACACCCAATTTAAAAGAAGGGAACCTCAACAGAGCCAGTTTACTGTCTAAGCAAAGGGTTTTCCTTCGGCCTGCTGTGCATTGGTTTTAATAACCAAAGGTGGGTTCTGTTTGATTTTCTACAGCTGAAACTGAGTGCCACTCCTATTTTCTTTATTTTTTTATTTTATCACAGCTACTGTACGTCTTATTATTCTGAAGAATGGCATGTTTGTTTGTTTTTTGTTGATCTCGTGAAATTGTGTGACTAACCTGACTATAATGAAGTGACTTATTACATTTATAAGGTCTGAATCATAAGTTTCCTGTGTGTTTAAAGGTTAATCTGATGTGACAATAATCGCAGTATTGTTGTGACTCAACATCTTCAACGTCTGCCCGTTACAGAAAATGTACAGTTTATTTATTTTTGCACATTGTGTGCTGTTCAGTTTTAATTGTGGTGAAAGTTTGGGGGTACGTGTACTCACCCTTGGCTTGCTCCACGGTGTTTTGCAAACAACAGCGTGTTGTTCTTGAGTGAATAAAACTTGTTTCACAAAAGCTATAAGGTGTTTTTAATTTTTATTTTCCCTTATCATAAAAATCAATGTTGCGAGCGCCGACACTGGCAGCCTGGTTATTAGATT
Source organism: Argolebias nigripinnis (assembly GCA_031763805.1). NCBI lineage: Eukaryota > Metazoa > Chordata > Actinopteri > Cyprinodontiformes > Rivulidae > Argolebias > Argolebias nigripinnis. The sequence goes on from JARVJN010000144.1 coordinate 18,253,549, forward strand.
TGAAAGCAACACGTATTCTCACCAGATTAAAGTATCACAGCCACTAATGGCAGCTTCGACAATAGACTCCTGCGCTGCCCCAGAAAGAATTCTTCCCAGTTTTCATGGTCTACCAATTCTCTCTCATAAACTCAGCCAGATGTTGCCCAGTTTTCTTCCTGAGGCAACATGGGGGGAGGGAAGGGAGGCATAGTGAGGCATGGTGGTGGAGGAAGGGAAAACGGGGGGCGTTGGGGTGTGGGGGTTCCTGAAATGTGGCTGAGCATGTTTTAAGTGTTCTTTGATGCAATCACAGCCTCTGCAGCATCCACCACGGTAACATTAGCTGAGACCAGAACTCCGGCGTCTTCGACTTTAGTTTCCCATTAAACTTACTCTGACTTTTGACTGAACACTGAGGCCTGTTGAAATTGTTTGTGGAAAATCTGATGGTTTTCCAGCTGGCAAAGGAATACTGCACATAGGAGCAAACGTGGATATAGCTCATAATATATATTTCTTTTTTTCCAGTAAACAAATGTAACAAGTTTTGTAAATAAATGTTGGACACGAACTTGAGTACAGTATTATTCTGCACAACAATAGCCTAATAAAGTATTTTTTTTCCTAATGTTGTGCATTTTTGTTTTGCTCTTCTTGTCTGCATGAGATTATAGTCAAAACTCCACACAGTGGATTCAGACCCATACGGTGCTCGGTGAAACAGAATGCAGTGGCTCCTGGCATTCAGCTTTTCAAATATTTATTTTCATGTCTCATTTAATTCAGCTCCGCTGAGCCTACACACACATTGCGTCTGTGGCCATTTTTTGTCTTAAATTTGGAAGAAGTGATGTTGATGAAGCTGGAAATAAAAAGTCTAAATGAGGGAGCGGCTAAACTCACACTTCATAAGATCAATTTAATAAATCTTCTCATATTGGGATCTTCATTTTGGCACGAGTTATCCTGTCGCCCTTCATGTTTCTCAATGTGCATGGAGCTGTCGGGTCTGTGCAGTCGAGGCTTCTTGGTGAAACGACTTTGCCCTCTGACTCTGTGCGTCGGGACTCTGTAACACATCGGACTGGAAGCCATCGGATTCCTGCGCATGTTATGAGATAGTGCGCCATAAAATAATAATTAGGCCCATCGCAACGAGCGTAATGCTCCTGGCCTTTAGGTGATGAGAGCAGCTTGTGTAAGCACCGTATGGATCTGCTTGTCTTGATTGTGCTCAGCGGTAACCTGAGCTGCTGCCGGTGAAAATCCCAGCTCGGCTCTGGTATGGATAGGGTAATAGCCTCGGGCGCTTTATAAGTTTATTTAAGGTAATGGAGACGCTTGTTTTGTTACAGCCTGTCCTCCCTCTTTCTCCCTGCCTCTCCACAACTTCTACCTGTGCTTCAAATTCCTTCTTGGTTGTTGAAAGTTTGAAGCGCAAGAGCGTAAATAAGGGAGACGCATGCGCTTTGGAGAGGGTTCTTGTTTGCGCCGCTGCTGATTTTTGGAGGAGAGGAGGTGATTGGAGCAGGTGAGGGAGGCAGGAGGGGAGGCAAACGAGAGGGAGGGATAGTTTTGTGCACTTGAACGCAGACGGAGGCGCACATTCAGCGTGGGAGCCAGCACCGCGCGCGCACTGCACCAAGCAGCACCGTTTGGACATATCCAAAGCTGTTGTCCCTCTTTCTTTCTTTTGGAGCAGTTTGGAGCTGATTCTTTCTCTGTCGGGTTGATGTTTTTATCAGTTTTTTTGTAAAGTGGATGACTTTTGTGCGCGAGGGACAGCTGAAGAGCGTGTTTGCGCACGATGGAAGGTAAATTGAGAAGCCGCTTGTGGCGGGGATCACCGCGTGGATCTCTCTGCAGGTAAAAGGCGCAATGAGTTGAGCGGCTGGCTCTCAGGTCCATGACAGGAGCGTCCCTTTGTTTGGATACACTTTGAACCTTACTCAGGAACTTGTTCTTTTTTTAAAGCAGCTGTTAGGCTGACCGCTTCCAATTAGAAGTAAACTGGTCAACTAGACGACACCCCACTCCCTTGGGTTGCACCTGGATGGGTTTTATTTGCCAGTCACGTCGTCACTGAGAAGTTAAAGGAAGTGGCCGTATCCTCACACTGTTTATATTTTTATATATAATTTTTTTTATCTTCACCAGACCTGAGCTGCCCAGAGCGCACTCACAGACTCGCACTAAACCTGAGGACATCTCACTTTACACTTTGCTCACCATCATCACGCACTTTCCCAAGAACTCCGGACTCTAAAGAGACCGTTTTTTACCTGAAGTCCAACGGGAAGGAGGAACCTTTGAACCCACCTGGAGTCTCCTGGGATTATTGAGTTGAAATCTTCTGAGTGGATTACAGTTTATAACTCCTGGTGAGTACCATGTTCTCCTGTTTTGACGCATCTGAGGTCAGTGGGACTCAAATGGGATCAAAGATCCTAATAGATGAGATGTTTGGAACACCCATCCCTGTTCATTAAACACATACAATTTTCAAATCACGTTATTTTAATCTAAATATCTCCAGTTCTATTGTTTCCTGAGCCTGATGTCCTTTGTGTTTCTGCTCCATCAAACCTTTGCACCTGGCTCCCTCTCCTGGTTTTCTGTAAACATCAGGACCGGAAGGAAAAGACGCACTTTTCATTCATTTTGTGCGGCTAAAGGCGCACGTGCTGCTTGGTTACTGCGCGTGATTTCTATTCAATATTTGCTCGTCTATTTTTATTTTTCCTTTATCTTTTTTAAATCCACAACCACTTCACACATCCTCACCTGCCCAAAAGTTACAAAGCTTTGTGAAAAGCACGCATGAAGCTGGTCACGCAGGCGCACTGATGAAATCCAAACCGTCCAAATTATATATTAATACAAGCTGACTGATAAGACTAACCTACAAAATGCACTTGCAGATTTAACCTAAAGTACAAATATTCCCAGGCCTTTCTCTCTGATTTACAGCCTTTAACACAAATGTGTGCAGTCCAAGCAGCACCTCATTCTGATTTTAGCAATATTCTGATTTTTCTCCTGTACAAGTCAGTCCAGTTATAGATGCCTATTGTCGACAAAAATGTTCAGAGCAGTCATCAGTCATGCTGCCAGGCTGTGAGTGTTTTACTCGGGTCAAATCGTTCCCAGGGGTCACTGAGCGAAGGATTTACGCAGAGCTGCCCAATATGCACACTAATAATAATAATAATAATAATAATAATAATAATAATAATAATAATAATAATAATAATAATAATAATAACATTATTATACCGGTAATAATATAATAATAATGAGTTATTGTGATAATTAGGCTCAAGAGCATTTATCTAAATAATTGTTTATGAAGCAGGTGATTGTGTCGTTTTGAGTCACTGTTTCCTTGGAACAAATAGAGAGAGAAATGGACACGTTTGCATAATTAACTGTTTAATTTGTCCTGGATAAAATAAAGGTTCCATAGTTTTAGGTGCAAAAAACATTTTAGCAACTAGTCAATAGCTAAAACCAATCCGCTGACCCCTGCGAGTTATTGCTTTAATTGTAAGAGATGGGGAAAAACAACCAAAATAAAAAATATAAAATAACACACAGCAACTCGTGTAATAATTAGTGAGGCTGCAGCAAACTCGAAGCACGTGCTCGTGAAGCCTTTACACGGTCAGACTGCACAGCTCAGCTCTCAAACATTAATTTAAAACTTTTTTTTATTGTTGTTGCTCAGAACAATCTGCCTCCACCTCGCGCTCGAACATGACTGTTTTTAATTCTTCTTCCTGTTTGTAAACTACATGTTGTTTTGAGCCAAACATTAAGTGTGATCAGTCCGACCACACTTCAGATATGAAATTATGAATTATGAATTTACAACAAAGCCTCAAGTCTTGCATTAATCCTCATAAACCATGGGTAAATGATAAAAAAAAATTATGTTGTCTCCATCGTTAATTATTATTTGTATGGATGAATATTAATGATATTGATTAGATTTAAAACAGTTAAATAATCACAACTATGTTGTGCAGTTTCCCAAATGTGACCATATTAGTCACTATACAAGAACCGCTTTCATAAAACAGTCGAGTTTCAACAACCCTCA
>JARVJN010000144.1:18278512-18289378 GCA_031763805.1 Argolebias nigripinnis
TTTTATGATGGAAATATAAGGGTAAATTCAAATTTATACCAAAACGGACATTTAGACCTCAGACCCGAGAGGGTTAACTAGAGACAATTAACTAGAGACACAGAGCAGGACTGGGAAACTAAATCTGAAACATGAAAAGTAAACTAGGATGACAGAACTGGAGGTTAAACTAAGTGTAAACGGATCGTGACACTAAGAGTAAATAAACATGGAGACTAAACTGGAGGTTAAACTAAGAGACAGAACTGAAGGTTAAACTAATAGTAAATAAACATGGAGACTAAACTGGAGGTTAACTAATAAAACAGTCCAGGAACTGACTAACAGAAAAACATCACAAGAAGAACAGACAAGACCAACAAGATGGAGCCATCCTTACATACTGTATATCAGTTAACTCATCCATTATGCCCCCTTGTTTAGGATTGGAGCATGTCTCCGCTGCTTTTGGGTAAAAGCAGGGGACACCCAGGACAGGTCTCCAGTCCATCACAGAGACAGACCAAGAGACAAACAACCATCCACACTCCCAGTCACAACTAGGAACAATTTACAGTCACACAGAAGAGCCAAAAAGGATTCAAATTGGGGACTCAAGTTCTCGATTGAGAGTTCTAATCACTAATTATCAATAATAATTGATCATATTTATCAAGCTAAATCCTTACTGATAATCAACGTGGGGAGTCTTTAATAATACAGATCAGATGTGATTTTTCTTTTGTTACTTTCAGTACCACTAGATCACATGTGCCAATTTCAAGGCCCGTGGGCCAAATCCGGCCCACCATAAACATTTCTTTGGCTCTCTACACCCTAGAGGGCCACAGAGACAGAACTTCAAGATAACAGTTGTGTGCTTCAATATTATTTTATCAGTCAAATCAAATCAGTTTTTATATTTATAATGCCAAATAAATCTAATAAAAATATTTAGTTTTTAGAAGTAGTCATCGAATGCAGAGAAAGTTATATTTTACCAGTTTGTTAATAAGTCGTTAATCGGTACTATATTATATAATAGTTTATGATGGGTGAATGATCTGGTCATCTGACTGTTGATTGCAGTAATCCACATTATGAGCAGAAATAAAGAGCCCCAAACCAAAGTTTGATTAGGGCCCCATGGAGGCTTGGGGTGGCGCTGCAGTAGTGTCACAATATTTTATAAACCAGATACTTTTAGTGGTGCACTCAGTTCATTAAAATCAAAGCCTCAGCCAGTAGGGCAAGGGCCTGAGTCGGTTTTACATTTTTCCTCAAGGCAAAACGGCAGCGAGCAGAATCCCAGCTGAATAACAGGCAGAAAGAATCATCTGGAAGCTAAAATGAAGCAGATTGTCACTATTAAACTCAACTAATGACAATGATGGAATTTACAGTGATTGCCTACCTGTAAATTAGTATGTTACAGCACAACTCTATAAGAAGGTTGATGTATAAATGGGGCCATGCAGCTGTAACAGAGCGATGTATAATAAGCATTTGTTTACATTGAGCAGGTAAGCGGTAGCATAGCTAGGCTAACAAAAATTGGACACACAAATGACGGACCGGTCTTTCACCCAGGAGGCACAGCAGAGGAGAGGCTAAACTGAATGTTTAAAAAACAGATCACAATTTGTATTAGCAGCTAGCGTTATGGCAAACTACCGCAATAAAACATTAGCCACGCTTACTGGAGGACGGTTATCAGCAGCGGAAAGAAGCAGACGTCATGATGCACGCAGTCTCAGCCAGACAGGTAGTGATGTGCTTTTATAAAGAAGCCACAACTGACAGTGTTAAAGTGGAAGCACATCATTTATACTGCTACATATGTAATGCAAAAATAATGACCCTGCACAGTTAAACAACTGTGTTGACAGAAATGGTTTATCTTTTGACCAAAGATGTTGCTTTGCAAGTGATGCGACAACAAACTGCAGTATAATTTCCAGCAATATATCTATATGAATAGTTGATTAGAGCTGGCACACTCATGTGCAATAAAAGTTAAACAGGTCTCTCATGTAAATGAGTCCCCGAGGCTCAATGGGATTAACTTGCCTAAATAAAAGGTTGAATGAAAAGTTCAAGTAAAGGTTCATAGTGCTTTTCTTTTATACATTTCTTTAGTAAGGCATGCAAGATGGCTGACATGATGTCTTCTTCATCCAAAGACAGTGTCTTTGGATGAAAAGAACCAGGCTGAGCTCAGACCCAGTTCTGATGTTTTACTGCCCTTCATCATGTTCTTTATCTCATGCTGTTGTGAGGCAGCCCCCACTGAGCAGCAGGACTGAGGAAGGTGCCACCGAGCTGCTGCGAACAGAAGATCCTGCAGGGGGCGGTGTGTAGCCTCTGCATCTCCCTCCGACTCAGGCTTTAGTCATTTGTCAGCCATAATAAAAAATGTTCTTATAATCATATCCCTGTAATAAAAGAAGCGTCTCTTTGTCCTCTTTCATTCAACACATTGTTACAACCCACAGCTCTAATCCTGCAAACTGACGGACAGTTGCATCCTGGTAAAAGAGCCAAACTCCATTGTTTGAGTGAGTTAAATCTGTTAAGCCCCACGTCTTTTGTGGGCATTTGCATATACTCGGAAGTGTTCTTTTATTGAAGGGCCAAATCCTCCTTGTATGTGACTCAAGGCATTTAAAGTATCATTTGTGAGGTATCTAGATGCACTATTAGCTCTGCATAATGCCTTCATATAATACAGAAATATAATCTGGCAGATAAGGTTTTTTTTTCTGAAGTGTAGCATTACGTTGGGATGAAATGCTGCAATTTCAAGCAGATTCAAACAGGCTTAAATGTCATCAGAAATGTCAAGCGCCTCTGCAGAGACAGGATACTGGAAAGCTTTTTTATTTTATCATTTTCATCACCTGCCTGATTTCACAAATTCACATCTGAGTTGACAAACTTGTCTTGGCTCAGACTGCCCAAGCCCCATTGTAATGAGCCTGGTGCTTTAGCTGGTGGTTACCTTTGACTTGTTGATTTATTTTTATATATACTTTTTATTAATTTCTCCTCTTCCTGTCTTTTTTATTTTACTTTTTCCACTTATTTTTCCCTCCACTTTTCTACTTCTGTCTCCCCAACTCATTCCTTTCCTTCTCTCACATATCAGAATGATTTCACCTCCCACCAGCCAGTTTCTCGGACTTGTTGATAAACTGTTTATTTATCTTTGGCGTCAGGCACAGTGTGCTTCACACATTCACTCTCTCTGCAGGCATTTTCTCTGCAGCTCTCTGGAGTTCTTTCTGCAAAAGCTCTGATAAGATTGTTAAGTTGAGATGGCAAAAGGAAAACCGCAGAGTGAAGGGAAAACTGTGATAAACATTTGGAGTCCAAAAATGCCATTACACTTGACTTATTAGCTCACAATCTCATGCAAACACCGAAAGAAGTCTGTATAGTCCTCAAATAATATTCAAAGAAAGCTAAAATATTAATAAAGGCAAACAATTCAGTCCTAAAATGACTATTTCAAAACAATACATGTTTGTTTAAGATGCTCTTTCTGCAAGTGTCATCAAAGTTAAAGAAATTGCATGAAGATTTGGCAATTAGTTTTACTAACTTGTAACTTTAAAATTGTCACTGTGATTGAGAGAGTGAATGGTTTTTTGTCTCGTTTGTCTCTATGTGTCCTTGTGTTGGATTTGCGACCTGTCCAGATGTTCCCCCGCCTCTCGCACAGTGATGGCTGGACATGGACACCAGTGACTCCCGCAACCCAAAAAGGAAGAGGCGGTAGATAATGGATGGATGAATGGATGGGGAATGTTCCTGTAAGTTACCTGAAAATTTACATGCTCCAACTTTACCCTAGGTTTTTTTAAAAACCTTGTGCTAGTGCAGCTAGTGCTTAATGTATTTTTACTAAAAGTTTTCTTAGTTCATACAGTATCTTAGAACGTATTACTGTTTTTCTTTTACATTTTAATGCTGTTGTTGGATGTAATTGGGACTCTGTATACATAATTTTGTTCCACCACATGTGGTACATGTGGTGGAATGACAAATAAAGAACCTTGAATCCTTGAATCCTAAAGATACTGGCTCAGTACATGAACAGTAGTACTTTTTTTAACTGTTATTTACTATCTTTAAAAAATAAATACTATTAAATTATTATATTAAATAAATTATTGTCTATTTTTTTAAAAACCAGACACTAGGGAGCACAAGCCAGAATATCTTTTGTGCCGGTCCCAAGCCCAGGTAAATGGTGAGGGTTGTGTCAGGAAGGGTATCTGATGTAAAACACTTGCCAAAACCATAATGCAAGTTCATCAAAGTGAAACCATACCATATCGGTCGAGGCCTGGGTTAACAACGACCACCTCTGGTACTATTGACAAACAGGGTGCTGGCGGAAATTGTGCTACTGTTAGTTGAAGACCACAAGGAAGGAAAAGTGTCAGGAGACAGAGGGAGAAGGGGAAAGTGAAGAATGTAGGACTGAGGGTTGCAACTCCAAATGGGGAGACAATGACAGGAAAAGGTAGAGAGCTGGCTGACATGATGCAGAGAAGAAAGGTAGATGTTTTATGTGCCCAAGAGACAAAGTGGAAGGGCAGCAAGGCTTGCTGTATTGGAGCAGGGTTCAAACTGTTTTACCATGGTGTAGATAGAGAGATAACTGGAGTAGGGGTGGTCCTGAGGGAAGAGTTGGCAAAGAATGTAGTAGAGGTGAAGAGTGTCAGATAAGGTGATGTGCCTGAAGGTAGAAGTAGATGGTCTGATGCTAAACATCATCAGTGGTTATGCTCCACAGGTTGGATGTGATGGGAAGGAGAAAGATACATTTTGGAAGCATCTGGATGGAGTGATAGAGAGTACAGTATTCCCAGGGAGGAAAGAGTGGTGATCGGAGCAGACCTGATTGGACATGTTGGTGAAGGGAACAGAGGGGATGAGGAATTGATGGGTCTGTCTGGTGTCAAAGAAGGAAACCAGGAAGGATAGATGGATGGATTTTGCCAAGAGAGTGGAAATGGCTGTAGTCAATACCTAGTTCCAAAAGAGGGAGGAGCATGGAGTGACCTATAAGAGTGGAGGAAGGAGTATGCAGGTCATCTACATTCCGTGTAGACTGTTGTTGTGAAGAAGAGAAAAAGAGTAAAATCAGCGAAGAAGATCAGATGATGGAAGCTGAAGAAGGAAGAATGTGAGAAATTCCAAGAAGAGCTGGTAAATGCTCTGGATAGTAAGAAAGAGCTTCCAAATCACTGGTCTACTACAGCAACAGTAATTAGAAAGTTAGTTTGTAGCAGGTCGCTTTCGTAAATGAGCCCTCGAGGCTCAATAAGATTTACCTGACTAAATAAAGGTTGAATTAATTAGTTTAACTTTTATAAAGCCTCCAGTTCAGACAATTTGATCCACATAATATTATTATAATGCAACACATTTCAAGTCTTCATTTAATTTAGTAAGTACATATGCTACAAAAAGTCTCAAAACACACAATCTAAACCCTTACATGTCTATTTTTTGTGTGTATTTATGTGTGAGCACACTCTGCATCTGGTAGCTAGCTGACCTGCTCAGTTTTCTGTGTAACTCCTGCGCTGAGGGGCCACCCTTCTTCAGCCATTTGGTGAGCCAGCTCACATCAAAGCTGATGGAAGGCTGGCCTGTCGCCCAGCACCATGACAGACTGGCGAGAAGCCCAGAACTCAAGCCCTTGGCTTTAGGCCTGTGAGCCTGGGGCTGGAGGTTGACAGGCCCTAGCTATGAGGGCCTGATGAATGGGTTCTGGCACTGAGCTGGTGATATGCGTACACACAGAATACTTCAGGGAACGATCGTCTGCACAGTCAGGCAGATCGAAAGAATCAGTTCTCCTTGCACCCAGAACTTTGGTTCTCCAGGGAGCTCACAAAGACATGAAGACTTGCAGAACTGACTTCATACACACACCTCACATGCTGAACAACATTATACTGTAAAGTTCTCCTGAGTCTTTGCCATAGACAGAAAACATTATTCATAACTGATGCGGAGCATGTGCTTATAGTATTTTGACAAATTCATTTATGACTTGAGCTCAGAACTTGGACTCTGATTTTCTGTTTCATTTGTTAAAAAAAATACATCTGAATCTGTATGTGGAAGCAAATCTCACAGCAAACAAGATAAATCTGGACGTAATGATGGCTTTATAACATTGTTTGACTTTCATTTTCTATAAATGTTATTATATTATCCCTTAAAGCATGCTGCCTTAATCCAATTATCTTACTGCTTATAATACGGTGACTGGAAATAAATATTCAATGGTGACATCTTCCGAGTACAAGAAATACAAATACTTATATGAAATAAACCTGAGAGGGTGTCAGAAATTTGGGGAAATTGACAAATACAATAAGTTTGGTTTTTTGACATGGCTCAAATGTACAACATAAGTCAAAATATATTCATCCCTGCAGCAAAACAGAGAACATATCTAGTGCCAGTATTTTTCCACACTATCATCCTTCTCTTCACAAGCCCTCACTTTTCACTCGTTGTGTACTTCACTGTCACAAATCCCCCCTGTCTTCTGGCTCTGCTGTTGTCTCAGACTTTTTTTTTTTAATTTTTGGATGTCAACGGATCCAAATCTGTTTTTTGTTTTTATTGAAAAGCAGCAGAAACAAAAGTGAGAGCATCAGTCTGTCCACAAACAATAGCCAGTGTTGGTTTGATTATGTCCTGAAAGGGCTTGTTAAAGATGTGCACATGTACTGCAGGTGCCAAAGTATTAACGTACTCTTTTGCCATAAATACACCGTTTCCAAGTCAGTTTAAAACATCTCTTGCTGTGGTTCCTAATGACTCCTGGAGCACCACAGGTGGTCAGATGCTTAGAAAAACAAGTCAACACTGACCGAAGAGATGATCTGCCATCAGCCTTGAGGCCAGGCTAATGAGAGACAGAGTATGAAGCTATTCCTCTGTGCCACTTTTTATACCACTTAGATGTGATCTCGTGCAACGGTAAGTACCCACACTACCAATACTGACACTCAGAATGTATCGGGTGGTATGATGACCACATGTAATCTGTTCGAGGACAGACTACATGTCTAAATTGAGTGAGCATTCTGTGCAATCAGTGGGAAAGTATACTGATCAGAAAGTTGCCTCAAATGTTTCCACTATTCTTCATCGTGCTGTTCCACTCACTCCCTGTCTCCTTCTCCCCTGGCTCACACTGAGGTGAACATGGGCAGACCAGTAAAACCAGTCACCCATCCCAGCAACAGTCCAGCGCAAGTCTGCAGACAGGCTACAGACCTGCACAAATAACTCACTGTCTACCAAGAAGAGGTATTTTTTTTTTAGTTTTTTTTTTTTTTTTTTTTGCCTGACTGTCTGAAACGGAGCAGAGGGGAAGTTTATTTGGGAGCGTAGAGCATTTTTGGGTCTTGTCCATTTCTGTAATGCATGTCTAGGATTTCATTGCACTTTACCTGCTTGAGAAAAAAAGATAAAAATGCTGCTTATGTGGAGAGAGTTATTCAGCTGTGGAAAAGATGACACAAGCTATATGTGCAGCGGTTTTTGCACTGCTCTGTGGCTTTTACTTATGTGTGCATGTGTGTTCGTGTAAAAGCCAACATTCATCAGTGTGTATATTGGATCAGGGCTGTTGACGTGTTCTGTATGGGGCAGGTGTTTTCAGTCAAACCATGGTTTCTAAGTCCTCACCAGTAGGGTTTTAAGAGACTGGCATTCTTTTTAGACCTGTCCCCCTGCACTGCAGCTCTTCATGGGGACATCACGCTTTAGCCTAACCTTCTGCAGACACCAAGCCACTGACATCTTTTACTGTTCATTTATGGTTTCACAAGACAGAAAATGTATTTCACTACACTCAGAGATATTTATTTTCTCCAGTGTCAACATGTACGTTCTGAATCCTCTGTAAAAGTTTGATAGTTTTGTGTAATAAATTACAATTTCTGCATTATTCTGAGTAAAAAGTATGGGGTGGAGAAAGAGGTGAAGGACAGTGCAGAAGCAGGAGGTAGATTCCCCTAAGTCTTCCTCTTCCTCTTCCTCTCTGTAATAATATATGATTGTCCCCCTGGGTGCCTTGAGCGTAAGGAGAAGGTCTCAGTTTAAATGTAAGCATGCAAACACAAACCATTGGGCTGCATGCTTGAAATCTATGTCAATGCAAAATGCACCACTTTAATTTTCTACTGCAAAACAAGCTTACTGCTGTGACCCGGAAAGAAAGAAGCGGGTAAAGATGATGGATGGATGGAAAAGAAGCTTTAGGATGTAAAACATCTGAAATGTATGTTTTGTTCAATAAGGAAAATGTAAATATTTGTTTAAAATCAGAGAAGTGTTTGCTTTTTGTTAGTATAAAGTAGATATAGGAATTAATAATTTTACCATCCTCTCACCATTAACCAACAGGTCTGCTGTTGAATACAACTTATATTTTATATTTATACATGCCTAAAAATAATAGAACACCTGCATCAGCCTGTAGAATGCAAGGACAAAGTTCTTTGCATGTGTGTTTTCATGTTAGGAAATGTACATTAATATGTTGCTTCACTTACCTTTGTGATTGTTTTTCAAATTAGTCAAGTTATGATTTACAGCAAACCTTCAACTTTTGCTGGCTCTTGGCGAACCCAGAGACTTCAAATAAAAACTTAGCATCATTGTAGAAGGTCAATGAGGTATACTGTAGTGTTTTCCTAAGTTTTTGTAATAAGTGAAATTGTGATTTACATCTACACTTTTTGAAGTGCGGTTAGAATTTGCTTTTATCGTCATAACCTTTGAGCACTCCAGTGAATGTTTAAACAGTTTATTCAAAATTAACTATTACATTAAACAGTTACCTTCTGTATGTTTAATATGTGCAATAACGTTACAGAATATGCCAAAATTATAACTGATTGAGATTTTCTATTCAACATTTTAAGAAATGAACCCTTGAAATTGACTGGGGGACCATTTAAATTGATATTTCACATTTAAAAATACAAACACACTCCAATAGTGCATACATTGTGTTCACGTCATACAAGGTTTTAAAACATACAAAGCAAAAAGAAAATGTTATCTTTAGAAAACTGTAGTGAGTAGATATTCAATCACAACTGGATTGACACTATCAAAATCAGACCATCATCTGGCTTGCATTTTTTATACTGTTTTCATTTGTGTTTAGCCTCATCTGTGTGGAGAATAAATCACTATGGAGCACCACTGAGTTGTAGATGAACAGGAGATGGACAGTGTCAGGGGTGAATCCTGAATTCTTCTCAGAAGAGATCACCTGAATCTCCACAACAGTCATTTAAAAAGCAAAAAGCAGCACATGATCATTGTTGGCTTTAGAAGATTAGTAGTTCTGCAGTGGGTAAACTAAAATGCAAAATGATAAAATTCAATCTTACAACAGAAAATAAAGCTAGAGAAATTACATTTTTTGCAAAAATGCAGTATGGATGCTTATTGCTAAAGAACTTGCTGAAAAACAGCTGAAATTAGATAAAAACATGCTGAAATGTAGCTGAAACAGAAAAATAAGCCTCAGGAAGAAAGCAGACATAACATATATTTGCTGAGTTAGTTTTAAACAAGCAGAAATAAACACAAGAAGTAGGATTTAACTAAAAAGGCTGAAATTAGAGAGAAAAACAAAAAAAAAGCAGAATAATAGCTAAAAAGCAGAAACTACCAGAAGGAAGTGGAAGGAGCTGAAATTAGTTAAAAATGTGGAATTAGCTAAAAAAGCTAAATTTTGCCCCAAAACAGCAAAACAGTAGCTGAAATTGCAAAAAAAAAAAAAAAAAAGCTGAAAGGAGCATAACAAACAGAAATTAGAGGAAAAAGTCATGTAAGTTGAAATAAAAAATTATCATGAAAAACTTGAATGTATTTGAAAACAGCTTAAATTAGATTAAAAAATGCAATAAATAAATAAATAAATAGTAGCTGAAAAGGTAGAACAAGCTTAAATTAGCAGAAGAAAGAGCATGTTTGCCCAATTAGGATGAAAAAGGCCAACATGAGCACAAAAAGTTTAACTTTTTCTGAAAAAAGAAAAACAATTGCTGAAAAGTAGCTAAAAAGGCAGAAAGAAACTGAAATATTCAGGAATTAGAGAGAGCACATTTTTGCTGAATTAGGCTGAAAAAAGTTGTAATGAGTGCAATATGGAATGAGCTGAAAACACTAAAATTAGCATAAAAACAGCTAAATAGCAGTTGAAATAGCAGAAAAAGCTGAAACTTGCAGAAAGGAGCTGAAAGGAGCATAATAAGCTGAAATTAGCAGAAAAAAGTTAAAATAAGCACAACAATGTTGTGGTTAGCAGAAAGATCCCGAAAGGAGCACAAAACAGCTAAAACACCCCCACCCCTGACCCCCAAGTTGAAATTAGATGAAAGTAGCTGAAAAAAGTTTGAATTTGCACAAGGAAGCTAAAAGAAGCTGAACCAGAATGAAATGTGAAGGAGCAGTAAAAGGTTGTAAACACATCTAAAGATTTGAAGGATGTAAAACGAGCTAAATTAATTTTCTAGGGAAAAAAAATGGAAGAAAAGGCTAAATTTTTCAAAAAGCTAAAGTTGCACCAAGAGTCATATCATTGTCCTGAAAGAGCTGAATGTTTTGATAGGATTTGTTTTAATAGTACAAAAATTGAGGAACGAGAAAGATGCTGAAAAATGTATGGAGAAAAAAAAGGATTACAATAGAGTGAATGCTTTATAAGTATTCACACCAATACGATAAGTTTTTATTAGGAATGCTCAGGTGAGATCATACACGGCAGCTTGGCATAATCAAAACAATCGGAAAGTTTGGTAAAACTTTACAATAAGGTACACAAAA